>JAQQZR010000037.1:19741364-19766766 GCA_030068235.1 Notoglanidium macrostoma | reverse complement strand
TGAGATAGATTGTTGTGATATATTTGTATTCACACACACACACACACACACACACACACACACACACACACACACACACACACACACACACACACACAAATACCTAGGGACAATTTAGAATCACCAGTTCACCCATTGGCATGTTATTATGATATCAAAGGAAACCAGAGAACCCAGAGGAAACCCACATGTGCAAATGTGCAAATGTGCAAATGTTCACGCAACTGGGGACCTGAGAGCTTTAAGGAGACAACGCTTCCCACTGCACCACCATCCCACCCTACCTTCTAAAACTACAGCACACTGAAATACAATCTCTCAGCATTATAAAGTTAAATTTATAGTTTTAATAACTGTATCATTGCTCTCTTGTTAATGGTTTTATCTTTTTAAAATGATTTTGTAGAAAATTCTGTAAATCTTTCGGCCTTGTCTTCGAAAGATTGAAGCTACAGTACTCCATGTATAACAGTGTGAAAAGTATAATGCGGTTTTTATATAACTCGATGCTTTACAGTGATCATAACTTTGCGGTTTGAAATGAAGACCTTCCAGTGGTTTGTAATTTTAATGAATGGAACTGAAATATTAATACCAGACAGATGGATTGTTATCATTTTTACTAGGGATGTAATCAAATATGAATAAATTATTTGGAAAGAACCGAAAATGTATTCTACAAGTTTATTAGCATGTTGGTAAGTAGAACCAATAAAGTTGTTAGAAAATACTGCACTGTGGCACGGACAAAAATACTAGCAGCACACAGGTTTTTGCAGGGTTTTTTTTTTTTTGTTTAACAAAAAAAAAGTCCAGTGCAGAGGATGACTCCAATAATGATGGTAGCTGATGTCGAGAAACTGTCAGAGCCAGAATTCACAGAATTCACAGATTTCTACGTCTAGGATTTTTTTCTCCAGTGTTTCAGTGAGCAAAGTGATAAGGGTCATATTAAAAAAAAAAAAAAGGTTTAGGCCACACCCACTTCAGGATTAAATTCAAATACATATTAGGATATTTGAAGCACTGAGCAGATACATATACAGATCATGGCATTTTGTTTTTACCCTCTAATTTGCATTTAGTGAAGAATTTATGTCAGTTATTAAAACCGAGAGGATGTCATTGCTCTGCATCATGCTCTGGTCTTGTCCCATCTTTACAGGCACATCAATGAATCTGCTGTCAGTTCTTCCATTGCAGTGTGGTTCAGCTGAATCGCTGCTTGCACTAAGGACAAACAACTGCAAATTGTTCCCATGGAGGAACGTCTGACTGCCAGAAGCAGCTCTCAAGGAGGACCAAAAAGAAAGCTGAAAAGATCATGCCATGTGACAGGTTTACACCAAAAAGTAGTCTTTGCCTCTCATCTGCTGGGGAAAATGACACATACGTACTACACTGGACAATCCTGGACTCAGTATGGGCTTATTTACAATGTGCAACAATCCAGTCTTTTGAAATGGCACTGGTTTGGCAAAACTCAACATGTAGCAAGGAGCCGTGTGTTCAATAACAATAATGTTTGGAAACATTCAGAAACTAAACGAGAGCTTGAACTATTGTCTACCAAATCCACTACGAATGTTCTGGCTGTTTCCAAACCTTACCTTACCCGGTCATAGCAAATCAAAATGGCGGACAGGTATGGAAATTCAAATTGTATCATTCAACTTTACAAAATATTGGAAAATGTCGTAAAATAACATCTATTTATTGTTTCGCAATAACTTGTATGTGGAGTAATCATGATGTAGCTATCTTGCATATTGGTTAATCTCAAAGAAATGTTCAGTTTTATAGTTGTTGACAGTCGAGCCCAACTAAAGTTTGATCTACAGCACATCTTTGGTGAATTCTTCTAGCAGTAAAGCAATAAGCACATTCCTGGCTGCCATCTTTAAAACACTATTCACTAACTGTGCATTCAATAACATCTACCTGACAGAAATAACTACTTGCTCGTGGTAATGAATGCACAGCAGATCTGACACCATGAGGCAAAATGTGTCACCCAGATTTTCACCCCTGAATGGACAACAGACTACAAACATAAATCAAACACTTTGAAATCTACCTTTAAGGGCACCAGCATTAAGCCAAACCAAGATTTCTGAGAAAAGAAACTCTCAGATATTCTCTGAGAATGTGCAACCGGAATTCCAGAAAAGTTGGGACGTTCTTTAAATTTGAATAAAACGAAAACTAAAAGACTCCCAAATCACATGAGACAATATTTTATTCACAACAGAACATAGATAACATAACAAATGTTTAAACTGAGAAACAATTTTTACAATTTTATGCACAAAATGTGTTGTTAATAAAATATTCGTTCATGTGATCTGAGAGTCTTTTAGTTTTCATTTTATTCAACTTTAAAGAACGTCCCAACTTTTCTGGAATTCCGGTTGCACATTTGCAAGAATTTTAGTCTGGTTACTTTCGGGCCGTGGATTTTTGAGACGGCTAACCTCTCGTACAGTAAATGCAGTCATTTCTAGTTGATGTGGTTCCTTGCCCCAAAAAATATATATATTTTGTTTCTTGTAAATTTGTGACTATTCTTTGCAGATTTATGACTTTCTCAGAGAATATCTGAGTTTTTTCTCATTATGTTACAACTTCAGTTTTGAACATTCAAAAAGAGTTTTTTCTTGGAATAGTATCACCCTCCCCCATCTATGTTTTTTTTTTTTATTTAACCTACAGTATTACATCTTTGCAGATGTCAGTTTCCTACTTCATACCTAAATTATCGAATTCTAGACTATTTAACGTGAACCGAATTCTTGAAATTCAACCAAAAAATATTTACACAGATCAGGATGGTAAAAGATGTGTTTGACCGGCAGTGGATAATGAACTCACCCTATTACAGAACATGGTGGAATAGTTAGCAAGGCTGCCTGTATAAAACTGTAGAACTGTAAACTGATCGGTAGCTGATGAATCCTTAAGAGGCTGCTTTTTTCTGACATACTGACATACTACAATTTTTTTTTCGCACCCAATATTCTCAGTGTTAATGGGAAATGTTTTGCACAAACCATATCAAGACGTTGATCATTTCACCCCAGTGCACAGTGACTTAATGACACAACAACGCAGCTCTTCTTATCACTGGTGTTACACCAATATGGTCTCAGACTTTTGAATTTGAAACAAATCACGTGACTTAAGATGCGTGAAATGTTACAATGGTTTAGTTTAAGGTTGGCCGTGAAGCTGCTTTTGTTCATTTACTTAAAAGTTGTGTGTGCATGATTAAAATCCTCTAACCTCTTGTTCTTTGGAATTTGTATAACTAGTTCACCTTAACATACTGTCACACTTAAATTTTGGCACCTGTTGAACTTTCTTACATCATGCAGTCATATGGTTTATATTTACTCCGCAGTTACAAAGAATTCATCAACACCTTCTGACCAATCAATACTTAAAAAATACTGCTATTAGTTCCTTTGGGTCCATTTCAACATTTATTTCTTAAACATTTATTTACTTCCCTAAGACCTGTTTTTACATTCTGTACACCTTTCGGTATTCTAAGAAACTCATTCTCCACAATGAATATTTCCTCCCGCTGCAGCAGTAATCACACAGCTTATGAAACATGCTCATACAGGTGCTCGGCGCTCGCAAAAGCTGAGCCAGGAAGAAAGCAACTCTTCCCCAGCAGCGTGTGACTCACACAGGTCTAATTTAGCCCGTATTAACTACACATCCAGCGTTTACACAGGGATAAATGTCTCATCCAGAGAGGAAGCCCTTCATCACAACAACAAATAGCAAGCGATACAGATGCAGGTAGGTTGGGGAGTTTCTGAGGATCGTTCCACTGAGATGCCTAGGTGCATTGTGCTCCACAGGTGTTTATAGAGCAGATTCATCATCAAATGCATGTGATTTGTCTCCTGTAATTGAAATACAGTATGTTAAATATGTAGCTTATGATGTAAAATCAGTTGTTTACTGAAATTGAGGGTTTGGTTGCCAGTAATATACTTTGGCATCTCTACAGGAGGTCAACTATATAGCGTAAATATATTTCTTGCTTGTGGGAGTGCATGATTCTGCAATGATATTTTGTAATAGAAACTTACACACAAAAATTCATTCTATAAAAATGCATTTTCAGACACTGTGTGTTTCTTATGTAGTTGTGATCAGTATGCACAGGATAAGCAATCCCCTTATAAATCACAGAGATGTGAGTGTCTTCTCTATTTACACACCACAACGATGCCATGAGTTCTACACCTTATTTTAATACAAACATTGTTTTGACCTTTATTAGTGTGGTTGCGCTATTGTTATCCGACAGTTTTATTATTTCTATCCAGACCACTATGTTACCAAGCTTTGTCTCCTGCAGTTTTTGAGATATTGATCCCAAACCAGCTTCAAATTATCCGTCCTGTGTGGGAATATCGTGCTTGTATACAGCTTTTGGAAAGACACTCGTTTTTATCTGGGGTTTTTTTTTGCCCATTAAAATGGATCGAGTTTCAGAATCAAAGTCGTTTTGCTCAGTGAAACTTAATCAGAGAGCCATCAAACTTTATATGACACAGGCTCACTTGACACATACATGAAACCAGCTCTGATCCTCACTTGTCACGTTCTTGCTTTTCATCCATCCCTTTTTCTCCCACCGACTTCAGTGAATTTTTGGCCCCATTGAAGTGAATGGGGAATTAGAATCCAAGTCTTCCTGCTCGGCCACGCTTCATCACCGGAGCAATAGCAGTTTGCCTTTTCTTGAGGAAATGCATGTGTAGTTACAAGCAATTGTTTTGTAGATTGTGCGTCATCATTAATAAGTCGCATGAGCATAACATGTTCTTTACCTACAGCCCTTGGATGAGCGACTTCTCTGACACGTCCTTTCAAATGTCTATATTTTATTGCTCTGCATTTCAAACTTTCGTTTCGACAGGAAACAGTGAGCACTTCCTGGAGTGTCTTTATACTAAAGAGAAGAGTTCAAAACCTCAAGATCCCATAAAAATAAAATGGAATCTTTACTAACATGCTCATTTGGATTGGATATACTGTATTATAGTTATAATGATTTCTGCTGGGCATAATACCTCCCCATATAAAACTAGTCCAATCAGAATATGTCTTAATGAAACACTGTGATTTCTCCACCAACGTTACTGTGAGATCAGTCAAGTGAAGAGCCGATGATGATGCTTATGTGCCTTGAGTGACTTTTACCTCAGGTGATAAGACAGAGACTGAAGCACAGAATCAAAATGAGAACTCGTTTTCCATTGTAAACATATAATTCTTTCCGATTTGACAGTAATGTTGTTTTTCCATGAGTAGACTGGGTTATAAATGTAGTGGTTATGGTGCAGTGGAACAGGAATGAAATTTTTAAATGAAGCGTTCATTTTTTTTTTTTTTTTTTTTTTAAATTGACGTGTAATCAGAATTTTAAATGCCAGAACTTTACTAATGTCAAAACTTGACCATGTGCAGGATTTTCTGTGTATATATGGATTTTCTGTGTATATGACTTTGTGCTCATGGTTTGAGCTGAACATATAGGAGGAAACTATGAGCACATCAGTCAAAGTCTGAAAGATGTAACCTGACCTTCCCTCGACCCTAAGAGGGGTGTTAGGCTGTAAAGTCCCTCGAAGCGTGGTCTCTAATCTCACTAAATAACATGTACAACAGCAGGACATGCACACACATTTGCAACCTGGTCTTCTCCATCATCTTTGTCCCTTTGAGTCATGCAATTCCTCAAACACGGTGAATGATTTCCCTGCCCTCGAGGAAAGCCAGTAATACTTAAACACTCCCATGTGTGTGTATCCACCGGCACTGTGTGCATCGCCGCGCCATCTTTTAGCATGTTAATTTGGAATATATTACACACGAGGATAGATGAGTGAAGTCTGTTGAGCGTATTGCATATTTTCCAGCAATAACACGAGCGCAAGGTGAAATCCATTTTTGTAAGTTATTCTCCTTGCCCTGTTGCCAGTATGTGCAATTAATTTATCACAAGCCTCCAACATAAATCCCTTGATGATTATTTGGTGTTCAAGAGAGAGGAGCGGCGGATATTCCAATCTGCTTCCACATGAGGAAATTGTTTTTTTGTTGTATTATGCAAAGGTTGTTGCATTCAGCAGGTTCCAGAGGAGAGGAGCAGTGGAGGAGGGTGTACAGAAAGAGCAGATATTAGATTAAAAATGACATAATTCATAGCTCTCTGGTTTGATGATGCATACCAAAAGGCAATTTGTGTTCCTGTTCATGTATTCCATTCGCTGCTTCAACACTTTAATAGTAACCCCTTTCCTTCTCTAATGTTGCAGGTTGGAACACTTTCCATTTTCCCTCCATTGATAGCGTGTGACATGGAACCGTTCTTTTATTCATCTGGAGCACACTTCTGTTCTTCCCTTAACAACTGAAAGATTGCCCAGTAGCGTTGAGTGCTTCTACGATTTTCTACATTGCAGTGCAGTAAATGCTCCAAAAAGTGTTTTTCTGCTCTGAAGACTTATGTTCTGTGAATTTCGGGTGAGCCCGATAACTTCTCAATCATTCCAACGTCATTACCACATTCGCATTTTGATAACTGGGTTGTATTTTCGCCTCTGAAATGATTACAGATATATTTACGAAGTTAAATGAACCGGTGAAGGATTATTTCAATTTATACCGCAGCGGTGTTGGATTCTTGATTTTGATTGGCCAGAAGATTTTGATTAATTATTAAAATCAATATAATAATAAATAACAGCTCTAAAATAACGCACTTGTTCAATTCAAACATGTCGCAATGTAAAAAACAGAAAACGAGCACCACAGCTTTTTTCAGCACACACACAGAACGGAGGTAAGGTAGCGGACCGTGAAGACATATCTGCTAAAGTTGACAAAAAGTAAATTGGATTAGAATCAGTGACTGCACCTTTAAAGAGACCATATGAATACCAGATGATGTTTTATCATGTTACTTGCATAGTCCGCTTTGATTTCACTGCCATCAGTAATACTGAAATACGTCCAGATTGCTTCCATTTCATATCGCTTGTTCATTTGCACAATGGTATACGTTGCTGGTACCCGAGCAATGTTTACAAGTACTGGTAAATGAGGACCAGTACCTGCTACCAGTATCATTATTAATACATCCCTAGATATCTCTAACCATTAACCTTATCCCTTGCTTTAACCTTTACATCATAACAGTTGGCTTGTGTAAATTCTTACCAATTTGCACTGGCCAGACCTTGCAGCTTATGGAGAAGGTCACAATTGGACCCTTTCCATACAATTAAATCCAGATGTTGAGAATAAAGAGGCTTCAATCTGAGGTAAGTAAATCCCCGCAAGCTAACATCCATATGGCCAGGCAGGCTGCCGTGAAAGCTGGCATGTGTTCAGCTGGAGGTATGAGAGGAATTTCAGTGACCTTTTCTTAATCACCATCCACATGATCATAACACAACACAAGAAGATGTAGTGGAGAGAGCAAGACAGGGCTGGAGCTGAAACCTGGACTAAGGCCAGATGTGGGAGAATGAATGGGACTTGGCCAGACAGAGGGTTGACCGCTGGCGATGTTACTCCAGCGTACACACACACGCACACACTCAAACACAGAGACACACCGTCACACACTGCATGACCGCTGTGCTTGTCACTCGAGATGATGAAGCACCTGGACACTCCCTTTCTCTCGTACTCATTCCCTGACTCACTCTCCCATCTGAATCTCACTCTTTCTCCACTCTCTTTTGTAATTCATTGTCCTTTTCTGCTCGCTCTTATGCCAGGGTTATATCTGGATTTCTCTTTATTCCGGTCATCCTTCAAAATCCTTCAACTTTTTTTGCTTCGTCTTTGATTCTCCTTCACCACCCCTGTCTCTTTTTTCCACCATTTCTCTTTTCTCACTCTTTGATTTCGATTTGTCTTTGACCAACCCCCTTTTTTCTTCCTTTCTCTTCAGGTGTTTTTGTGCAAACCTGTTTGATCTGTACCCTGGAGTGCTCAATATGCTGAACAGTGTCTCTGAACCTCAAACCAGTGCTACGCAAACGATCTGTAGGTACTTTAGATTGCCCGTGCATGTGATTTGTTTTGCCCGTCCATGTGATTTTACTGGATTTTCGCATGCACAAAGTGGTAACTACAGCACTAACTTCAACCCTTGTAACTTTCCATATGAGTTGGCCTGTTGTGAATTCTTACACCAAATAGATAATTGTATCACTGGTGTAGAGTTTCTTTAGTGGAGGAGAAAATCCATCTGGGCTTTCCACTTTTTTGGCCTAATTATCGCTAAACTTCAGTGGGTTGTAAAATACCCGAAGGACACAGAGAAGCCCGTCAGCTTTCGATAAGTTTAAAAAATAATTTCAAAGTGAGACACATTGCACAACATTGTCAAATATCCATAAAAGCTCTAGGGAGCTGCACAAGAGAACACGATACCTTAAGTGAAACACCTTCGCTATACACATTTTTCAGCCCTTTTTCTCTCTGATTTTCTACAAATCATTTTCAAAGCCGCAAGGCAGAAATGTCTATTTTGTTTTGTGTGTACCCCTTGTATACCATAACTCTAGCACACCGCTAACATCATCTGCTCGGATGGTTTTACGCAGATTGCATAGTAAACCAAACTTCTGAAGCCTGAAGGCCTTCCCATATACAATAACCAACTGAATAACATTCTATAACAGGTTAGGAAAATAATGATATAGAGATATACTATGATTTAATCTGGGGAAAATTATATATTGTTGATGCTATGTTAAACTACTATAGATTTTGACAATTTAAATCATCTAAATAGACTACATAAGACAAGGGTGTCCAATCTTATTTGCAACATGCAGGTTTTCATTCCAATCAGACAGAAGCCAAACCTGATCTGAAAGCCAAGATCAACTGATTAAACAGGTGGAATCAGGTCTTGCTTGCTTGCTTGATTGGAATGAATATCTGCACCCACACTATTCCACACCCACATCAGCCCTCAACCTGCGGAAAAGATTGGACACCCCTGACATAAGAGAAAAAATGACAGGGGTTGCTGTAATTAGGTAATAATAATAATAATAATAATAATAATAATAATAATAATAAGTAGAAGAAGAAGAAGAAGAAGAAGAAGAAAAGGTTGAATAGTTTCCTCCCACAGCCATAATGCATGTTTTTCATGCTTGCCTTTGTTTCCCCTGCAAGCTTTAGACATTTATAAATGAGCCTCTGAAGTTTAGTACTTAAAAATAGTGGTGGTGCAGAGGTCACCTCACAGCATCTGGGGTCGAACCTGGTGGATAACTGGAGCCTTTCTGTGAGGAGTTTGCATGTTCTCCCTGTGCCTTTTTGGGTTTCCTCTAGGTGCTTCGGTTTCCTCCAACAGTCCAAAGAAATGCAGATTAGGTTGATAACTGGCTACTCTAAATTGCCCATAGGTGTGAATGTGAGTGTGAATGGTTGTTCATCTCTGTGTTTGCCCTGTGATAGATTGGCAAATTGCCCAGGGGGTACCAAGCCTCTCACCCAAATTCAGCTAGGATTGGCTCCTGCTTTCACATGAACCTGATGGATAAGCGATATAGATAATGGTTGGATAATAATAAAAATCTAATAAATAAATTAATGATAATAGTAATAATAATAATAATAATAGCAACTCCTGAACTCCTCCTATACCACCAACACATTGTTAATACCACTAAGGATTTTTTTTACTTGGTAATTTATTAAAGAACATCACAGACATTTGATCCATTTATAGTTATGTTTAATGTTAGTGAATGTCTTTAAAACAAGATCCTGGTAGCATGTTATAGTGGATATAAACAGTCATTCCCTCACTGAGAGAAAAAGAGAGAGAAAGAGAGAAGAGGCTAACTACAACAACAACAAAAAAACACCTCACCTTAATGAAACAGCAATACACAAAGTCCCTTGTCAGGAGTCTCCAGTGCCAACGCTTTACTTTTGACTGGAACAAAGTGCAGACACTGGAGACCCATTCCATAAATGCTAACACTTCCCTCACAGAGAACTCAGATTTTGATGATTTTATACTTTTTATATAGATCATCTATCTTTCTATATAGAATCATCCACCGTGTGCAAGTTACTAGAGTATTATATTGCATTACAACAAGCCAGAATTAGTGTTGAAAAAAATTCCCAATTAAAAATTATTCAACGCCTAGCCAATCAGAATCAAGAACTGAACATTGCTGTGGGATAAACCACAATGTTGGCTTTTGAGTTGCATATGAATGCATGAATTTTGATGTAATATTTAACATCAGCTTTGACATAACATACTCGCTCCTCTGAATTTCCATATTCAACATCTCCATGATGAAGCTTTCCTGGACACAGCATCAGTCACGCAGGCACATTAATATCTCCATCTCTGCCTAATGTTGAATTTTGGTATCAGCTGCTTTCCTTTCTCTGAAAAAGTGTGTGAGAGAGAGAGAGAGAGAGAGAGAACCGGGAGACGAGACTTGGGAAATGAACAGCTGAGGTGGGCTGAAACAGTAAACCTTGTGAAAAGTTGTGCTATCTGAAGACAAAATAAACACACAGAACCAGCCAGCAATATGGCATACAACTCTATATCCAAATACACTATATGGCCAAAGTTTTGTGGACACCTGACTATCACACCTAAATGTGGGTCTTCTCCAAACTCTTGTCTCAAAATTGTCAGCACACAATTGTAATGACTGTCTTTTTATGCTGCAACAGTACAATTTTCCTTCACTGGAACTAAGGGATATAAACCTGTTCCAGCATGGCAATAAGCCCTGTACACAAAGCAAGGTCAATGAAGACATGATTTGCCAAGGTTAGAATGAAAGAGCTCAAGTGGCCTGCTCAGAGCCCTGACCCCAGCCCTACTGAACACCTTTGGGATGAATTGGAATTCCGACTGCACCCCAGGCCTCCTCACCCAACGTCAGTGTCTGACCTCACTAATGCTCTGGAGGCCGGATGAGGCCGAATCCCCACAGCCACATGCCACAATCTAGTGGAAAGCCTTTGCAGATGGGTGGAGGTTATTATAACAGTAAATGGGAACTACATGTAGAAAGAAATGGTCAAAAAGCACAAATGGGTGTGATGGCCAAGTGTCCACAAACAGTTGGCCATATAGTGTACATATGTTATATGATTCTAAGCAATTCTCAGGATAATTTGCAAATTTGGTCTGATATATATAAAATTGAAGTAAAGGCTTGGCCTTGAAAAGGATTTGATGGTGTTTGGTCTTGATCTTGAGCTGATCTTGCTTTCATCTGGACTTTATATTGACTTGGTCTTGGACTCCCTTAAGACTCAGTCCAGACTTGATGTCAGCTAGTCCTGGTCTTGTACTGGTATTGGACTTGACTATGGTGGTTTTGACTACAATTCTACTAATTCATAGAACTGTTGAGGAAGTCTTGAAGAACCCTTGTTTTTGGAAAGTTCATTCATTCATCCATCCATTCATTCATTCATTAATTCATGCATCTGTTCATCTTCAGTAAGAATCTTTTCCTGGTCAGGGTGGTGAGTAACCTCAGGAACACTGGGTGGAAAACTGGAATACAACCTGGTTGTACCAGTTCATCACAGGATGAGAGCAATCACGTCTTGCTTTTGCTAGCTTTTAATTTCAGCTGAACATTATTATTATAAAAATGATTTATGATAGGTTCATTACAATCAACCTTATTGGGCAAGGTCAGCTACCATGATTGCGTTATGGAGAACTGGTAAGTTGAATAAACTCAGGAAGCTTCTGCTCAAGTTCGATAACTATATTAGTGAATGTTAGCTAATGTTAATACCTCTGCCAAGGAGGATATTTTGTATGTTTGTCTGCAAGCAAGATTGTGCAAAAAAACTACAAGGCTGATTTTTAATGAAACTTGGTGTCAGGGTGTAGCATGGGCAAAGGAAGAACCCATTACATTTTGGAGTGGACCTGAGTCACTGGGAAGCCCAGTGTATTTAGTTTCACTGCTAATGTTGTGAGATCCTGCATTTGCATCTTAAAATTCAGTAGATGCTGGTAAAATTTAACAGTGACAAAACATAGCCAATGTAGAAATACAATGACTCTATTGGAGATATTTGCAGACGTTTAAAGTAGTTGTGGTTGCAGATTTGAATATCATATAAGAGTCTACTATTGTCCTTGACAGAGGTCTGTGCTTTTCGAATGCCCTTCAAGTTGCAAATAGGCTTATGTTGATTACTTATTCAAGTGATACTTGAGCCTGTTTGACCCAACTTCCTATCTACGTGATTGGCTGCTGCTCTGAGAAGGTCCAGTATGGAAGGACTGTTAACCAGTAAACATGTCCCTGATAACATTAAGATAAACAATATACTTTGAATGATCATGAATGTATTGCTTTGTTTGCATTATTAATATATTTTCCTGTCTACTGAGGTCCAAAATATTATGTATGTTTTGAAATATTTATTTTCATTTAGGTCCTTTGTGTATTGTTGTGTCACATCATACACTATACTACTATTCATCTCACAGTGTTGTAAACAAGTACAGTGGCATAACAAGTAACAAAATCAATTAACAACTGCGTTTCCTCTGATTCACTGACTGCTAACCGTTTCCTGTGCTTACACCTGAAACTTCCTACACACCTTTGTGGTTGTGCAATTTAGTCATACCAATTAGTGTGTTAGCATGTAATATCAACCGTGTCCACAGAGATTCTAGAACACACATTTCATCCGGCTCACTGCTTTTTCGAAAATATGTGTTCATCATGGTTTATAGCATCATCTCTATAAAGGTTGATCAATATCACAACTCAGCCAAGCGTAAAATCATTTTTGCAATGTTTATTCTTTTTTTTTGTTTTCATTTTTCTGGCATTCCCTTCCACTCCTTTTGTATATCAGTGGAAAATTCACAACGAAACAGGTGGATGGAAACCCCACTAGAGCCTCTGTTTCATTCTCCCAACCATATTGGTGAATTTAGCATGTGAAGTGAACATTATTGGGCTGGGAGATTATAGCACACTCAGTGTGTGTGTGTGTGTGTGTGTATGCATGAGCTTAACAGTGCAGAAAGATGAGTCTGCCACTTGCCATCCACTCTGGCTCTGGCTTCGCACAGCACTCATTAGTATTCTATCTGCAGAGGAGCAGGCCACTCTAAATATAGCCAATGAAAACAAGTCCAGTGGCACGATGCTGTGTGTAGCAGAACGCCTGACCGGCTGAGTGTGTGGATCCGTCCAAAAAATCTGCACATTTCAATATTGATTTCAGGATTGTCCTCCATTGTCCCTAACAGGTTATATATAATAAAACATTATACAGTGATTTGCGTAATAGGTAAGCAAAACCCGGGCCAAAAGAGCTTAGAAGAGAAGAAAGAGGACATCATAATGCAATGACACGGGCTCATGTTTTTCATGTTGTGCTAGAAAAAAGGGAGCTCTCTTGATAGTCCCTTGTCTCATGGGAAAACAGACTTTTAAGTTTCTACATAGACTTTCCAGGCCCTCTAGATTGATCCCTTTTGGTTTTCTATAAATGAACAGGAGTTAAAATTAGCAATAATAGATGTTGAATCCTTTTTTCCCCCCTGCAAGATTTAGACATTTATAAATGAGACTCTGAAGTTTAGGACTTAAAAATAGTAGTGGTGTACTGGTTAGCACTGTCACCTCAGAGCATGAAGGTTCTGGAGCCTTTCTGTGTGGACTTTGCATGTTCTCCCTGTGCCTGTGTAAGTTTCCAGCGGGTGCATCGGTTTTCTTCCCACAGTCCGAAGAGATGCAGATTAGGTCAACTGGTTACTCTAAATTTCCCATAGGTGTGAGTGTGAATGGCTGTTCGTCTCTGTGTTAGCCCTGTGATAATTTGGCAACCTGCCCAGGATGTACCCCAACTCTCGCCCGAAGCCAGCTGGGATTGGATCCAGCTTCCCAGAGACCCTTAAAGGATAAGAAGTATAGATGATGGATTGATGGATGGAACCCCTTCAAGGTGTCTTCAAGTGTTCTTTGCATATTTAAGGGTTCTTAGTTGGTAAAGTCAATGACCTTAACTTCAAAGAACCTCTAAGGGTTCCTCAGAGGAACAACCAAAGAACCCTTAAGTGTTCCAGGAAGAAAAAACACATAAAGGTGTTGCATAAAAGCAGACAGATTAAAAGGATTGAAGTATTCAGGATAATGCCCTTTAAATAAATAATCCATTCATTAAGGAGATAAGTATCATTACACAAAAATTACTAATACATGGAAAAAATTAGAACAATGCTTACAAAAGGCCAAGCTTAAGGGTATCTGGATTTGAAGAAAAAAAAGAAAGAAATTAACCTAATTAATTAAAAATGAGCAAATATTACTTATATCATTTTATTCATGAATTGATTCTGTAACATCAATGAATAATTATTTATTATTGCACGGTGCAAAGGTCATACAGTAAACCCTCATAAGCTGTTAAACCATATCAATGCCAATCAAACGCAATGATGATTTACAGCCAATATAATCCTTCATGCAACAAATTATCCCCTTACAGAGCTCAGATCATTGCAAGAGCTTCAGATATATTTATATTTCAGAGGTTATATTTAGGTCACTTTGTAATTATTGATATGCGGAAGTCTTAAGAATTATTTTAGGATAGATCAGGAGAAACGAATATGATAAGCATTTTATTGTTGTTTTATTAACTTCATACATCATATATCATAAACCGATAAAAAGTATGATGTAGCATTCTTTAATATGTAAAAGATTCCTTTGCATCCTAAAAACAGCCTCCAGTTGCCTGTCCATAAGTGTAGCCATGATAGATGAATGAGTTGAATATTAAACTGAACATTTGAGTGAAAAATTATGTCGCTATATAGTTTGGAATAATGATCATGTCTAACCTGAGCAGCAGTAAAGAACAGTAATTTATATTGAATACCAGGAAATGTGACGGTGGCACAGGCACGGCACGGTGGTGTGGTGGTTAGCACTGTCGCCTCACAGCAAGAAGGTCCTGGGTTCGATCCCCACGTCACCCAGGGTGCCTTTCTGTGTGGAGTTTGCATGCTTTGCATGCTGTGCATGCGTGGGTTTCCTCCCACAGTCCAAAGACATGCAAATGGCTACTCTAAATTGCCCATAGGTGTGAATGCGAGCGTGTGTGGCTGTTTGTCTGTGTCAGCCCTGCGGTGGACTGGCGACCTGCCCAGGGTGTACCCCATCTCTCGCCCGAAGATGCTGGGATTGGCTCCTGCTTCCAAAATAAAATAATCATGTGATGATAAATTCAAGAAGTGATGATGAGCTGGCTATTCTTTTACAAAAATGGAAAAAAGAGAAAAAAAATGGATGCATCTGATACTGAAAAGTAGGCCAGAATCCGGGGAGTTTTACTGCTAAGTTGAGGAGATGAAACTTTCATGGTCTATAAACTCTATCTATCTTCTCCACATCACAAAGTAGGCTACAGACCATGAACTGTACTCCAGCCATTTTCATCACTGAGCTCAATTTCTATTTTTTCCAGTCTTTAAAGTTGTTATCTATATAATTTTTGTCCTTGTTAAGCAGCGCTGGGGTTTGAGACTCCACCATGCCTGCAGCAGTGTGATGATGTTTTCACGACCTATGCCCTCATTGGTTACATGCGTTCCACATGAACATTCATCTTTGATGTGAACGTGTCCGTTTATGGAATAGTCATTATATCAAAATATATTTTGCTGGATGAAAAAAAAAAAGTTTACTTTTAAAACCATACACATACATTGTAAATTAAAGCCAGTGTATTGTATTGTATTGCAATATTTATATTAATAGTAAACAGTGCAGTATTATTGCTTATGACTATGAACTAATGTGTGTTTGTGTGTATCTGTGCCTGTAGTAGGGCATGATCATGATGTCCCTACAAGAATGTCCCTTTTTTAAACTGTAGCTTCAATGTAGCATCGTCAATCATGCATCAACGAGCAAACCACAAATTTCTGACGTGCCTAAAAATTAAGCAACTCCTCTTGTGGCGTGATGTTGAACAGATTAATATTGTATAATGTAAGGAACAAAATGCTCAGAGTTGTATTCTTATAAGAAAATAATTAATCTTATTTATATCTAATCTAATTTTAATCTTAAAATAATTATAATTCCTCTTATACCACTGCAAATTGTCAGCGATACATTTTTTTAAATTAATTAACCCTATGAACCCTAGGCTGTTTTCAGGGAAATTTCACTACCTTTACTTTTAAGCTCTTATCTCATACATGCTGTACTTTTTTTCTTCCATCATGTGATGTGATAACACTTGTGATTTTTTTTTTTTTTTTACCTTAGCCTTTACATCAAGGAAAATGAAAACATCTATCTCACCTTAAAATGTTTTTACATGTATCTCACCAGCAGAGTTATTTATTTATTTATTTTTTTGGAATTGTGTACGGGAGATTGTCTGGAATCTGGCAATCAGAAGCACGAGGGTCTGATACTCTATAACTGCAATTTGCAATGTTTAGTGTCTAACGGAAATACATGTCATTGTTTTATTTGCTGTGGATTCAAAACTAGAGAACTCAAAAATACGTTGTCTCACAGAGAACCAACTAAAAGGGAAAGTTCAGCTGTTTATATTGACAAGGAAGGTTGTGAAGCGATAGGGACGTAAGATGACTTGTTCAACCGTGTGAAAATGGGTGAAGAAATTAGTAAATATATTCATTTGCATTAATTTATGATTAATTTAGTATGCACAAATATGTGACTAGCATCCTTGCGAAGCACCTGTTCCGTTCTTTCTTCTGATATACGTTAAATATCTATGCAGTGATGAATTCATGAGTAATTCAAACAAGAGAAATGGGTGTGCAGATGAACACAGTGCTGTATGCTGATTGTAACTATGATTAAACGTGGTGTCAATTCAAAATGATTTTTCTCTCCAACACTTTGACAAGCAACCAGCATTCCTGTAGGCCAACGCCTAGTCGTGTTATTTCAGGTCATATGTGCTGCATCTCACTGCCGTCAACTCTTAAACGATTCAACCAAGGAATGTAATGTCATACTTTTACCTCTAACAAGTTAGCCCTGTTATAGCTTTCTTCATCAGCAGCAATGTTTTTTCTTTCAAGACAAAATAAGAGTGCTTACACTACTGAGAAACCACGAAGGAAGTCTTCTGTCATAAAAAAAAAAAGCCCTTACTGACTATTACAAAGCTTTGACATTGAAGACTCCATCCATAAATACTAAATAAACATCTCCTTATGCTATGATCCCCTGTTTAAGGTGTTACTATAGAAACAATAATGTATTAAAACAGTGCATTAATATAAACCTGTGAATCTCCATGCAGCCAGAACTACTGTCAGAGCTGCTGTAGAAAATTAATCAACACCTTCACACAGCTCTCGTCAGCCAGTGCACACACACATACACACACACACACACACACACACACACACACACTAGCACACATTACAAACTGGGACACAGTCAGTCTATTTAAATGATAGCAGCGGTGTGCTGTTAAATCAGAGCAGAGCGATTACTCGCTGGAAAGGCAGCGTGAATCACACGTGTGAGATCTAAAAGATAATCACTACCTTTGTAACCAATTTAGGGATTTTAATTTATTTATTTCAGCCACAGTAGACAGGCAGGTAGGCAATAAGCTCAAATTCTTGCCTGCGAATGCGACTGTCTGTTCAACGTGCCTCGAAACCCCCCGATGATTTACTCACTTATTTACCCATCAGTGTCATGAAGCAGCTTTCAACGTGTTGACGTGTTGATATGTGGCGTGATCGAGCTGTCGTGATGTGCCTGCCGTTTTGTTTTCGACTATTCAAAAATCAGTTAGCCGTTACCCACGACGCTCCTCTGTCAGTTATCGTGAATCATCTCCACCTTGGAGAGGCAACTGTTCTGAAATCAGCTTCCATCCACTTCAAGCATCTGCCAGTCATCCCAAGGCAGGAAACACTCCTGACAGATTTCTCATAAAGTACTGCCAGTTTGTCCTTTTTATTTGGCTCTTCCTTGTAGAAAAAAAAAAAAAAAAACGAAACAAAAAAAAAACCCCTCCACTCTTTCCATCCCTCCAAAGCTCTTTTCATAGCTTCATGTACAGCGATGATGCCATGAGCCTAATTATGCTTTGTCTTCAATTCTCAACTATTTTTTCCCCCTCTGTCACAGCATGTATGTGTTTTTTTTATTTTTTCTTTCTAATTTATCCATTCAAATAAAGCCTAAAGAGACGAAAGCCTGGAGGCTCATGAGTTGGAAGCTTTACGAAAAGAAAGACCCACACTAAATGTATTAAAGTGGCTCTGAGTTTCTGGTCACTCTCCAAAGGATGCCGCTTCTCAAATATTTTCCGAGCTGGCCTTGAACATTTTACGGTTGACTGCCGAGGGGTTCACGGCAGCACGCACACGCAAAGCAAACTCCAAAGCAGGCTGTCACGCTGGCCTTGCTTAAATACTCACCACATTGTGTTCCCCCGTTTACTATAATACTCCTTATGACTTGTGCAATATTGGATTTGTCAATTTTTACTACTCAGCGCTTCTTAGCATTGGTGCTTTCTAAAAAAGGTTTTTGGAAAATGCCTTTACCTGGGTTGGGTAACTATGTGGTACAAAGCTTCCGAGAAAGAAGCTGCCTGTGTTGTCTGGGTGAGAGGGATGACGCTGGGCTCTCCCCGTCAATCACAGCTAGCCCATTGTATGCATCTATAAGCTTGTGTATGCGGAAGAGGGTTGATAGCACTTTCCCGCTGTGTGTCTTAGTAGCAATTTGATTTAGTTTTAGGTGTGTCAGATTTATTGTTGAAATCCA
This sequence comes from Notoglanidium macrostoma, assembly GCA_030068235.1. NCBI lineage: Eukaryota > Metazoa > Chordata > Actinopteri > Siluriformes > Auchenoglanididae > Notoglanidium > Notoglanidium macrostoma. The sequence goes on along the minus strand of JAQQZR010000037.1, from coordinate 19,747,885 downwards.
CCCTTACTGGTTGGCCACTGTTGAGTAATAGGGAAGAGTTCACTAGTGGGTGGGTCAGCAAATGGAGAAATTTGGAGAAAATAAATGAATTCATTCATTTGCTATACCACTTATCCATTGCGGGGTGCGAGTGAGCTGGAGCCAATCCCAGCAGGATTATGGGTGAGAGGAAGGGTACACCCTGGTCAGGTCGCTGGTCTATCATAAGGCTAAGACAGCAAGTCAGACTTGGGAGAAAGTACAGATTATTAAAAATAATAAATAAAAAAATTGTACGGTTAGAGTAAACATGGAGTGTGTGTTTTATTTTAATTACACTTGCTAAGCATGAGGTATTATCTAATGTACTTTTATAGGTTATTTTTAATACATATATTAAATATTATATTACTGTAACAATTCACATTAAGCCACACTAAAGCAAGATTACTAGGCCTTAATTAAACTAAGCATGGATTTCAGCAATATTACTCCATAAGTATTGTTAACTACAGTATATACCAAACTATAAAGTGTTTCTGGCATATAAATGAAATGGATTTATTTTGCAATTTTATTTAATATTTCTTTTCCATGTATTTTATTTACTTGTACACTATTTTGTATGTTCATGCCTCTTGGATGATTTGCGCTAACCCAAATGACGCCTTGATTCTGATTAGCTTGTATTTGTGTTAAAGGTGATTACGGCTAAACACAATGTTTAGCGCTGGCTCATTTTGTAACACTGAGACTCATTCACCAGTTGTTAAATGCTTCCCTCCTGCATGAATTATGCAAAAAGCTGAGTCCTTTTAGCACTGCATTATTATTTTACATGATGGATTAGATGTTACAAACAGCAGCTTGGAGATTGCATGACTAGCAGCCGGTATTGCCTCATACTGCCACACCTTGTTGGAGTTTTACCTCGATGTATCCCTCCTCCCTGCCTCTGAACGCCAACGGCCCACAACACCCTGATGGAACCTTAGGGATCCTTCAGGCCATCACATCCACCTGTCAATCAAACCACGAGGGAAGTCTAGTGAGATGATATGACACCAGTATTGGAGGTGTTTGGTCTCCCTTCATATCTTCTTATCCTTCAAACATGAACAATAAGAAGAAGCCTTTATTTGTCACATGTACATTACGGCACAGTGGAACTGCATTTATTTGCACATCCCAGCTTGTTAGGATGCTAGGGTTAGAGCGCGGTGTCGGACATGATAAGGCTCCCTTGGAGCGGATACGATTAAGGGCCTTGCTCAAGGGCTCAATATTATTCTGGATTATTCTATTGTCAATCTGCATTTCAGTTTAGGGTGTGCAGTTGTAGAAGGTGGTGTGATGTGGGCCGACACACAAATGAGTTATTCAGTTCATATGGTGAAACTGATATAAAAGGTATATATTTGAGTAAACATCCATCCATCCATCCTTCCACTTTTAATTACGTGTTGCAGTGGAAGCTGGAGCCAATCCCAACTGACTTCATGGGAGAGGCAGGGTACACCCTGGACAGGTCACCAATCGATGTATTTGAATAAACAAATAAATGTAATCAGAACTAGGTATATGTGTTTTGTATAGAGCCAGTTTGAGTATAAAAACTGTCACTTTTCTTTAAGATAATGTTTTAATTCCTAGCTAACTAGCAACACAGTGAATGTCATGCTTTGATCAAGCTTTCAGAAATGGTATAATTACCAGCTGTCATATAATCTGCTATCGGTACCGTCGCTTATGCTGTAGAGATGAAAATGGGAAATTTAGCCCACAGAACAAAACTCACTGAATTAATCAGTGCTTATTTCAGGACAGATGTTTGCATGAACAGTCAAGTCAAGAGTGATGATACGTTTCCTGTTAAAAGCTGATATAAATGATCATGATCTAAGTGATATCTTGTTTTCTATTGTCACTGGTCTTATTTATTTATTTATTTATTTATTTTTTATATTAAATCCAAATTAAACCAATAAATCGCATCTGCTTTTAGACAGTAAGTTGGTGTCTTTCAAGTGAATCTTTAACTATAATTTTCTCCCTTTTTCACTTTTTGTGCAGAAAATAAAACACATTTCAGTTCAGAAAAGCATGTAGTTTTACGAATGCATATAAAATACGTAAATCAATGCCAAAAGCGTAGATACTGTTTAAACCCTGATCTTGTTGTCTCTTCGTTTTGTTACAGGATTACGCAGGCAGTGTTAGGCAAGTTGCAGGATCATAATGTATGTGATTGTACACAAATTAGATATGAATATATTTATCCTTATGTATTTACCAGAGAGTCAAGTACATTTGTGTGATTAAATGAGCCCCAAGTGCAGTTGATACGCCAGTGATTTGCATAAGATAATAATTTGCATAGTGCAGACATCCACATTAGTTACACTATAGTGGCATGTACTGTATAATCAGTGGCAAAAAAAATAAATATGTAAATGTGTAAATTCAATGTGCAATTTGAAATTGTGAACTAAAAAATGGAAAGTTTAGAAAAATTCTAAAATATTGCACCTTGCATAAGGTGGTTTTACTGATGTTTCAAGAAAGCAATATTTCGCAAAATTGGAATGGAAACACTTTTTTCACATTTACATGACATGAGGAGTGAATGGAAACACTACCTTTTTAAAAGAAAGAGCACTCCGTAACAGTTATCATGAGAGGAGAAACTATCGACAAGGTCAAGAAGAAAACCCAGCTTTAGTCGCATAACCTTATTGTGGAAGCACTGACCATTCACAATTGTGTTTTGTCCAAAAAAATGTTTAAATATCACATTCTTTTGTGCAAAACTGCAATGGAAAGCCAGATAGAGAGCGAGACCTTGTTATCATAACTATCGCAACTTTTCATAATTAGCTTCTTTTTTGCAATTATGTTGCCAAAATGTGTTACTCCCTCCTTTTGCCCCATTTGAACAAAATTCATTTTGTCACAATATCAACCCCGTGCCTTAGTTCATTTCCTACAGTGTTCTTTTTTTTGCCTGGCTTCACTCTCCCCCAGGTGTCTGGCTGTCCCCTGCATGCCCAGTTTGACTAAATCATCTCATAGTGTGAAATTTCCTGCAGGTGCACCTTTAACAACTCAAGACCGTACGCCGGAGTGTCACACTGAGACACATTTTGTTTTTCTCAGCCCGAGGCATTAATTAGTGGTGATGCAAAGAAAAAAAAAGCTGGTAGAGCTGCATTCAACATGGCTGTGTGTGGAGAGGAGAAAGGCTTTATTTAAAGGCAGAGCTCCATCTGGAAAGCAGTTCAAACTTACATGAACTGAGTTCTGCAGTAACTCAGTTTGACAAATTAGAGTCCTTTTTTTAGAAATCCACTTTAACCATCTAGGTCATCATGGCCTCCTGCAAATACAGTGACTCATCACATCTCATGTTATGAGATAATAATTGATCAATAGAATCGTAGCATAGCATGATTTGCACATATGCTTAAATCTTTCAAGGCTGGTGCCTCTCAAATTTTTACCTCATGTCACATCACTGTAGTCAAGCGGGACCTAAATCTTTATCCATATGCTTTACGACAATATCTTCTGTTAAAGTGGCTTGCATATTGCTCCTGGAAGACCCCAGACTTTGTCCGACAACATACCTAAACGGTTACATGAAGAACTAGAAGATCTAGAAGCATCAATCAACGTTTGGTTATAAGAAGATTCGGAAGCTTTGAACATCCCACAGAGCGCCATTAAATCTGCCATTAAGGATCTGCGATGTAGGAATTAAGGGGAGCGATTAGAAAAATGGAATGTAGTATTCATAAGTTTGCTTTTGTTAGTGTATAATTACCTGTAATTAACAATTGTTGTGTTTTCATAAGCTTAGATTTAGCCCTTTATATCTACATGAGGAGCGGGTCCCCTTCCTCAGAGCCGCCATGTTGCCCAGAACGGATAAGCCTCTAGAGAGCTCCTTCCGTCTTTTGCATTTTTACAAGTGGCAGTGTGAATCTGGAAGGAAGCACCGTAAGGATGACAAAGAAGATGAAAGAATGACAAGAAGAAAGAAAGACTAGGAAGCAGTGTTTGCTGGTGCTGGGTAACAAGATTGAGAACCCAAATTTTAAAAAAAAATAATGGACGATCATACTTATTATATAAAAGAAAAAGCAAGGGAGTGTGAATGTAAGTAACTTGTAACTTGGAATTATGTTATAGGTAACTGACGGCCACCGTATTCTATTTTTTATATGTGTGTGGAAAGGAAGGACCATTAAGTTGGCTGCAATTAACTGAATCCTACATAGTAAGTAACTGAATAAATAATACCAATTAAGTCCATTTCAATTCCAGGTTGTTGTACTACAAAATGTAGGAAGTTCAAGGCGGTGAATACTTGTGTATGTAAACGTGCCATACAAATAAAATTCAATTAAATAGCATACCAAAGAATTCTAAAACCCCGATTTTCTTACCAGTTAGCATCTTTGTTCATGCTTAATCAGGCACTTTAGCATAATATTTCAGTAAGATCTTCCATTTACTCTGGCCATTTACTCTGTACATACATGCTTCAAATATTGAGTGGAACAAATGAAATGATGATTATACGCAAGCTTAGCTTGCTGATATTCCAATAACGACTGCAAGGATTTATCTGAGCACCATCTCTAGTGGATAGACTCTTAGATCTGATATGAGGATTGGCTGTGTATGTATATCAGAAAGTACAATAGTGTAACACACTGTAGATATACTTAGTAAAGTCCCCAGAGAGTTCTCCTTAGTTCAGTGAGAGCACATGAGGTCAGTGAGATCTTGGAAGAACATGCCTCCAGTCCTTTTGGAAGTGTGTGTTTCTATTTCCTAGACTCCTTTCCAGAAAAGATGAGAGGGAGCCACAGGCGCACAATGGGATGAAACGCCAAATTTGACTTCCAAAATGCATTTCTGACCTTTGTTTTCTTCTAGTTTCTATTTGCTCAAAGTACATTTCGCTGCCCCTGTTGACAGATGCTGCTTCCACCCACTATTATTTAGCCATATTTTTTGGGCCTTAACTTTATCTTAATGATAAAAATATAAAATGATAATACAAAATAGACCTTTTCCTGTTTATGCTATTATGTCAATGTGTTTTAAATGCTACCTACATAATATTCATGAAAGAAAAATTAATTTGTACTTTTGATACGATCTTTTAACTATGTTTTGTTAAACAGCTATTGTTGAATGACAATTAAACTAAGGCTTTGAATGAAACAATGTGTATAAAATGAATATGTTATGTATGTGTGATACTTTTACAACAAAATATGTATTAAACGTGTATAATAATAATAATAATATTGATTTTCTAATCTACTTTGACCGCAATAGGAACCAAAACCTATGTTTTAGACTGTTGTTGTAACAGTTTAGACTGTTTCATTAAAGCATGAGGTTGTATTGATCTTTGTGGTGTAATATTAAGTAGCAAGACAAAGATGTGGCTGTAATTTACATAGCAATTGCTTATGAGATAATGTTGTGGTGCACATCAGGGCTTGTTAAGGAACACTTTAATTAATTAGCGAATGCAGCGACATAACAGAATGTGTAATTTTCCATAAGAGTGCAAATGTCAGCTCAGGCTCACGTGTACCGTAAGCCGAAACAAGCCTGAGCGTGCGCTGAAGCTGTCACAGCGAAATGTCACCACAGCCAGCAAATCACGATTGATTGCAGTCATCAAGCTTATATGAGTGTGAGTACTTATCAAAGGAAAGGTACAGCCTTTTGTATCATTATGACAGTGATCAAACAGCAGTGGCGACTGATCCTCGATAAGCACATGTAGTCAGAGAGTGCGTGATCATATATATGGAGGGAATGGCACTTTAATCACCCATGGCCTCTTGCTTGCTGTCCTCTGATTGCTGACTTATAGATTCAGTTATTTGCTTTTGGTGGACAGCCACACACACAAAAGGAAAAAGCCTGTGAGCATTCCAGCTTCAAAGTGTTAGCCTTTTTTGACAGCTAACTTGATGAGCAATAAATATTTACATCCTCAAAACAACAAATTGGACAGTCATTGTTATAGATTTAACAGTTAAATAAGTCTGAGTGTTAATTGCTCTAAAACAAGTACTAGTATATACTGCATAACTTATTTAAAGGTGGTGCTACATTTTTACTGCTGATGCTGTGAGCAGCCATGTTGATTTGACGTCACTTGCTGAACTCGGAGTTTAGGAGACAGTTAAGAAATTTTGATTTCAGGAGATGCTTTGCTTTGCTTTGCTTTGCTTTGCTTTGCTTTGCTTTGCTTTGCTTTGTTTTGTTTTGTTTTGTTTTGTTTTGTTTTTTCTGATAGAAGGAGGTGGAAAATTACTACTTATGACCTTTAGTCAATGCAGCATTAATCCTGGATTTGTATTGATATCCATCCATCCATTATCTATAGCGCTTTATCCATCTGGGTCACAGGGACCCAGGTGGAGCCAATCTCAGCAGTCGTTTCGGGCGAGAGGCGGGGTACACCCTGGGCAGGTCGCCAGTCCACCACAGGGCCAACACAGACAAAC
>JAQQZR010000037.1:19703359-19741264 GCA_030068235.1 Notoglanidium macrostoma | reverse complement strand
ACCCTGGGTGACCCGGGGATCGAACCCAGGACCTTCTTGCTGTGAGGCGACAGTGCTAACCACTGCACCACCGTACCACCCTTTCTAAAACCAGAAGTTGAATTTTGATATCTTGACTCAATAATTGACTTCATAATTGTGACTTCTGATTTGTAACTGGACCCTTAACAGGTCAGCAGTATAGATAATGGATGGATGGATGGATAGATTGATGGATGGAAACTGGTTTTACCAGGACTAATGTAGGGTTTTCGAACCAATGGGGACGAATACTTTTACCATTTGTGCTTGTAAATGATTTAAAAATGATATAGATCTAGAGTATTATTGCTATTTTGTATAGACTCATGACAAAGAGTTTAATCCCAATGAAGTCTCTTTCGTTTCAATACAAAATGTGGGTGAAAGCCAATGCACAAGCTCTCGACAAATCCCTTTGCTCGTGTATTGTTTATCCTTTTCTGCCTGAGATTGTGTGTGTCTTAAACCTTAACACCGTACTTGCCCCCTTAACATCCATAAATACCACTGACCTTCAGTTTTCACCTCAAGGCTATTGTCTTTATGACCATCGCTAACACACAGCACTTTTTACAACCATGTCAGACCAGGCTCTTAGTCCAATAAGCACAGGAATTAATGGCTTCACCCATTAGTCATTTAATTGCCTTTTGGGAGTGTGACATGCATGCAGAATTAGTGCTTGACTGAAATCGTCAGGTCGGAAAAAAAAAGGGTTTATGAGAGATAATAGGGCAGTGGCTACTCCTAGTTTCCCTCTTACTGCTTTCTAGAGTATTTAAGCTGGAGTTGAACACTAAGGCTGGAAATATTCCTCACCTTTTCTTGACAAATTATCAGCATGACTACCCAGTGAGGCACAGCGTTGCTCAACACGATCACGGGACCAAAGGCAAAGCAAGGTGACAGCATCTGAGGTGACAGACAGATTGCGTCAGAGTTGAGCTGAGGACAAAATGCGTTTCTCCTGTCACTCGGATGGATCTAGCATGCGCGTGGCCTGTAAATAATCACAGCACGCTCCATAAACTGCTCCAAGCCTCGGATGTTGATCCCTGAGGAAAACCAGCATCGTCTGCCCTGTCACCTGGAAATGAACATTCAGTACTGGTACAACAGAGAGAGCAGAGGGCAACAGGACTGGGGCGTTTTCTGAAATACCACCTTAGCATACTTGCGAGCTCTGTGAGCTCTGGAGCTTAGTATCAGGGTTTAGATGGTTGTCAGTGGTGTACTCACAGCACTTGGTTAGTTATTTTAGAAGCTGTTTTCTTGATCTAAGTAGAAGGTATAACAGAGCAAGAGAAGGAAAAGCAAGCGTAGACACCCTCTTATAAACTGGTATCTTGTCAAGCTGTCCCCTCTGGGTCCCTTCAGCACTGGAGGATGCAAATACATCAAGTCGAAAGGAGACTCTGACACATCATGTCCCTTTGCCTTCCACAGTGCAGCGTGAATAATGAATCTACGCTCGGCTCTGCAACCCTTTTCATCATAGCCTGCCCAAAAGAGACATGCGAGCGCCAGATCTGTGACATGGACAAAGACAGGGATGCAGGCTGGCCACCTCAGGATTGACATTCGTGTATACATAGCCAGCTGGCACATAAATGCCTCACAAGGTGACAGTAACATTGGGCCTGATTTATCAATCTTTTTGTAAAGCTGTTTGTTTTGTTGGAGGGGTGAAACTGAACTAAAAATTCATGCCAGGTTTACAAATGTCAGTGCCAATTAACTGATTCCCAAGCATGTTTTCAGAGCGCAAGTGATTTGCATTAATTGACGCCCACAAAACACCATAAAAGGTAAAGCTTAAAGATCTGAATGTGACAAAATGACATTTAAATGGTGAAAAAATGCCGACTAAGTGGCTAAATCCTCCAATAATGCTGCTCAGCCCTTGCACATACTGACTCTTTCCTCTTTAATAGACCACCATTTCTTTTATCCTACTTGAAAGCCTTATTTGTCTTAATTTATAGATTTGTTTCGGATAGCTCTCTTTCAGGTCATTTGTAAAAATTGACCAAATTCCACAAAATGTACACAGCCTGAGGAGAATTATAAAGGGTATAATTGGTTTTCCACCCTAAATGGACTTTTCATGCATAAATGTTCCTGTAAACCATTAACAAACAAATTCACTCCAGTTTATCAGAAATCAATGATACCATTTTAAGATTTTATTTTCCCAGAAACCCACTCAAGATGTCAGTAATGCTATCTAAAAGTTTATCTTAGACTAGGTTTGCCCTGCGTTTCTTGAAGTAGTTAAAACGGAATAGTAATCTTCACCAAAACTTAACCTAAAACCATGGAGCAAACCAAGAATAGATATCTTTTACAGTTTCAGGTTCCTGTATGGAGTAAAAGGTTTAAATTCACATAAGCTTTACATAAGCTACCTGTATATTAGTCTGGATGATTTTCTCAGAATGATCACATTACAGAAGCATTTAAAAGGAATGAGTAAGTAAGTAAGTAAATCAGTAAAGATAATACAAACTCCATTTCTAAGAATCCTCCACAAAAAAAAAAAAATAATAATAATACAAACCCAGTGAAACAACCTATCCCTTGTATCCAACTCATGCTCATGCCTGATAATCAGCATCTGGTACATTTTATTTGAAGGGTGGCTACATTGGAGCTTCTTAACACCTTCATGAGCATTGCATGTATCTTTGCATGAGTGCTGAAGGATTTATGTGCCATCAAACCTCAGGAGGTGACATTTTTCTTAGAAAGACAGAAAATGTCACGATTATTATGTTGGCTTGACAGCTTGAAGTGATTTCATTATGTTTAAGTAACTCCTGAAGCTTTGAGGCATCTTCTAATACTTATAACCCTTTCATTGTACTTTTTCTGTACTTATAAGTGTAGTTTCTCTATCTGAAGTATACAGGAGTATGAAACTGGAGTAGCGATGGGTCATTTGCATTAAAAGCTAAACACTAATGAACCATATTTCAGCCAAAAGAATGATTTTTAATGTCCTTAAACTAAATTAATAAATTCTGGATGTCTTTTCAAGTTTCATACACTTAAAAATATACTACGTAAATAAAATGAATATCAGTGGAATGAATATGGGATAGATTGTTCCAAAGCTTTGTGTATTAAAAACATATAACTAATACAATTAAACAGTCTAAATATGATGATTCTATTTTCTATCACTGAAGAGTTTTGACATATGCCAATATCATTGCTTTATAATGGATTTAGGCAAGGCTTGTGAATTTGATATGAAGGCCTAAAAAGATACCTAAACTTTTAAGTAAATTGTTGCCCATGCCTGTAGATGTGGATTTATGGAATCAGGGAAAAATCCAATAACAGAAATTAATATAGAACTCTAATGATCTGCATAGGTAGGCATAATATGGCACATACTATTCACGGATCCGTGATCAAGATTTCATATCCATAATGAGGTTTTTATTCTTAGGTACAAATAGGGTGCGATCTGGCTATTGGTAGAACAATGTTTTACTCGACACATTAATCAGTAAGCATGAATGATCTTTTCCAAATGAGTAATATTTATAAGAAAATACTTATGAAAATGAGCAAAATAATGTTAAAATGATGTAAAAAAAATAAAATAAAATAATGAAACCGTCTGTTCATGAAACAATACTGAGAAACGACTTCATGAAAATACAGATGCTAGCCAGACTTTAGACAGCATATATTTTACGTCTGATGTGAGGAAAGAACACAAACTATCAAAGCTGAAACTTTGGCTAACACAAACATAATGTGCCATAGTGCTAATGTGCTGGGATATTAATCATAAACTAGTTTGTTTTCCTTAACAAGTGTTAATCCATTTACCTAGCAAACTAGCAAGCCATATGCTATTATGTTAGCTACAACTTTTTATCCTAATCACTTTCCAGTAGCCAGAACATATTGAGCAGGACATGGTATCTTTCCCTTGAGCAATCAATGAGTTAGCTAATAAACTCATGATGTGTGCACCCATATTCTGTGAATGTACATTGCAAGTATCACAGCACTGTTTATATTAGCCTGTAGCTCTCTCAGCACCTGCAAAGCACCATGTTTTTTTTAGTAATATTTATTTAATGTTCAGCTCTGAAATTGGACTGTTAATTTGCACTGATAGTTCACAGTGTGCTGCTGTGTCATTTATTTCCTTTTTTTTTTTTTAATTTCTGGAAAAATTCGTTTGCTCTGCAAAAACCCATCATGCATTCAAGCCTTAGCACAATCCTACTCGACGCTGATAAAAGCATCCTTTCCCCACTCTGTGTTAAGCATGCTTGAAAAACAATTAACTCGTGTAAAAGTCAGAGTGCCATTTTTCACTCCATTAAGTCCAGTACAGTGGTTTAATTCATAGTGCAAAAATGAGGCAGAACCGTTCCTGAACACGCCCATCGATGCAACTGCTGCAATTGATCACAGCCGGTGTGCACATGCTGTCAGCATCCGGTGCTCCATTTGAATCAGAGAGCGAGTGGAGGATAGAATGACGAGCTGTTATCTCCTCAAGTCCTGGATGTACCAGCATTATCCCTCCCCTGAGAAGTTGCAGAACACAGCGTAGCAGCCTTTTGTTATGGCATAAACATGATGCTAAGCTTAGAGTTATGTCCTGCTTGTAACTACGCACATAACCATGTTAATAATAGCTACCATGACCCTCCGTTTGTCACATATTAATATATGAAAAACGTTGGTGTAATGCCTGGTAAAAACATCTTCTCGTTTATGGTATAGACAGTAGTCTTTGGAATGTGATATTTGTGAAGTTTTCATCTAATATTCATTGTTATTAGGGGTCCAGGCACTTCAGTGTGGAAGGCTTTTGCAAGAATCTGTAAATCATTTAACCTTTTTACCATTGGCACTGGACACAAAACTCAATACTTTAAACCTAAATCAGGAAACTTGTGCTGGAGAGTAGAACATGTCTTTTGTCCCTGTAATCAAAACAGGTGATTTTGTATCTGTCTCTTAATGTTCTGGACACCAATGCTATAGTACGTACTATATCCAGAAAAAAAAATAGTTATGGAGATATTCATATTCTTTATACTTTGTCACTTTTTTTCCAAATTAAAGCTCTCTAAAATATACTTTATGCATCCCACCCATAGAGGCAAGTATTGCTCTACAGTAGCTGCTCATTCGCAGCAAACATGGGTCTTCAATGCGTTTTTGGTTGTTCATATTTCTGCACATTATTCCCTTTCTCAACCATCTCTTGCTTGATTTTGAACAGAGTTGACAGTTATGCAACAGGCACCTCTCGGAGAAGTGATTTAGCAAATTGGGTCTCACTACCTCAAACTCAAGGAGATCATTTCATCTTTGTACACCACCAAGGCTCCATTGACATATCAAATGCTCCCTGGTGATGACGCTGAAGCTTGCCATCCCCATCAGCACGTCTGTTGGTCAACCTCAGCTTAAACATGTACGGCATAAGATATCTTCTAGGATAATGTCTTCGTTAAAGTCGACAGAAATGGGTGAAGACGACGGTGAGGAATCCTCCGCAGTTTCAAAATGCTCTCAAACTTTCCACTGTACTCCATACTTAGCTAGTCTGCCAAGCTACTGATTTTGTATAAATCATTCAAGCACTTCAACATGCCTGACTTCCTGTTTCAGAAGGAAATTTGTCGATATGCAGAATCAAATCATGGCTGTTAAGACATTTCACGAGGAACTGAATTTAATCAAAAATGTGACATTTAGTCAGATCTTGTTGTACTGTAATGTTGGGATAAATGCACTGCAATGTAGTGGATCTACTGGGTCTTGGAGAAGGAGATAAGCAGACACAGAAGGCTAATCCTGTGGATTTTTCCCAGTGTGAAACTGGGCATAACAGCCTGCCTGCCATGAAGCAGGAAATTTGGAGCTCTTGTATTTTCTGAAATTCATGATCACTCTTAATATGGTGTTAGGATTGCAACTTTCTAAGGATTCACCCCAACCAACTTGCATGCAAAGTTACACGATGATGGGTTAAAGTGAGGATTAGGATTAATAGCTGTAGGTTTTCTTAATGGTATGAGATCTGGTTGGCACTTTTTCTTTTTCTTTTTCTTTTTTTTTTTTTGCTTGTTCTACTATACAAGAAAATACCATTAGAATCAAGGTGAGAACAGAGGTGAGGTCTTTTCAAGTCCATTTAAGAGTTTATAGTTTTCGACTTTAACTTGAGGAAACTTTTTGAAGCTGTGCTCCAACCTTTACCAGAAAACCTATTTAGGTGGGAAATTACACTATTACTTTAAGATTATGGTTACTTTTACTGCATCTCCTAAAACATAAACCAAACATTCATCTTAAATTCACCTCAAAGACTTTATCACATGACAATATCAATTTGCCCTTATTTTCAAAGGTTTTTTTGTTTTTTGTTTTTTTTTTACTTATTTATGCTATCTAGGAAAAGTGCAATACACCATGACTGATATTTTATGATGCTGCTGACATGAAGACCAACAGGAAAACGCTTTCTGTTTTGCTAGTGAAAGATTTTGCAGTCAGAGCACAGTGTGGCCATTTCTACAGGTTCTGCCACTGCAGTGTTCTCTGTTTAACCTTCTCATTTTGGTTTGACTTTGTGAAAATGATGAGAAAACAGACTTTGTGCACATCTGCACATTGTAATTGATTCAATTCTCGCTGTATTTAATCCCCTTTAACTACTGTTCAGTTCAGTGGTTTCCTACATTACCCCCAATGCTGAATAGAATGTAGCTCTGGCGATGCAGCAGTGCTTTAATCCACATCTTCTCATCTGTACACTCTCCTCAAACTGTTCAGCAACTCTCATGCTAATATCACAGTCAACACCATCATGTTTGCCATCTCTTAGACTGTTAACTAGCCAAGAGTCGCTGTGTTGTATAGCTACAGTACATTACGTTCTGGAACTTCCAATGTACCCACCAAAGTCTCCATTACTTCTATACTGCAATTCACATTAATATGATGTTGCTAGAATATGGAGTGAGAAAAGAAGCTCTTTTGTTTTTAGGAGCTAACAGATAAACCTGACCATTATGTTTGTGATTTTATTTTCTTCTATTAAACACCATTGTTGCTGTGCTGGCAGTGTGTACTTAGCACAGCAGACATCTGCTAACTTCTGATGCGACTGAAGAAAAACAGCACTATCGAACACATTAGCACCAGAATCACTGAACATATTACAATCCATTTCAGTACAAAACATTTATTATAACATGTTACACACAGTTATTTAAAAATAAAGATTTTATCTGTCACGTTGTATTGATTCATGGGATGTATGCAGGGACGGAAACATTCATGCATCCTTTATCTATAACACTTATCCGTAAGGGTCACAGGGAAGCTGAGTTCAGACGAGAGGCGGCGTACACCCTGTCAGGTCACCAATCTGTCAAAGGGCTAACGTGGAGATGAACAACCATTCACACTCACATTCACATCTATAGCCAGTTGACCTAATCAGCATGTCTTTGGGTGGAAACCAACACAGGTACGGGGAGAACATGCAAACTCTGCACAGTTCACGACCAGGTTCAAACCCAGAACCTTCTTCCTTTGAGGTAACAGTGCTAACCAATGCCACCCAGGATTGCCAAACAATGTCTTCTAAACCATTTAAATGCTTGCTCTATTACATTTTTTATTCGCAAAGCTCACCAGTTATGGATTGATACCCACAGCATATACTATACTCTGAACATAATCACCTCCATTTTGAATCCTGGTGTGATTAGCACGAACGTTTGCATTTCAGCTGATGTTCAGCTCTGTGGTATTAGACCAGCAACCCTGCTATTTAAAGCCATTTGTGCATCCTGACATTGCCACTGGGCACAGAGCGCAATTCTTTTGAAGCACTTGGGTCAGGCTTCAAAATCAATTGAACCCTAGCCATCATCAGTTCTGCAGTTTAATGTGGAGTCTGTAAAAAGAAGCCATCTGTTACATTGTGCACACGCAGGTTTTTTTTTTTTTTTTTTTTTTTTTTTGTCTGTCTGTGTGTGTGTGGTTATTTTAGAATGATCAATTAGTATAGATGTAAATGTAAATGTCTTTCCAGCAGTTAGCAGACATGATAATATCACATGACCAAGTAAGCCTTATCAGAGGAGCAAAAAGATCTGGTATACAGTTTACTTATGAGCTGTGCTTACAGGGCGAGATAAAATCTACATAACAATATTCAGATATTAATACAGCTGTTAGCTTTTATTAAGGCTGATTTTGATCTTTGATATGTCATATGACTATTATATGACTCTGACATACACAACTTATGTCAACAGACATGCATGTCACAACATGTAAATAAAAAAAAACAAAAAAACAGGACAAAACAAATCTGTTTTACTTCATGAGAGCCAGTGTGTGTTGTAATAAGACTTTATAACTATTCATGTAGATTTATCCCAGGTGTTACAAAGCACTTATCTAAATGTCATGTAGATTTATAAGCACTGCCATAAAACAACTAAAGTGTCAGCAAACATCTTCCATGTAATCTATAAGTATGCATGAATCAAAATATACCTTCATAATCATTGTATAAATCTTTTAAAGTGATGCCAGGTTATGCAAGTCTTATGTAAAAGCCATGAGTTAATATACATAAGTGCTTTATCTTTACATTATATTTATGACAGCACATACTGTATTTAGATCATGTTACCTTTTAGTGGTGTATTTACTGTATCGACTCATAGAGCATCTGGTTGAGACTGTGACCCAACAAGGAGGGATTAACTCTGATGTGGGCGAGTAGACAGATATGGAGCTTGAGGGACAAACTAAGTTTCATGATCATGCATTTACAGAATCCTTTCATTCATGCTGTCTGATTAGGGTCACTATGGTTTAGCACTTGGCAGCGCTCGGGTTTGAACTCACAAC
The DNA here is from genome assembly GCA_030068235.1 of Notoglanidium macrostoma. Lineage (NCBI taxonomy): Eukaryota > Metazoa > Chordata > Actinopteri > Siluriformes > Auchenoglanididae > Notoglanidium > Notoglanidium macrostoma. Next base: position 19,732,321 of record JAQQZR010000037.1, on the reverse strand, counting down.
CTTCCGATCAGTAGCCCAACGTCTTAACCACTGAGCTACCACTGGCTGAGGTTGAGGAACTGTCAGAAATAATTCAGAGACTGTATAGTGACAGTGCTGCCAAAACCACTGGGTTTGTTTCCAGTGTTCTCCAGTGTGGTCTTTTCAGGTGTTTAAATGATTTATATTGGTATAGACGTGAGTAAAAAATAACTTCCATTTCCACCTTTTAGAACTTCCGTTTCCGTTCGGAAATTTCGTCTCTCTGTGAACTATACATTTTGTGGGCATCCGTTAACACAAATGATATGTGCTGCACACACACTTTGCAGTTTTCAGGTTGTTGGCAATCCACAACGAACAATGCGTGAAGAAAGAAAATCAGTGTTACCAAAAAATTTTTAATGCTTCCGAGGGATTTTTTTTTTTTTTTTTTTTTTTTTTTTGGTTTGGCTTATATAAATATAAAATTTTGATAAATGAGACTAATTGCTTCTAAAAAGAATTCTTCAATCCTTTTGAATGCATTAATACAAAGATTGTGAGTTCAAGATCCACTACTGGACCTGCTTCACTGTCAACTCTTCCTCACTCGGATAAAAGCACATTGTGAATGCAGTGTAATTGTTCCTTTAATGGCGTTATGTCACTGTCAATGTCAATATCGACCAGCAGCTGCTGGTGATGGCTGGATTGTTGTAAAACATAATTAACACATCCTGTTTTGACAATTGGTATATGAGAGAAGAACAAGATTAAAAACGTTGCTATACATCAGCAATGATGTAAAAGTGTGCGCTTAATATTGAACAAAGCATGGGGTATCTACACATTAGACATGTTTCTGTCCTGTAATGCCTGTTACGATAGAAACAAAGAAGTTGTTTCATTTAAATCACATAATATAGCCAGATAATTGGTCCTGCTTTTCACCTGGAGTAAAAGAATAGGACCAGGTCATCACACAACAGAGAGAGTCAGTGATGAATAAATATTGCGGTCATTCTATAAGTAACTAGTTCAGTACATTTTCTAGAATATTATTTTCTCTTTTTGTTTTCTCATCAACTCAAATATCCCGTTACCCATCAGCTCCTGCACCTCACAATATCATGAGAACCTGAGTCACATCTATGTCTAATAAGAATAGGTACTCAAGTTCTGTCTCTGGTAGCACTCTTTGTCTTGTGTTTGTCAAGCTCACGTCATGTTCTTGTATTCCTGCATGTACCTAGTTATTACTATTCTTGCTCATGTACCGTGTATGTTTTGTCTTGCACCGATTAAACTCTACCACCACTTTCATCCACCTCCGACTCCAATCCCTGACATCAGATCATATTGCATTTCTGCAGAGCTATAGATCTGTCCTTTGGATCAGTTTTCACCTCAGGGATCAGTTTAATAGCTCATATTTATCAAAAAGAAAAAAACAAATACGATCCATAACATGTCTGGGTCATGTCTCCTGCCGGAACCGGGCCACACCAAGTTTGATGAACCAAAATGGACTAAAGCACTCTAAGAGTCAATACAAGTCAATAGCACATTGTATTGTACATTGTGAACGATCTTCTGTTTCAGCTTATGCACCCAGTTCTGATGTGGCACTCATTAATTTTAGAATTTAATTTCAGCAAAGAAATGAGGACAAGAACAAAGAGAAATAGGTCTGGACAAGTAACATATATAAAGACACGGAGGTGGTTTGAGGATAGCTTCAGCAAAAACATCCATGGGTCTACAGAGAGAATTATGATTTATTTGGGTCAAATTGGATTATGATATTATATATTTCAGAGATTATATTTGGGTTACAAGAACAAGTGAACTGTTTTTCTTCCTTTTCTATTTTATTTATTTATTTTCTTATTTTTTTAATATACTTCAGCATATGGCACCTTTGCTGTATCCAAAACCTTTCCTTAATCTCCAACAAATTGAGTCTGTAACACTCTACTGAGGACAAGACAGTACGAAGCACTGATTTGGAACAAAGCAGGCAGACGGATTTGGACACAGCCATAGCACATGGAGAATGGGACAAAGGGGAAACTGGCTTACATCTGTCAAGGCAGTTAGTGATTTGGTGGTTGATAATCACCATCTGAGGTGCACTAGCTTGTTCTCACTGAGAGATCATTAAATGAAAAGTGTTGCATTATGTGCGCTCAGCTCATTTGATAAAGCTTTAGTCACTGGATTTATTTTAGTCTTTTTTTTTTTTCTCATTAGGTGAGTTCCCATCCACTTAAACAGTAAAAGCAAACGTAACAGCAAATGTAGTAGTTTTTATATATTCAAAATGTGGCATGGAAATGTAATTATCAGTGCAATGCAAATTTGTCAACAGCAACAAAAAACCCTCAGTGCTTACAATGAAAATAGTTATTGTATTGTGTCACATACTGTACTACTAGGTTCAAGATGCAAGATGACTGGACTGGCGCTGAGTTTATTAGTTTCAAATCACTCACAGCAACAGACCGCAGATCCGAACCAAAATCTGTTGTGTAACTACGAACGTCATCGTTATTTTTTCACATACTCTTTCATTTATTCGGGTGCGTTATCCTGGTCACAGTGGATCTGGAACGTTTTTCATTGGTATACTTTCAAATATAAAAAAAAAAAATAAATAATCAGGTGGATTGTTTTGGCCTTTTAAAACCAAGCTATATTTAAATACACAAAATGGTAGGCAGAAGTGAGGCTCAGACTGAGTTCTTTCTAGCCTAGACTGCAAAATTAGTGAAAGTCATATCAGGTGAGTACACAAAATGTAAAGCACCCCCTAGATTTGATTTCCTTTTGGGTGAACGAGGTTAAAAATGCCTTTGGAGGAGAAAGTAAAAGTAGATACACAAATCAAAATAGAATAAAAAATGCACAAAACTTTGTATATTTTTTGGTGCGAATGAAAGGGTTACAACTTTTCTGCTTTCCATGTTTCCATGTATTCAGAGTAAACATGATATAAAGACAGTAAAGCATTACAAACTTGAGATACTTAAAATCACAAATGCAGCCACATGTCTGTCTTTAGGTTAAGGAAATGGTTTTATATATCTTATAAAGACGTCATTGAGACCAAGTTATGTATTGCATTCCTCTTCTTCTTCTTTCGGCTGCTCCCGTTTGTGGTCGCCACATCGTTCATCATCCATCGTCCGCATGTACGGTTTGACGCAGGGTTTCTGCCAGATGCCCTTCCTGACGCAACCCTCCCAATTTATCCAGGCTTGTGGCTGGCACTAAGACCACACTGATTTGTGCACCCCATTAGCTGGTTAACTTTATGTACTGCATTGCTCAACCCTAATAGATTCCTTATCAAACAGATAGATAGATGTTAGATTTTAGACTGCACATCTTATATCGCAAGCAGATTCTGCCTTGATGTGTTGCCACTCCATCCCCAGAGGAAACTCAAATGGAAATAGAGAAAACATGTAACCTGAGCTCAGGGAAAAAAGAAAAAAACAAAACCTGGGAGCAATAAGGAGGTGAATATTGTAAATGCATACTCATACATGCTATATTGAGATATTGTGAACATGTCTGTAAGATTACTTCACTATATTGGTGTATAATAAATGAAATGCTCGAACATAAATTATTGCTCAGTTCCAATCTGAATGGAAGATCCATAAAATCCATTCCTAGGAGATATAATTGATATATTTCTAGTTAAACTGAATTACTATGGCTGAGCACTCAAATGCAAAGGCAACAAAATCTTCTTCTGGACACACCATTTTAACTCACAGCTCTGTTAGAGCCTGAAGATGAGATTTTAGTGGTGCTAACATGGAGATGTGATTTTAGCGATGGTGGCAGTCAAGCATTTTTGCATACTACTGCAGAGCAAGATTACTTTCCACTCAATTCCACCATGGCAGACATTTTATGGAACTCAAGAGGCTTGGAATCAAAGATACGTACACTGTAATGGGCCTTGGACCTTTTTTTTAGCTTGCGTAGTGATGAACATGCAGTCCCTGCACTCAGGACCAGGTTGTCTTCCGCCTGTGCTGGAGGAAGCGAGATATAACAGACTAAACCCTATAACGAGAAAGCAGCAGCCTTTGATTCAGAGTTTAAGGCGTCCTGTGGCTCTCTGTGTGCCCTGAGCTGATTCCCCCAGGCACAACACCTCTGCTGGGCAAAACACAGGGGGTGAAAGACTTTCTACTTGGCATTCTTTCTCTGTCCGCCTGTATCCTCACACCCCCTCGATGCTGCTTGCTTTCTGTCTTTCCCAGACTGAATGTGGTCCATCGTGCTATGTGATCCGACTCCAGATGCATACAACCCTAGTCTGTTGTTTGCAAGAACAAGCCACATGCTGCTTATGGACTTCCTCGAGGTGGAACATTTTCCCCTTGTTTTCTCCATCTGCCACCATTTCTCTACTGGCTTTTCTTTGTTCTTCTCATTCGCGTTACTTGCTCCAGAGGACAGCGTGTTTTGACACTGCGTGCATACAGTATGTCATACAGGATGACCATTGTGTTCTGTTTCTGCCAGAGTGTTTTGCTTGATTAAGATCTGATGCGTGTCAGGCATATCTCCGATCACGGAGCATTTATCGAACCAGACGGTACTCTGTGTGAACCGGAACACATCAATCCTGGTGGCACAGTTCTGCCTGGGTTTTAAACCAGGGCTGGAAAAACAGCCATGATCCATGTACCTAATACGCATTACACTGCAGATATGTACAGTAAGAACTCAGGGTATATAACACAATGCCACTATCTGTATCTGTGTCTGTTAAGTGCTTCAAATATCCAGATTTAAACCCACTGTGACAAATTTAAACAAAAACTGTTGGTTTTCTTTCTTTCTTTGTCCCACAAGCTTAATTCCTGACCTCTCGCTCATGCCTGCATGGAAGTAAAAAACCTCCCACTCATGCCTTATGAAAGTTCTGGCAAAAATAAAGGGGGGGGGGGGGATTGGGGGTGCACGTCATGTACATGAGCTCTTGGAGCAACATCTAACAAGCAATAACGTTTTTTACATTACATTACACAAGTACTTAAAGCTTTCAGCCCAATTTATAGCCTTGAAACTTGTGTGAAAGTTGCAGACGTGGATCCAACCAGATGAAGTGACTCCCCAGTCAACTCTGTAGTTGGAGACGTAGTTATACCAAACTGAAAATCTCCCCAAAATCACAGAATTTGCATTAATATCCATTGTTTTTGTTTTCCTTTTGATTATCTATTGCAGTACAAACTACAGCCTTCAACCCTGACCAACCGACCATAGCCAAAAAAATAATAAATAAATAAATAAATAAAAAAGTGCTTCTAAATTCGTATTCTACACATCACCAAGAAAGATGATTGATGAAAACTCATCTATATACAAAACCAATAGAGTGAGCGCTGAACCAAGCAGAAGGACAAACTATCAATTTTCTCTGCAAATTTACACTGTAGTTTGATGACACAAGGAAATGGACCACTTTGGCAAACTGGGGTTTGCTAATTACACCAATAACCACTGTTTCACATAAATAGTTCAGAAGGAGCAATAAGCATAAATGAAATGTAAGGTTTCCCATCTACTTTAAGTGTACAAATTCAGATCCAGTAGCCAGTTTCACCAGCTGGATGTAAGATCTTTAATGACAATGGCTATTGCATTCGTTTCTACAGATTAGTGCACCAAGTAATGTAGTTTCAACATAGCCTAAAATCATAACCTAAAAGCTACACGTATGTCATAGGTGCAACATCTGCCTTAAACAAAACTAACAGCTAATTCTTTTCTTTTTATATTGTGAGTAGTTTTAATGTGGGAAGGATTGCTGGTGTCTATGATCACCAAATAGGCCCACTTCACTGTTATGATGAAACATATTAATGTAGATGATCATAGGATGAACCACAAACTGGCTTTATATATTTTAATTTAACTAGAGCGAAAGATGTCAAATGTATTCAGCATATTCAGATTTGCATCAACTTCATTATCTTTTGTTACTACGCTTCATTACTTCTGTTGCATGACAGCCCAAACAGAACAAGTACGAGAGCAAGAAATGGATCATTTGAGTCACTGCTTTTTGGAAATCTTCAGACAGACCTTGATTGAAGTTAGAGAGAAAGACGGATGCTAACCATTTCCTAGCATTTTGATCAATACCTGTTTATGTTTATGTTGGGTCGTATTTCTGACGAAACACTTTTTAAATGAGTTATCAGCTTAAGATCAATCCATAGACAGACATATTGGCATGTGAAATTTTTAGCAGTGACTATACAGTTTACTGTTAAATATACATTACTCACCGCTAACTTTAGCTAGCTAGATTGTTGCTAGCAAAAAGTCTAACATGGAGGCATCCATGGTTTTTCCCACTTTGTAGCTCGAACACAATGTCATTCCGAGTTCTACCTTCCGAGGTAACTCGACACAGCCGAACTACACCCTGACTTACAATCAAACTTCCATTCAGTCGGTGCAGCTGGCTGCAGAATGCCTCCCAGCCTCACATTTTGAAACGTTTTATGCCTGAACACTGCTCATACTTGAAGCTCCTGACAAGTATATTTTTGACCTTTCAGAAAATAGTTGTATCTCAGATCTTTAACCTTTTCCTCCCATGAGACAGCAAAGATCTAAGGTTGTCTGTACAAGTGTTTTATTATCATTATTAGCATATGCGTGCTAGCAGGCGTGGCTGAGAATGCGATGTTCTAGAGTTAATAACTAGTACATCATATTCTTATATACGTATCATACATATCTTACTGCCGTCGTCATTCTCTTTGTTACCCATTTTTGATCATTTTATCAGAGCTGTCTTTCCCTCACTGTGGAAATGATTCATGCTATGAACTTTTTTTCCTAACAAACCTTGTTTGTTTTACAAGTCCAAACCTGAAATCTTTGCAATAGCTTGACGGATGTTTTTCATCTTCCTCCCTGGGAGTTCATCTACGGCAGGGTTATAGTATTGAGAAAAAAGCCACATTGTTTACTCGTTAATGAAATGCATTGATTATTCAATTTCTGTGTAACTACTGCAACCCCCAACCCCCCTTTTGAGAACATGTTCATTGTAGCAATGACAACAATTATTTATCCTTTAACAACAAGAGGCTATTTCTCTTTAGCGATATCATGCAGTGTTGGAGTCCATCTAAACAAAAATAATCTTCGATAAAGGAATGCTTTGGGGCTTGTTTGAGGTAAGGTGTCATCGGTGGTGGATTGTTTTCACACAGAAGTGCTCAGTTGAGCTGTAAACTAATTTATTTCCAAACTACATTTATTAATGTCCCTTTGGTTTTGTTATCAACATTCAAACGGTGATGAAGTGTTTAAGCAGAACCACCTGCAAATAAAGCATCTTTTTTCATACCGATAACGATCAAGTGATCCTAGTGCTATAGGATGTACGATCTTTGAATTCCGCCTTCTCTGGTTGAAAAACACTATTGTGCCAAGTACTTCACATTCAAAACTGCATCCAGAACCCTGACACTTGAACCAAATTTAACATGACTCGAGTATTCCCAACTTGCAACTGCTTAGTATTAGAAAAGTGTCCTGAGAAGAAAATAACTTTATTGTGCACATCATTGTGACCATCAGAGTTACTGAATACCAGATGAAAGAGCAAGCAGAGCAGAAGGAGCTTGTTATTTAGCTCCAGTCAGCGGGTTAGCTCTCACTGTGGCTGCCTGATCCACGAGCAGTGTCCGTGCATTTCTCATACCTATGCTCATTCTGCAAGGTCACAAATAGCACATAGCCTACAGAACAAACTAGTCAGCTAATGTTAGCTTGCTCGATATGAGCTCTGGTTGTAATCTCAAGGCATACTACAGCAGGATAAATGTAGGGGCTTTCCCTTAGGCTCTGCACATATCTGAGGCTAACTCTAGCCAGAAACTCTACTATAACGCTCGGTCAATTCCAGTGATTTTATTTTAAATTTAGTTTTGTGTGTATTTTGTCAAAAAAAAAAAAAAAAAAATTACCAACATGTCCCATCAGGGCCACCATATGCATTTTCTGCACTTCACAGCATTTTTATTTTCTATACAAATCCAAAAAACCTGACCATCACACCCACATGCGCTTTTTGAACATCCCAATCCAAAACTAATGAGGAGTTAGTCCACCTTTGCAGTAATAGCACTCTGCACTCATCTGCGAATGCTTTCCTGTAGATTTTGGAAAGGGGATTTGCACTTATTCAGCCACAATGTCAGGTAAGAAAGGTCTGGCATGTCATATTCATTCCAGTTCATCCCAAAGACACCATTCAGACATCACTTTTATACTATAACACTTAAAACGAGCCCCAGTGCACTGTGCATAGGGCAACCACAGATTCGAGAACGCTTACGCAAATGTACCAAACTCTTTCAACAAAGACGTGTTTTAGGCAATGATTAAGAATAGAAGAACCAGAATTGACCTTTAGATATTTGTGTTGCAAGTGGCTGAAATGGAGTGGCCAAATTAAGCTCTCGTAGTGTGTGCTGCAGTAGCAGTGTAGCAACATGAGTAGATTTCTGCCATGTGTGAGATTGCACACTCTCCCAGAATGGCAGGCTTGATGACTAACTCCCAACTGCTTGTGTTATTTTATGTAAGTTACCGGCTGAGTTGCATAAGTCTTTTCTCTCACTTTCGCCCTCTCCTACACACACACACACACACAGATTTCATTTTACTTTATTTATTTCATTTTTTTTTTTTTAAACCTATTTCATGTCTGAAGGGACATCTAGGTCAACAAAAATCAAACCATGTTGTTCTGCCACGCATTTGGTCAATATTTGGTCAGCAAAGGAGCAACAAGTCTTTAAAACAGGCAATATATGGGCTGGGAGGCCCAAGCGAGGTTCACTAGTCCCCTGCGACATACACACACTCACACACCTTCTCTAAATCATTACACCATCCTGCTTATGTGCATCAATTCATTTATCACTGATTTAGCTGACACATGAGATACATCTTACTCCTCATCTCATATGGAAAAGGATTTTATGGAACATTAGTAATCGGTACAAGCAATCACACACTGAACAAGCAGCCCATGGCTGTAACTGCAGTCAGGATGATGCTACGATGTCATCACCAGTACAGCAGGCAGTATTTGTCAACTCTTTCACAGAGTGCTGCATTTTTTGAAATCGAACATGTTCCTGTGCTCCGTCTATTTATAGAGCTTATGCATATGTGAAGTGGGTGCATGTGTAGGACAGTGGCTAACTCTGGGGTTTATAAATAGCTGGAGCTAGCATTATTTCCACTGCTTGCCTCCGATGATCATCAATCATGTTAACGTCTGGAGAGTGAGCGTGTCACGGCGGTGCTGTACAATGCGCTGTAGCGTGGCTTTTTCCTCTCTTGACTGAGACACACTTCGGTGAAAGGGATGATGGGATGCAGAGGGGATCAGCGTGACAGAGTGGGGATGTGGAAGTCCGGCTGCCTCAGGGGGTCCTATATGAGGCTGCGTGTTATTGCTGAATAGAGAGAGGTGTTGCAGGTGATGAAGTGAGCGGTGCACATAGCTAGAATGATATAGACATTTCAGATAGAGGTGAAATACTTCTCCTTAGAATGCTCTCAGTGTCTCACTCTATCTCTTTCTCTTTCTGTCTGTCACATACACACTCATTTTTTCACCTTTGGGTCTTTTTTATTTAGCTTTTCAGCAGCATGCAATGAAGGACAATGACTCTAGGACAAGCAGATCTTATTCTGACATTCAGGGTCAGACATGCTTTGTTATTCTATACAAACACACACACACACACCCAAAACCCAGTCTCTTTTTCATGTAGAGTAAGTAGCTGACAAACACCTACGCACAAAGGCAAAAAGAAGAGGAATCGGCTCCTTTCATTCTGTGTCTTATATACCTCGAGAGTCTTCACTATGCACTTTATGCCTTCTCAAATAAGCCATACGAACTTCCGCTTCCATAAATGTTATTCTAACACCTCCATCACAGCTCTAAACAAATACTCTCACATCTACTTATCGCTTTCTGTCATGCGTGAATACACACACACACTCTCTCTCGCTCTCTCGCTCAGCTCAAACATAACATTGATACAGACACACAACATATTTGTAGTTTTTTTCCCACACATACTAACACACAATGGAATCTTTTGATCTTGTTTCCATGGCAGTTGGTAGAATACAGTAGGAATCCAGCTGATAGCAAAGTGCTTACATAACCATTGCTGTGCCAAATCCTACCTAGCACACCTCAGTGCTCTACCTCCTTTTCTCTATTACACATATTTCCCTGCCTCACATTCTGGCCCGTCTAAAATCCAAACCATTTCAGTGAATCTCCGTAGACAAATCCTGTCATGTCGGCATGTAACTAATTAATCTCCAAATTATATCAAACACTCAATTTTCAAAGTCCACACCTTTACCGATACCCCTCCAGCTATCCCAGAAATGACCAGCAAGTCACAAAAAGAGAGAAGGACAAACACTTGTATGTGATAATAGCCAGGCAAGCCATGCTCTCTATTCCATCCATCTGGTTGTGTAATATCAAGAATCTATTTATTGATACCAACAAGATGATATTTTTTCCTCATCCAGACATATAACAGTTTCACTAATGTGTATTGTAGTAATGTTACTCTCTGCCGGACAACTTTGGTTACTGTACCTGGGAATTAAGGCTACGTCTGTCATATTTGTGAAGGTGCTCAGGGGGATTACTTTTGGAGCTCATTTATTTGTCCATAGGACAGTGAAAAAAATGGAGAAGTGATTTCCAATCTCCATCCTCAGGTAGCTCTTGTGTTTTCCCTGCTCAAACTCAGTGAGAGACAGAGGAAAAACTCCTAGGCAGGGCAGGGGTAGTTGGTAGGTGGGTTCAAATCACAGAATTTGAAAATATATTTTGGCTAGTTTGTATGTATGGTGGTATAGCCTAAAGAAGTCACGTAGAGGAGTTACCAGTTGGATCAGGTGTGTCTAGGAGGGACTAGAAAGAAATATATAAAGTTGGGGTACTCCTGAACCAGGTCTGGGATCTTCCAGTTCTCACTTTCCTGTATCCTTTCTGGAAAGTGTGTGGTGGGTTGTATTTTAGAGGGTGAACAGGTTTGTTTTGGGTTACCTGGAGCCTCCTTTATATGTTTGTCAACTTGAAAACTAGAACAAAGTTCCAAAATCCTAAATCATCCAACTTCCCCATTCTTAGATAAAACTAATCCTACACTTAGGACAAGTGTGTATAAGTGTTTGCAGCTTCTATACAAGACCCCACATTATTCAGAAAACCCCAAAAAGCCCCTCCAATTTCCAAGCAGTCTTACCTCCCGCAGCTCTTTGGCCACATCTTTGAGCTCTATGAGAATGCCTTCCAGCTGCTCGATCACCATCTTCATGTGGCTGCGGATGCGCTCTCTCTGGCTGGGGATTTCAGAGGGTTCCTGGGCAGGAGCTCGACTCTTGGACATCCTTCACAGGCGGAGCAGGGGCGGGTGGGCGGAGGGCTGAGCACGGGGGCAGGCCGAGCCGCGGCCCATGTCTGGGGCCACCAGGAGCCGCAGTGCTACTGATCCGATCACTGATCCGATCTCGGGCTCGGGCCACGCAGGCGGGCTCCAACATCTTAAAAACACCCGCAGAGCCAGGAAAGCTGGTGGGGCCTGGGCACAAGCCTCCTCCTGCACAGCACTGTGGGATTTCCAAGAGTTCCACAGGAAGAGGATGGTTGAGAGGAGAATGTAGGAGTCATTTAAAATGTCTTAAATCCGAGAAAGTGCTGAAGGGTGCGATCCAGGTACATGGAATATAAGACAGAAAAAATTGTGGTAATGTGGAAGGAGAACTTGGTTATGTAACATCATGTATATCTGACCACGTGTGCGTTTATAGACTAAAATCTGTTGCCACTGTCTATATAATGAAGTTACCCTATGTGTAGGTGCTCCAAAAGATCATCTTCAGCTGACTAGCGGGCTAGTGAAAAGAAAGAGGCACTACGATTGTCAATGGTCCACTTTGAACACCTACACAAAATCCCAACCAGAAGGAAAGACCCTATTTTTAAACAAACCTCTGCATCAGAAATAATTTTTGCTTTCAAAAGGCTGGAGAGACTAAGATTTGCTTATAAATTTCTGCTTTGTTAACATTTGTTAAATGTCTTTTGGTATAAAGGAAGAAAAAGGCAACAGATTCCAGTAGAGGAGATTTCCCAAGGCGTCTTGCACACGCCTTCTTTAAGCAGAGTGTGGGTTTTACAGACCTAAACCAAACAGAGAAAACTAGCAGTCAGAGTCAAGGTTAGCTTATATATATATAAAAAAAAAAAAAAAGCAGCTAGTCCAGCATGCAACCATTTCACACAAACGATTCAGATGTGTCCTTCCTCATTTAAAGAAAGAATTGCATGCTTGTCTCTGTGTAGGTGTGCTTTTCTGCAAAACCTAATCCATCTACATATCCACCAGCAAAAGAGATGGAAAATTATACTTACAATGGGAGCCCTCAGAGGAAGAGTATGATGAAGACTTTTGGGACAATGACATGTGTATCCCACACCAGCCTTGAGCACCATTAGCATGTCCTTGATCCAAAATCTCTTCTAATGCCTCTCCTCATGGTGATGGATGATGTGGATTTCCAAACTCTTTAGAAAACACTTCAAATTGTTGCTTTCAATTCAATTCCATCTAAAGGTAAATGACATCCAGTTCACACGGAATATGTTTCCCTGGGGAGAAATGCTGTTTTCTTTCTTTTTTTTCTTTTTTTTTTCAGAAGTGGACAGAGGAGGTAAATCCCATATCTGCTCCCCGAGGGTGATTAAGAGGAGAGGACCGTACACTCGTCACATGGCACCTAAGGAGACACGAAGGAGAATGGTTCATCCTCTTTCTTTCTTTTACCCCTTCTGTCTATATACCTATCAATCATTGCCATACCTTTACCTTCACTAACTCACTTATCTTGATATTTTTCTCTTTCTCCTTCAGAACTAACTACTCAACTTTTTTACAACTGGGATGGTGAACGGATCTCAGTGCAGGCTTAAAGATGAGGAAAAAAGAAAATTTCACTGCCCCGGCCTCAGATGAAAAGTAGAATGTGTCCTAACACAGCAAGTTCAGGTGGAGACAGGAACAACTGACTTGATCTCTGCTCTGGTTAGCAGCGGAAGCAGAGCGAAGCCTAATTCTGTCTCTTTCTCCCAATGAGACAGTAACTGAGTGCCTTACCCCTCATCCTGCCAGCACTGTTGCAGACTACCTTGTTCTGTCTGACACTCATGCACATGCACTTGCTCATGCTCTTCCCTCTCATACTGTTTCTGTATCTTTTCTACACCCTCCCATACCTCCCATACGCTGTCTTTCCAGCCAGCAGGAGAATTCCATCCATCAGCAAGAGAAGAGGAAGAAGAAGACAACAAGGCACATGAAAAAGAAGAAGAAGAAGAAGAAGAAGAGAAGAACCCTGGGACTCCTGTCTTCGAGGAAGCTTGTGTTGCTGCGGTGACGGCAGATCCAGGGTGTTTAGGCTGCCGCCGCTGCCTCCGTCTCTACGGCGACGCCTCCCCTTGTCCGTGACGACAGCCTGGGTCTGAAGAACAGATGTACCCTCTCCCTTTATGTGCAAGCCCTGTAGCTCACACACACATACATAGACACAATCATCCTCTCTCTCTCTCTCTGTCTCTCTCACGCTCTCTCTCTTTGTCTCTCACTCGACTCTATCTCTCCGTCCCTTCCTCTCGCCCCCTCACTCACTGGCGGATGCGGGTTGCTAGGAGCAGGAGTTTATCGAGTGGCTCAGGTGGCTGCCAGAAACGACTCTCGCTCTCTTTCTCGCCCTCTGTCTCTCCCTCTCTCACCAGTCGTGATGGGAGGAGCCAGAGAGTTTAAACAGACAGCAACAGCTAACAGTATTTGCTCAGAGCACAGCCTCTCTCTCCCTCTCCCTCTTACTCTTTCTCCCTCTCTCTGCCTCCTTTTCTGCCTCCCGTTACTCTGAACTCTCAATTCACAATCTGTATCTCTGTCTATTCCAAATGATGTGTTTCTTCTTCATGCCTTTCACCAGATTATCCATATTAGTGTAATATATGCTATATAAAAACATCCCACAATGGCAAAACTATTTCCAAACCACATAGTAGTGTATTTACTATATGCATATATATATAAACTTTTTACATTCACTGGCTACCTTTTAGATATATGGCTGGATGGCTGGGATATAGGTCATTTTGTAAGTATACATTAGCAGACTTTAAACAATTTGACATTGGTCTTATTGACCATCCATCAATAAATCAATTGAATCAATTGACCATGTGCCTAGATTGTTGTGAAGCAGGGTGACATTAATAATGACATAGCCACAAGCAAATTAAAGTCAGGAACAGCCCTGCAATTAACTGTCCTGTCCACTGCTCTTCCTGTTCATAAAGCAAGCACAGGGCAGCGTGATGCCCGCCCCAGTGGGCCTCTATTAACACATGTTGCAGCTCCCATTTTTGACCAGTAGGTGTGATAATAACTCTAAGCAAGCACATCACTTGAACATCGGCTCATATCTATCAAATGCAACATTTCTGGTTTTTTTTTATTATTGGTCAGTCAAAAGAGATACTTGATAATCCAATGGAATGGAATATATATAAGTGGTAAAGCTTGTTTGAGCCATTACTGTACCTACACATATTAATAATCATGTGCAAAATGAAACTGTTTTTTGACCCTTCATTGTACAGTGACCTGTATCATTTATCAAGGGAAGTCAAGAGCGATGTCATTTTTTGTAATGTTAGCAATATTCATAAGTATGTTTTCATTAGATTATAATTACCTGTAACTATGAATCTTTGTGTTTTCATGAGCTTAGAATGAGCCCTTTATATATACATAGGGAGAGAGTCCACTTCTGCTGAGCCACCATGTTGCTCCACTAAAGTAGCCCAGAATGGACAAACCTATAAAGAGCACCTCCCATGTTTGTATCAAGGGAGCACCAGAAAGACGACAAAGAAGAAGAAAGGAAGACAAGGGAGAAAAAAGAAGAGGAATCAGTGTTTGCTAATGCTGGCTAACAGGTTTGAGAAGCCAATTTTGAAAAATGGAGGATCATACTTATTAATTTAGCACAGAAAAAGCAATAGCAAGTGTGACTGTAAGTACTTGGAAGTACACCACTGGCACTTAACAGCCACTGTACATTTGAATACATGCTTGGGAAGGGAGGATTATTCAGGTGTTTGAATCCTACATAGACGACCTTTAATAATAATAATAATAATAATAATAGTTTCTCAATGTTAATGAATGTAATTGAGAAAAAATTAATTATGATGCAAATATACAGTAACCATTCTTTTTTATTAATAAAATAAGCATAAATCAGCATATGATGCCAGTCTACACAGGCACTATTAATCTCTAAAAATCTAATTGGTCAGAAGGTGTCGAGTAATTTTCTGTAACAGCAGTTTTGACAGTCATTCCAAAGGCAAGGCAAATCACAGATCATTCCCATAATTCACACGTATGGTGGAGTATTCACACGAGACGCGTATGGTGGACATTCTACATGATATAAGAATCGGACAATCCAAGTAAAATCTAACAATAATAATAAACAGATTAAAAAAATGCAGTTATTTAACTAAGATAAATATCTCATATGTTGATGTTTTCTGTAGGGAGACATTTATTTAACAGGTTTATTTAACATCTATGGAAGGAGTCTCCAGTGTCAGTGCTTTCTTACAATACAGTCAGTTTATAGCTGTAATAACATAAGCGACAAGATGATCTAACTTGTTCCACGGGCATTCCACAATGTTACATGTGCTTAAAAATGTTAACATAAGTATATTCTTCAAGTAATAAAAAAAAAGTCTTTGAAAATTTGATGTGGTGTAAGCAGTAAGAAGCATTTCAGGATAGGAAAATAATCAACTTTGGAGTGGTAACATTATTTTCCTATTACAGCACACCATTTTACTCCTTACATATGTGATTCTCAATTACAACACCAGTACATACAAAAAAAAAAAAAATGGAAATACTTAAAACAAATGTAACTGACTGGTTTACAATACTTTACAGCTTTTGAAGAAGACATCATGTCTGTATTTAGTGCACTGACATTCACTTTGTGTTGGAATTCTATTTACTAATGTCAGAACTTGATTGGCTCTTGGCTTCTCTTGACAGTGTTTTACTTAACCAAATGATGGCCACCTGTCTGCCTCATCCCAGATCAGTGCGTGAGAGGTTTAATGCACCGCCTGCTCCTCGTTTCAATCTTCTGTATCACAACCGATAAGTCAGAATTTTTGTTTATGTCAGGTGGCGGATGGGGAATAAGGCAAGCACAGAATGTGTTGTTCCTGCAGTGAAACATGGAGGTGGATCGGTGACGGTATGGGGGGTGTTTTGGTGTCAGAAGATCTGTAGACTAAAAGAAGAGTAGCACTCAATTCTTCAACATCACACAGTTCCTTCTACATATCACTGGACAAAATGTAATTCTTCAACAGGATAATGAGCCCAAGCATTCTTCAAAATTGTGTCAAAATTATATCCAGTCCAAAGAAGAGCAAAAACGTTTGAGAATTAGGTCTTGGCCTCCCCAGTCTCCAGATCTTTCTCCCATTGAGCTGGCATAGGATGAGAGAGAACTGTTTACATACTTGAAAAGGTGCTGGGAGGGTTTGGACACAAATATTTCGGAAATAACTTGCAGTGAATATGGGCTGCTGTGATAAAAGCAAGGGCTGGTTATTTTGATTGTAATAAACTCATGCTTAGGCACTCGCATTCATTAAACTTCACTTACAATCTATATTATTACATTTCACTCCAAGACCAGTCAGTTACATTTGTTGTAAATATTTCTAATATTTTCTTGTAATAAAAATTCGACAAACCAGTGTATCATTTATTTATTTATTTACTTTTTAAATCTGAAAGTGGGCCCAAACTTCTGGCCTGTACTGTACATGGATGAAGATATTATTCTGTATTTTTCTATGTTGTTTTGTTTTAAAGATATGTAAGCTACACATAGGGTATCATTGTTGTTATTCTGAGGTTTTTTTTTTATGTGTGTTAATTAAAACTTTATCGATCAGCCGCTAGGAAACATCTCTTGGGTTCAGTCTCCATTACCAAAGGGAAATGTGTCCCAGTGGCTGTGTTCTGCTGCTCTGTGAAATCAGCTTTTCTAAGCCAATGCAAGGGTGTGTGACTGTGTATGTGTGTGTGTGCGTGTGTGTGTGTATGTGTGTGTGTGCGTACGTGTGTGTGTGTGTGTGTGTGTGTGTGTAAGTGTTTGAGAGAGAGAGATCTACACACTCCCTCTTACACTCACGTGTGTAGGAAGAGGCAAAATCAGTCCTATTCACTCTTAGTTCTAAGCTACATTGAACAGATGTGGTTCTTTCAGGCAACGCTATTAAACGAAACACAGAAATCAAGTTCTGATGTCCTTGGGAGAGTCTCTGACTTGCTGCCTGTGTACATCCTGTTCTTCTTTTTTTTCTTTTTTTTTTTTTTTGCTACCGATAATTTGCTACTCTTTCATATTCTTTACTGTCTTCTGCAAGACTGATTGACATAGTTTTCCAGCTAATATGCAATGAAAATATCAGTTATTTGTACTTTATTAAAAAAGCTTTACAGCAAAGGACCATCTCAATGTGAATAAACATAGGGGTTCATGCATACTGCATTCTCTCTCTCTCTCTCTCTCTCTCTCTCTCTCTCTATATATATATATATATATATATATATATATATATATAGTTAAGGTCATTTGACTGGGGGGGCTTACTAGGAGAGCTGGAAACATGCCAAGAAATCAAGAAATATTGGCCCCACTTAATATTTCTGCTGTGGATTTATAGTACCTGGCCGCTTATGGCGAAGTTTTATAGAACACAATATTTTCCTTGCAGGTCTCCTGCACATGCCTTCACAGGTGTACCTCTGGAGGAAATTACCCAGGTAATGTGGTACTACAGCAGAGAGAGAGAGAGAGAGAGGGGGGGGGGGGGAGAGGGAGGGAGAGGGAGAGAGGGGGGGGAGTTGACTAGCCAGCCACTGCTTAATTTGACTGAGACAGTTTTTTTAATCTGAGCAGTCACACTTCAGTTATGCATTACTTCATGATCAAGGATCCCATCGTTACATTAGCCAACTCTACTGCTTTAAGTGTGTGTGTGTGTGTGTGTGTGTGTGTGTGTGTGTGTGTGTTATTATTACATGAATATATTATTCGGGGGATGAAAAGATGCGTTGTAAACAGATACAAATATAGATATGAATAAGAGGAGAAATATTCATTTGTGCTTTGTTTTATTTGCCTGTTTGCCCAAAATGTTCACAGGGCATCTGAATAGAGGATTGTGGTGTGCGTTGAAACTGGGATCTCATGGGATGCAACAAAAAAATTGTGCGAGCAGATTCTTACTTTAATGTAGGCATATGTAAGACTTGATAAGTCTGTTTATATTTATGTGTCTATACATTTATATTTTGTAAAATATAATAAAAAAAAAAAAAACAATTAAAAAAACCTTCTAGGCCTCACACACTTTAGGCTTTATGCTGCATAGCTCGTAATTCCTGACCTTTGACCAAAGCAAACGCCACCTCAACTCGGAATTCCTACACAGGAATTCTGGGTGGTCTCTTCAACTCCGAGTTCCTCCGAGTTCAGTGGTGTCAAATCAGCATGGCTGCGTCTGGGATCAGCAGTAAACAATGTAGCACTAGCTTCACTTAAATGAGTTATACTGCATACGCAAGTATTTGTATATACATTATAGGTCTTGAGATTTGTATACTACGTATATAGATGTTTAGACTTTAGATCAATCAGCATACAGACATTCTATTGTTAAATCTATAACACTGACTATACAGTATCATGTTGCAAGAAGAAAAACATGCATTGCTTTAAACATAAAGGCTTCTTTTTTTTAGTATTTTGAATGCACATCATTCCAGGCTCCGACTTCTCACTAAGTCGAATGCAGCGTAAGCATGAGGCGCTAATCATATACAGTTACAGATAGATATCCCAAGTGTGTACAGACTTGCACTATATGACATCATGGGCAGTGTCAAAGAGACTCTAGAGGGGGCATTAACCCCTGTAATGCGCTTAGCCCACCCAGAGCATCCTCAGAAATGTGTTAAGTCTGAAAATAAAAATAAAAATCAATATTGTTGATGGTTTTGTTGCAGCTGCATTGCTAATCTTCAGCTTTCTTTGAGGCTATTTTTTTCACCCTCTCTGCCAGCAGCCAATTAAATTAAGCTGTGGGGTAAAAACAATCATGCTTGGTTAAGCGTGACCATCACTGAAAACTGAGAAGAGGATGGACTTACTGCACTTTCACCTTTAAAGGTGAAATCAACTATTTTTTTTAAATCTATTTTAAGTATTTTACCAGCTGGAATAAAACTCTGGACCAGGATGCACCTCTTCATACCTGTCAATCATGTTGCCTGGTAATTCAGATTGGATGTAGGTTATCTTCAGCTAACTTCTGGCCAAATTATTAACTGTACCTTTTAATCAATGGAAATTGTAGATTTTGTCATTTGAGATCTAAATGGAAAAGTACCTACTATCAAATATTCCTGACCAAACCATACTCATTTTCTATATTTATATATTTGTTTATTAAAATGGCTGCATTTCTTAAATTAAAACATCACCATCAAGACTCTACCAAATGTGATTTAAACCAAATGTCTGTATGTAAATGAATAACCTGCTTCAACGACTGCTGTTCTACTGCTCAACACCGTGTGGCACTGTGGTGTAAAAACGCCTCTCGTATAAAGTACTACACTGATGTAGTTTGTTAGAGCAGTGCTATAAAAGAGTGTGTTCAGTACGAGTGAAGTAAGATCAGAGGCATGCAGTGATAAATCCCTTAAACGCCGTTAAAATCTTAGCTATGAACCATGTTAATGCTATAAATTACTCATGAGCTCTAATGAAAGGAAGCAGGATAGGTATTAGATCTAGAGCTGCTGATGGCTACTCGGAGTTTTAAAGGGTTAAACATGGAGAAAATGATGTGAGGCATTTGATAATGGGAATAAAAGTGCCAAATAATAAACCGCACATATTTGATGGTGTGTTTGGAATGGCGTATGGATTATCCATCAGCCTGTATAATCACACTGTAAAATCCAGAAAGATTAAGGAACTGTAGCTGTAGATGTTGCATATTCAGAGTTAGAGTAGCTGTAAATACAGAAATGCATGCTCTCGCTCTCTCTCTCTTGCTCTCGCTCTCGCTCTCCAGATCTTTCTTTTATACACAGTGATGGCTGGTCATGATATTAGATTGAAGAATTAATCTGCAGTGGTGCTTGAAAGTTTGTGAACCCTTTCTGTTCTATATTTCTGCATACATATGAATTAAAACATCAGAATGGTTAAAGAAGAATTGAAAAGTTTTAGAATAGCCAATTCAAAGTCCTCACCTTAATCCAATAGAAATCCACCAAGATCCCAGAGTTGAAGCAGGTCTATAGAGAGGAATGGGCTAAATTTCCTCCAAGCTGATATGCACTACTGATCATCAGTTAACAGAAACCTTTAGTTATTGCTGTACAAGAGAAAGCAAATGTTCCATTCACAGATATGTCATTTTGAATCATTTTCTTCAATAAAGAAATGATCAAGAATTATATTTTTGTCTCATCTGTTTACTTGGGTTCTCTTTACCTTCTTTTAGGACTTGTATGAAAATCTGGTGATGTTTTATGTTATATTTAGGAAGAAATATAGAAAATTCTGAAGGGTTCACAAACTTTCAAGCAACACTGTGATATCTATCAATACCTTGTCCATGAAGCATTAATCTTGAGCAATGCATTACACCCTTAAGTCTTATTAATGGCAGAATAAGAATGACGCAGGGTGAACTATTACAGACGCACGCAACAACAACAACAAATGGACAGTTGCATTAGTCATTTCTATTTTTTAAACATTCTTTCATTCTGTGTTTCCTTTAAATACCTCACAAAATGTTGTTTCCTTTTCATTCAAACCAATAATAATAAAAAAAAACATTCTGTTCTCTGTCCTTTTGTGTAATTTGTACTTTAATTGGAGAGTTTAAATTTAGTCCGTCCTCTTTTATGTTCTCCTTGAAATGCATTTTTGGGAAAAAATGTTAAAACAAATAACCCACCTCATTGATATTCATTGTATTCATGTCTGTATTTCACACGCGTCTTCTCAAATCACTGCTAATGACATGTTATGGGCGTTCCATGTCACGGCATGAATCTACTGTCTGGGCTAGAAAGAAATCAGCCTCAGCGTCTCTTCTTCCTACCGTTCTGTTTATTTATTCCTATTCTTTTTTGCAACCATTGGTGGCACTGTTGAGCTTAGTTATAGTTATACAAAAGTCCAAAATGATCTGCCAGAAGCCTTTGGTTAACAGCAAATAATCAGACATGGAGGCTAAAAACCAAGCCTCATTGTAATGTATTTTTTATCCCTGAACGACAGGGGGCTTAGTGATCCTGTTCATACGCAGAACCACAGCATAAGTAGTGCACTTGCTTTTCTCATTCTCACCTATGACACTTGACTGTGCGCCTCAGGCGTGTCCGTGCGTGTGAGAGAGCTATTTGAAAAAAGAAAAGAAAAAAAATCAAAAGAGAAAGGTCAAAAGGAAAAGAGGGAGAACATGTACTTATGTATCCCTTTTTGCCGTTTCTTCTTTCTTCTCTTTGAACTCCCTTGCTACTCTCACTCTTTATTTCCATTTTCCTTCCAGCTCTTTGTAATCACCATCTGCTTTTCTTTGCTCCCCCTATCTGCCTCATTATACTATGCTAAGCAGTGGCCATCCTCTATCAAACACATACTTTCTCCCAGAGCTAAACTGCTAACAAATTACACACCCTTTATTCCTGAGCTAAAGTATTGTTGTGGCACTGTTTGCCAGCAGCCATAAACGAGTGTAATAGAATTGCAGTGGAATTAGCAGCCACGCTAGCTGACTAACTGCACATCCCCAGTCCCTTACGCTTCCCCAGTGGGGTGCTAACAGGGCAAAATGCTTCATTGTGTATTCAGTAGCAGTTTCTTCAATGTGGGTCATCATGGCACTGCTCTCATCCTTCACTCCTCTCGCTCTCTTTCTAACCCCCTCCTGTCTTTTAAAGCAGCTGGTCAACTCGTATGAGGCTTCAGTTTTATAAGGCTTAAAGCTCATACTGTAAATTTCTTAGATGCTAACTCTAAAATTTTAAATCCTAACGTATAAAAATAGAATAATATTTGCCAGCAATATTTTACAACATGTTCAGTGGTAGCTGAACTGTATAGGACAGGGAATCATTTTTAAGTCAAATATATGTGATGTGGAAAAGCCTTCCATACAGAGTGTGGTTTAAACTGAGATTTATGATGTGGTGAAGCCCTTTTTCTTTCATGGGTGCCAATAATATGGGCACTGTAGCTTTCCGTTCTGATTCAACGACTCCCATTGTTGATGCATTTGTAGATATGCATGTAAATTAAAGGTAAAATGCACAAAAAGAAACAGGTAAGGTGTCCTTCACAACAACAACAGCTACCTATGTTTCAGATAATAAAACCATCTACGGCATCCCCTTGGCTTTGAAATATAATCATCAAAAATCTTTCTTTTTCTTTTTGCATTAATGTGCAAATCAATTTCACACATCATGATTGAAACATGCTTTTCCCAAGAGTCATCCATTATAAATAAAAATGACAAATGGACATTTTAGTTCCACAACATTCACTTTTACCTTAACATATCTGTTATAAATCCAAATAATGTATTCAAATTCAGTTACAGCCTTAATAAAGATGCTTAGTGCCAAAAACTGTCAGGGGTTTTAAATAATCAGGCAACACTAGAGGGACAGGGTTGTACATCTTTCAGATCAGAGGAACTTTTTCATAGTTCTTAGAACTGTTGGAGAAGTACCCCCTTTTATATGTGCAGGATCTGAGAACACTCATAGTTCATAGAATGCTGTTTTAAGGTACTTCGTAGCTGCTACTTCAGGACAGGTACCTCTCAGAGCACAATAGGAACCCTGAGTGATGTAAGTTTACAGTGATTGGTTGAACCATTGCAGTACCACCAATAAAAATCAGTGTAGAACAGTAGCTGTGTAAACAACAACTCTTAACATGAGCTTTTAAAAAAAAAAAAAAAAAAAAGAACACGGACAAATGGACTGACAGTGATGTCCAGGCTTTATTGAACCTAAATGCTACGGAGGAAATACAGTGAAGTTTTGACATGTCTAAGCGTGATATAAAAATCTTAAATGAAATGCCCTTATCCATATATTTGTCCATGGATTTTTTTTTTTTTTAGCTATTGCATTAGAAAGCACTTTATAAAATAATAATCCGTGTAAGGTAAAACAATTTTAAGCAATCACCAACTATTTACGACCACATATTCAGGTTTTATATTGTAAAATAAAGAATTTATTTATAATTGTAACACTTTCTGGTTTTCCCCATTCTACGGCGCAGATGAATGACTTGTTTCTGTAGAAAGTGGACAAAGTTAAATCCTAATGTTCTCCACTGGTGGATAAGACACACATTCATATGACAAAAACAAAAACAACAACAAATTAGTGGCATAACTATAGAGACCTTCGGCTGGCTCAGTGTTCCTACTGACAGTACGAATGCAAACAGAAAAAAAGTCCTCAGGGGAGTTCCCCATTGTGCTGTTCCTCTCAATTAGTTCCTAGAACTGTTTTGTCTGAAGACACCTATAGGCTCCCAGCTAATTTATCTATTATAAGATAACCTATTTATCGACAAACTACCAAAAATGGTATGGAGAATCTCCAGCTCCTATTTTTTGTTGGATATAATTAAAAACCATCTATGCTCATTGAACAATTGATCAATGTTGATGAATTTCTGGTGGTGTTGTACCCCATAGTACCCACTACACATGTCCGAAGACCTGTCATAAACGTTTCCTGTTTTATTTTTTGGGTTTTATTTTTTCATCCTCCCTTCTCCAGCTCTGCCTTATCAGTGCTGCCTGATCCCGCCTGGGCCTTGTCGTTGGTTAATAGCTGTGTCTCAGTGTCACAACTGCACCCGAAGTAGGCTGTATTTCTTGAATGTTACATCACTTAGGACTGTCCCGTTGTGGATAATCCCAAAACAGGAGCTGAGAAATACAGCTGAGAGTTACAGGGATGCAGCCAAAGTATATTTTTAGGCCTTCAATTACCCACAAATGTTAGCTAAAAGTTTCGAGAGAGAAAAAAACCCAGAAAAATGGTGGAAATATTGGTTAATATAGCATGTGTGTAATCTTATCATAAAACTGTTTTAACAGACAGACTACTTTAATAATGCTTTTAATAATACTAACTGTATATGTTCGAAGATATGAAACATTCAAGCACTGTAAGACAGAGCAAATCTTTCACGTCAAAATATCCTCCACGGATGAGCACTATATATTTTCCTTTTCTAATCTCATCTGTGCACACACGTAGGGCAGTAGTGGCTCAGCTGTACTGATCAGAAGGTCATAAGGTCAAGTCCTGGCGCCACAAAGCCCCACTCTGCAGCTCTTTAGCAAGGCCTTAACCCTCTTTGCTCCAGGCGGAACATATCATGGCTGACTCCATGCTCTGACCCCAGCTATTTAACGAGCCAGGATATGTGAAGAAAAATAAACCCTGTTCTGTACATGCACATGTGATATTCAACACTGTTTTGTCTTATCCCTCTTTGTGAAAGTCTTGCATGATTCTAATATCCGAGCTTGCCTGTTTATTCTCTTTAGGTGTGATAGTCCTTCTGGTTTTGACCTTCATCTGTTTAAGGACCGTGTTTGGTGGATTTATGTATGTCGAGCATGTCTGACTGTGATTTTAATCCTGTTACTGGCTGTGCTTTCAGAAAATGTACAACAGAAAGATGGAAGAGTGCAACAGAAAAGTGTTTGCTGTAGTTTCAGGAAAATGCAAATTTGAGTCCTGATAATGCCACTGTGTCTGGGAGTCCAAGAGCGTAAAGAGCAGAGAGGGAGGGATGGCATACTGTCTTCAATGTCAATCAGAATGACACTAGCCTATAGTGGGAGACTGACCTCATAAAAAAAGATGGATGGCTTCATGTGTCATAGGGGAAGCATGGACTAACCTTAACCCCCCTGCTTGACGGTAGAGAGCTGGCTGGTGTGTGGAAATTAGCAAATGACCAAATTGGGAGTCAATACTGTTGGAAAAAGAAATACTTACATTCAACTTCGGCTTGCTCAAGACCTTTTCTTGGTGCTGTATTCATCAACCTAGAAGACAATTTACAAAATATACCTACAATGCTTTACACAACACTAAATCAGCAGTTGTTAAATATAATTACAGTGCAATGGGCTGTTAAATGTAAGTTTTAAATGTCAGTCCAATTAAATGTCAGGTTACAGAGATGGCATGTGGTTCTTGTTCAAGGCAATTATGCTCTGTGGAAAGCTTGTATTTGCTTGTATGTTTGGCCTTATTCATTCATCTTCAGTAAATGTTTGATCCTGGTCATGGTCTGGGAAGATCTGGTGTCTATCCTGGGAACAATGAGTGCAAAACAGGAATATACCCTGAATGGGAATCAATCGCGGGGGACCATGCACACATTCATATACTCATTCACACTGAGGGCTAACTGAAGGAAAGTCTTACAAAACATAGAACAGACACTATCCCAAGCTCATGATGGAACCAGGTGCCCTGGGGCCCCAGGGCAGCAATGCTACCCAATTCATTATTGTGTGTTTGGCACTGGAGCAGCACAAATCATTCTTCTGTGTTTGGCATTGGTGCAGCACAAATCTTCTGCTTTTCTTGATAAAGGTCATGGTAGCAACAGGCTGAGAAGGTCAATCCAGACTGATGTTCCTAAGCCAACTGTGAGATGTAATCGCTACAGCAGGTCCTGGGCTTGCCCCAGGGTCACTGGCTAGAAGGACAACCCTGATACAGGTTCTGCCAGGAGTTGACCAGAGACCATTATTGCAATGTTTCCAAACCACTAATCCAAAGAAGCACTGGTTCTACCCTGAGGCTTTCCTGGATCGTCAATCTCCTTGCTCTATCGTAGAGCGTCAGCCCAACAACCCTGTGGAGGAACCTCATTTCCACAACCTGTATTCATGACCATATTCGTGGTCACCACCCACAGCTAATGACCATATCTTAGGATAAGGATGTAGACTGACCCATAAACAGAGATCTTTGTCTGCAAACTGAGCTCCTGCTTCAAGTTCACAGATTCTAACAGCAATTGTTACTGTTGCGCTGATCCCTTTGTCAGTCTCATGTAAAACATTTCAAGGTTCTTAAACCCCTTCAATATACCAAAATATAATTAACTGTAGTTTTACTTACACAATCAAGTCATTAGAGGAATGTACACCCTTAAAGCCTGACTTTTATATTAACTACAGAGAAATTACCAGTGAGCAAGAGTGCCATCGTTTTATGAGGTCTCTCGAGTCATAAATGTCGAGTCAAAGTAAATGTACATTAGATTATGTCAGTATTTCCATATTCACATCATACAGAAAGAAAATACCACATAGACTACAGGAAACAAGAAAATGACCAGCACCAAGAGTACACCGGAGGTAGATTTCAATCGTCTGGGTGGCAGTAAAGTTCAGCTTCAATGATGTGTAGCTATAGGAACCTGGAATTTCTGTTTAAGCAGCTGCCTGTATGAACATGTGTGATATAGAAAACTGGAGTCTTCCTGTTGTTGCATTAGGAAGTTTTTTCCTTGCCACCATCGCCTCTGGCTTGCTCATTAGGGATACATTTAAATACAGAAAAATTAAACCACGATTTTTGTAAAGTTGCTTTGTGACAATATTATTGTATATGCATTATTAGGCGTGCTATACAAACAGAATTGAATTGAATAATGGATATGGTTATGATTTACAGTAAGATTGATAGCAGTGACTGTGTAGGATTGTAGGTTTCACAAATTATAAGAAGGTATGCACACCAGTATGCTAGAGTCTTGTTCTATATTGGCAATATGATATGATCACAAAAAAAAATATATTGGATTGTATTTATTGTATCTAAGACACTACAGATGAATAAGATCATTTTAGAAAACAATAGAAATCAATGCCATGATGTGTTGTATTTGAAGGTTTTATTCTTAAATGCATTTATTGATAAAGTTTAGTAAACAGGCATTCATTTGTATGCTTTATGAAATCTAATTTACTTTCATAAACGCAAGTCAAAATATGACATGATTTAATGTATTTCCACTCCAGTATGTATGCTTTATAAGGTTAAGAAAGGAAATTGACAAAAAGTGTATCAGAAAACAAGTTTTTCAGAGACAAGTGGGTTGGATCTTAAATCTATATTCTAAGTTACGGGATGCGCTGGTCACGAACGGACAAAAGTACAGAATTTTTTTTTTTCTGCTGAGTTTTCCGAATTATTGCTACTATAGGGTATTCTAAATAATTAAAGATGCATTTTATCCAAAAATCCAAAAACAAGAAGTACTTTAATTAGAATAGATCTGAACAGCTATGCCTGGTATCCCTTAATCCCTTTTTTCTATATTTAACCAATCAAGTTGGTTTGTTCGAGTTTGGACACATTTGTAACTGTGGGACTGTATTGGGTCATCCAAACACTTTCTGTATGAGCAGGGAGTGAGGCTGCGCTCTGTGTGTGTGTGTGTGTGTGTGTGTGTGTGTGTGTGTGTGTGTGTGTGTGTGTGTGTGTGTGTCTGTGTGTGTGTGTTGGAGGATTGGGCCACATCACCCATCACCCAGACAGCGGGAAGTCATAGTCATAGGCTCATCAAGGCCTTCTCAGTGCCTGTCATCCCTGCTGCAGGTTCATATCTGTTAGCCTAAAGCCAGTCAGCCATGTCCGTAGCCTCGAGCATGGGCTCTCTCTCACACATACACACACACACACACACCCACACACACAACACACACACTGTCAAGCCGGCACACAGTGGGAGAGGACTCATTCTCAAGACAAAAACATTATGCCATGCAGCCGCTCCTCTAGAGAATGAGAACTCCATTCTGGGAGCGTGGAGTTTAGCAGGGCTGGAGGCTGGAGAAGAAAAAAAAAATGGCAGAGAATAGATTCAGGCTCAGCACTGGGGGAAAACTGATACAATCCCCCCATTAGTCACTGCTCTCCTCCACTCGGCACATGGAGTACATACTGATGCATGTGTGGAGAGAGATACAGAACACACTCACAAGATACTGGAGCGCCAAACACAGTGAGAAATAACAGATCAATGGATAAACCACCTGGAATGACTAATAACTGTTGCTACGTAGGCTGTGCGTGTAGGAGAGATTAAAGCAAAGAGAACACCAAATATCCGAAATCCTCCTGCCATTTTTAAAGCTGTGTTTGTAAGCGCTATTACAAACACTGTATTCTACGGACTTAGACTCAAATGGCAAATCAAAGGTCTGCAGATCCCCAGCTATTTAGCAAGAACTACATTTATATTTGCATACATTTATTTGATGGACTGACAGAATCTTTTTTTTTTATTTTTTTATTTTTTTATTTTTAAAGAGCATTGCCATCTGCATTGCTTGCTCACAGCGGTATGACATCAAGCACTGTTCTTTTTCTTTTTTTTAAATCTCTTGACCAATCAGGTTACAAATTGAGGTTGCAAGAAATAAAAACAAACATGGAGTGCTGAAAAAGTAAATGTGTGAATATCCATCCATCCATTATCTATGACGCTTTATCCGTCTGGGTCGCGGGGAAGCTGGAGCCAATCCCAGCATCCTCAGGTGAGAGGCGAAGGGCAGGTCGCCAGTCCACCACAGGGCCAACACAGACAAACAGACACACACGCTCGCATTCACACCTATGGGCAATT
>JAQQZR010000037.1:19669383-19690839 GCA_030068235.1 Notoglanidium macrostoma | reverse complement strand
GTCTACCAGCTGAATGGAGTTTGGGGCTCTGTAATTGCCCAGAAAATTGTCAACAACATCTTTGAAGGCTTTCCAGGTCATTTTTTTTCAGGTTCAACTAACAGATCTTCAAACCGCTTGTCACTCATAACATGTCTGATCTGGAGGCCAAAAATGCCCTCTTTGATCTTGGTGTCAGTTATTCTTAGGAGCATCTGTCTTAAATAACAAAAACCTTCACCTTCCGTGTTCAGTGCTTTTATGAAATTCTTCATGAATCCCAGTTTTATGTGAAGAGGAGGCAAAAATATCTTTGCCGGGTCGACCAGCGCCACAAAAGTGCTAGATTTTTCTGTCCTGGAACTAACTTTTTACGGAGTGGCCAGTTCTGTCAAGAATAGTGCGACTCTTTGGCACGGCCGTCCCATTCACAGATGAAACAACAGTACTTTGTATAGACGAGCTGCAGTCCTAGTAACAGAGCAACGACTTTAAGATCTCCACAAATATTTCAGTTGTACCTGGTGTACTGGACGTGCTTCAGCAACGGATACAAATATAAGAAAAAAGCATGGCAAAACTGAAGATTTCTCTGAAACGGTACGTGATGGGTAAATTGTGATGTGATATTCGTGATCAGCACCCAAAAATCTTTAAGAAACACCAACAGTGTTCAAGAAGCAAAAACTTTGTTGAGCAGTTTAATTAAATTGCAGAGTAAATGTAATTGTAATCTGTCACACACACACACACACACACACACACAAAAACAACTAATTAACTTACAGTTACTAATCAAAATATTGGTGATTACAAAGGGGTTACAGTTGAATATATTCTTTATGAATAAAAGTGAAAACATATAGAATAAAACATCAATTCGGTTGCTTGGCATCTTTCCACAGTGCAGGAAGTGAATTTTTGAAATATAGTGATACGGGGACTCAATAATGATTAAAAAAAAAACATTCATGATGTCAATAGAAGTCAATCAGGAGTCTTCCCCTGCCGCAATAAATTTCAGTTATTCCACCTGAGGCGGGTGGCCATGTCGTTGGACAAAAATAACTTTCAGTGCTGGAAATTCAACAGTAATTTCCTTCTGAATTCAGAAAAATGTTCTAACATTCTTGTACAGTGTAGATGTCAAACCTGAGGAAACATCTACAGGTAAGTTAATGTAACCGCAAAAAGTCATATAAAATAAAGTACCTCCCATCTTACCATATTATTTATGTTTGTTCAAGGTGTACTTTAGCTCTGTGCTTTGCTCGGTACCTGTCCAGTAGGGTACATATTTATGTTTAATCTCCATTCATAATGTATTGCTAGCTAGCAAGCACCTCCATTTATAAACCCTTTGATAAGAAAAAATCTTAGCTGATGTTAGTCCTCCTTGAATAGGAAGCCTATGTGAGCTCTGATAACACTGAATAACTTAATTCAGCATTGTGTTTTCATTAGATATTAACTTGGAGAGGTCATTAGGTTGTGAAATTTGTGTTTATTTTTTAGGACTTTTTAGCTTTATTGCCCAATTTAAAACATTTGTTTTACATCTGTAAACATCTGTAACCTATTACATTTCAAAAGTAACCTTCCCAACACTGCTACTTAATGAAATAAGCATTTATCAGAAAGAGAAGTGTTTTTAAACCTAAGTGGTTGCTTATAGACATTTTGTCTTTTAATAGTAATATTAACTGATGGTTAACTTTGGATTTTGAATGTTAAATATGGACAATGTCCAGTGTTAAAAGCGCTATATAAATAAATTTGAATTGAATTGAATCAAATACACAGTAGTGCGGATTTGCTAAAAAATAAAAGTCAATTAAAAATTAAGTTATCCAGTTAACACAGATTAATGCTTCAATAATTGTTAACTAATGTTGACTCATGTACATTTACTGATGGCTAAGACTGTTCTTACAACTAGGCTAAATTTCAATGAAATAATATCAATTATGAATGCATTTCTTTGTAACTTTGACACATTATTCAGAAAGCTAATCACTCTAAATAGGCTTAATTTAATTAGCACAGAATTTACTTTATTTTCAGATGTAATAGCTTTGAAGATATAAAACCTATTATGACTAATCCCTGTTTTTATTAAATGAGTGGTTTATCAATGTCGGAGAACAAGTATGAAATCAGCATTGAAACCCAAACACATTCCAAGTAGTTTAAGCTCACAGCGGTTATTCTGAACGTATATAGATTATAGACAGCGGTTCATTTCAGTAATTATTCTGTGTATCCTGGCAGCAGTTAACCTATTCAATAGCAATTTGCTTCATGTGGTTTACCTCAGAAAATAATTGGAACAAAAGAGAAAGAACGAAAAAGAAAAAAAAAAAAACATGACAAATAATTCACAACTTACAAATTACAAAGGTGGAATTACATCTGTTGAGTATGAGTAGTCTAGCTGTGTGTCAGCCCCCACAATGCAAAGTATATTTACATTTTGCTGATTTTTAACGAATACTCAAGCTAATTTCAAACTGTTGTTCCTATAATCATTTCATCTAATTTCCTGTCATGGCCAGTTTGACTGGTTTTAACCATTTAATGTGTTTAGTACACATTTAACTATTTGGCTAGTTTCTCATGGACATAAAAAAGCATTCTGGTTCTTGGAAAGCATTCACCTCATCGTCAGGTTTGAATCCTGACAATGCTGCAGTCATCCATAGAGTCCAAGAGAATCAATCAGAGTTTAGTAGTACCTGGTTAGTAGTATCTCAACTCCCATGAACACCTTTGGGAAGAATTGGAATTCTAACTGTGCACTAGGCCCCACACACATGACATGAGTGCCTGACCTCATTAATGTGCTTGTGACTGAACAGGCATGAATCCCCAAAGACATACTCCAATATATAATGATGACCTTCCTAGATGATCAAAGGTGACTATAACAGTAAAAAGGAGGACCGACTCTGTATTAATGCCAATGGTATTTAAATGGGCATGCATGGGTGTGAAGGTTAGGTGTCCACATACTTTTGGCCATATAACGTGCCCTCCTTTAAAGTTTTAAACCATTTCATGAAATGCCAAGAGCCGCAGTCTCGTCTAGTAGAATGTGTGAAAGTCAATTGGCTGTCCGATGACTGCTGACATGTGAAATAAGAAGGCAACAGTAGTGTCAGGATCAGAGTCATGGGGATCTCTAGGCTGATGAGACTATATGACCTAACGACCATGTGCCTTCTGGCAGTTGGAGTAAATTGTGAAATGAGGAAATAAAAGGGGGTGGCTAAAACAAATGAATTTTTAAAAAGGAGAATGAAAAGGCCAACTCAGCTAAGCAGGATGACGGGACAGGCTCAGCTGTTGAGCACAGGCGGATGGTCTCTACATACCAATTGGGAGCAGTCATATCCTGTAGGAATTACATAAGAAGACAAAAGGAGTCTCTCAGTAACAGCAGTTTATATACAAAGTCAAGATTTGAAGGATTGGAGAGCTGACCATTCTCTCTATGCCAGGGGTTGCCACTGTCAGACTGAGGTCTTCTGAGTGCATTAAACACTGTAGCGGAGCCAATAACTGTACGGAAAATATTTCCAGGATAAAGCGGTTTCTAAACATGAATGAATGAATTTTTTTACACCACAAATCCTGTTAACAATTGCTATGGAACAATGATCTGTCTGCCATTGCTTGAATGACAGTAACTATCTTACATTTTCTCCACAACATGTTTTTTATCTTTTTCTGACAATAATAAGGCACCAGGTGTGCTGCTGTGAATGTGGATCAGATTCCTGTTCACCTTTCTGGAAACAAAAGTAGGATATTTAGAGCCTTTCCCTCTGGAGCCAGACAGAACCAGGCTGTTCCATTCCGGTCGGCCAAGCAGGAGACAGAGCCACTTTCTCAGTTTGGATGGAAATGCACCCCGCTTGGACACTGATATTTAAATGAGGATGCCTCATCTGTGAGAGCTCCGTCCTGAGGTCCTGCAAGTGTGTGACGAACGAGGGAAAGGAAGATTGAAGGTGTGGGGGTATAGTCTGGATTGACAAGAAGAAAAAATCTTCTATACTTCCAAACGTCTATACTTTTTTCACCTCTCATCTTTATTCTGTGACTTTGTCTTCGCTTAAAGCTAAAAAGTTATTTTTATGATTAGCTTCTTACGATTAGCTATATAGACTTTGTGGAGATTAGTTGTAATCATGATCAAGTGCAAAAAAAGAATAAATGTCTTTTCCATCGAGACCATTAGTAGTTTTTTTCTGACATTTCTTTTTTGTCCAGCTTGAGTCAGGCAAGAAGTCCGGTAATACCATGTACATATCAGAATTTGCAATATTCATTTATAGTGGTAATCAAAACTACTTCTTGCAAGCATTTTTTAATCAGTCATTTTTTTATGAAATACTTTGCATGGTTATGGCAAATAATTCTACTTCCTTAAGTTACAGACAGAATGGTTTCCTTTGGAACTGGTTGAAATTTATGGAACAAATTTCCAAAATAATTATGAAACTTTCAAATATAAGAATTAGTCTGACTCAAGGTATTCCCAAGCCAATTATGAGATGTATTCTCCCCCACAGGTCCTTCGTCTACCCTGGGTTCTCCATCCAGTGGAACAACTCTACTGGGAGCTGACCAGGGCATAATTGTAAGTTGCAAAATTAACCTCAATTTGCTCCTCTCAATTCAGAGGACACTCTACTCTAAAGCTCTCCTGGATTGTCAAAATCATCAACATTTAATGGGAAACAGGTCCACCAACCCTGCAGAAGGACTCAAATTTCCACCAACTGTACTCATGACCATATTCTTTCGGTCACTACCCACAGCTAGTGACCATAGGCAAGAATGTAGATTGACCGGAAAACAGAAATTTTCATCCACAAACTGAGCTGCTGCTTCATCACTAACACTGCTTCCACTAACCCAATCCATTTGTCTGTCTCTCTGTCTCTTTTTCCATTGATTGTGAATAAGATCCCTAGATCCCTTAAACTCCTCCAACAGGGGCAAGTTCTCTCCCCTCACTTGTAAGAAGCATCCCACTTTTTCCATAACAGACCCTTGGCCTTGTTGCTTGTATGTTCAAATGTTCAAGTGTATGTCGGATGTCCACGTGAGGTGTCACCAAGAGAACTACATCATCCGCAGATAGCAGTGATGTTACCTGTAGTCCTCTATCCAGGACACCTTTCATATATGGAGGGAGGAATAGAATTTGCAGAGGCCATTACATGCTTAAGTATGTAATCAATGTAGTTACCGTAGATGTCTACACCTAGAGCTGTAAAAAGCAAACTTCTGGTTAATTATCATATTACCACCCTGGTGTCTTTAGTTTGATAGTAGGTGGGTAGCGTTGGTTAATGTATGTATGGAGTTCTCCCTGTGTTTATGTTGGTTTCTTCTAAGTTTTTCAATTTTGAAAAACATGTTGCTAGGTGAACTGACTACTCTAAATTTCTCGTAAGTGTAAAGGAGCATCTGAATGCCCCACAGTGGCTCCGAATGAAGTCCAGCCTCATGCCTAGTGTTCCCAGGGTAGGCTCCGGATCCATTGCACCCCTGAACAGGATACAGCAGTTTCTGAAGATGAAATGAAATCTACTTCTTGAATTTAACCACCCATTCATTTTATTTTGAGCTGTGACAGATTTTTAGCATCCCATGGGATTTCTTTTTTGCAACCTTTGGAAACATGTTAACAGAGGTTTTAGCCTTCCCTCATCCCTCTTTTTCACGTCCATAAGCTTTTCTACTAAAGTCATTTAATTTGCATTACATGCCCAACTGGCATGCTTGGCCGTTTTAAACAGGGAATTTGCAGGAGCATGTCTCCCTTCTTGTACACCACTATCGAGTGTGAAATGTGCCAAGCTCTATTGGGTGAAGTATGGAGAAAGACTCTGAAGTCAATGCTGCAGCTATTTTGTCACAAAAAGCAAAATTACTTTCAATTTCACTGCAGTTCTGCTATGCCAGGCTGTGGCTTGTAGAAAGGAAGACAATGAGATGGGATCGTTGAACTATTTAGGAGAGAACAGTAGAACACATCTATTTTACAGCATTCTGGATCTCTATTAAAGGGTTACTCCCCCTCCTTTCCAGCCTCTCGTGCTCCCTCTCTCTCAATACAGTGGCACCTAACACAGGCCGACGTGAAAGAGCATTAGGCCAGGAGTTGCCGATCACCCAGTTGATTGAACCTGTCACCTCCTGTTGTCACAGAGCCACTGAGTCCTCGTGGCATTGAGCTGGCAGCGCCGTCACTTTCCCTCTCAATGAATCTCTGCCCTGGTGTATGTGTGTGTTCACCTCTCACCCACAGGTCTCATAAACAGAGCCAGGATTTTATGGCCAGCATGTTTACCAATCTTTCAACGGCAAAGGTTCTGTAAACCTGGCATCTCTTAACAAAACTGGAAATGTGAACCACAGCTCCATTTATAATTCTGTATTATGTATTATGCAGTTACATGATCTGTGTGTATATATGGATATCATAATTTGCAATTTATAAATTAACATTTATTGTTTACATTTTAAAATTTTAAATGTATTCTCCAAAGTATTCCTTTAATTTTTCACTGAAAGGTACTAAGGGTTTATTCCATAGCTCATATTTTCATATTTATTCATTATTTCATTTCAACTTCGGGTGATTACTGTTGGACAACTTTATGCATGAATTTGTCTGCCTCCCTAGACCAGGTATAAATTGGCCATGCATGTTTCCTCAAAGATATATACAGTGTTGCCAGATGACCCATTTTCACATACTGTGGCTATTTTATGACCTTTCTGAAATAACTATTCACAAAGGGGACCATTGTGACTAGGGCACCATTCTGGACACAGACTTAGTATGTCATGTGATCAGTATTATACCAATTGTGTGGTAGGTGAAATTATTCCCTTTACCTATAAGAGCACAAGATAATTTAGTAGCAAAAGGTTGGAGGTTGGACACACATCCCTTTGAGGGTGTCCCGCCTTGCCACCCAGTGTTCCCAGGTAATGCTTCGGATCCACTGTAACCTTGATCAACATAAAGTGGTTACTGATGAATGAATAAACATGAGGCTTCTTTAAATAACATTACCTATGGCATTAAGACAATTTGCATTAATAAACCATATGTACCATTAAAAAAGTAATTAAGTCCATTAAACAATTAAGAATAACTGCAGTATTAATTACCAGTATTAATTCACAATTAACTAGCATCAATAAAGCATTATTAATATAGTCCGGTTTATTGGACAAGGAATTAAAGTTTCCTTAATTACTGCATCAATTAACATGAGCTACATTATAAGTAATTTATACACATATAAGTAACGATTGTAATGTAAATGATTATAGCATGCACTTTTATTACAGCTTAGAGTAAATATGTTTGAATATTAAACACCTGAATTAAATATGATTGACAATATATAATGTATTAATTTGCAGGCATTAAATTGCAATTAAATAAGGAATAAAACACAACAGAGTGTATGGTTATAGGATAATAGTAAACAATGAGTCTTTACCTGTGGAACAGATTTATCCCTGTCTGGTATAAATTACTCACATTGGAGACTCCTTATATAAATATTAAATAATAATTTTGCTTACAGAAATGTTCACTATAGAATTCTCTATACAGTTACTATTATTATTATTATTATTATTATTATCATCATCATCTTAAATTAACACTAGTCTTTAGTTACTATAGAAACAAACATTAATACATTTGGCACTAATGTCAGAACCATGCTTCTATAGAGAATTAATCAACACCATATAACTAATCAGAATCCAAAATTAATCTGTACTATGGTATAAATGGTGATATGGTGCTGGTATTTAAAGTTTCCCAATTAACTATCAATAACATATGGATTAAGATGTTGTGAGATGAATTAAGACTAATTGGTCACCATGGAATGGGGAAATGGATTGGTTTATTGGAAATCAGTTATATTTGTATACGGTTTTACCAATTGTCACAAAGCAGCTTTACAGGAATCTGAATGTAAATTTAGATCACTTATGAGCAAGCCAGAGGGGACAATGTCAAAGCTCTCTGAAACAACATTATGAAGAAACCTTGAGACATATGAGACGTAAAATGGAAGCCATCTTCTCCGCTGTGATTATAATTCATTACAGTATACAGGTGTAAATGAATAAAGACAAACAGGGCAAAGTGTGCTGAAAGAATTTCCAGTATATGAAAATCTATAGTATCCAGAAGCTTTAATGTATGAAGGAATTAGCAGTTCATTAACCTTAATGTAAAGGTATTAGCTGTTATTTAAACTTGCAGGAGCCTTCAGGAGGTCCTATTAGTTTCACTGTAGTTACTGAATAATTTATACCTCATTTTCTTCTGGTCCTTTCATATGCCTTTTATCTGAATTGTATCCTGATAGGACTTTAACGATATCAAGAGTTAATATGCAAATCAGTTCATTAGAGTTGAACACCAGCTTCCAGTGTTATTGTTCATTTTTAGTTTCTCAGGAGAAAAATGAAGCCAAAATCACTATTCTTCTTCATTTTTTTACTCTCTAATGGCAAAATCAGAATTCATGCAGCATGTGTACTACTGAGTAGCAGGGGATTTGTTTTTCAAATGTGACTTGTCTATAATCCTGATACTCAAGATGCATGAATTTACCACATGTAAACAAAGGTCCAAAAGAAACAATCGCATGTTACTTATTGTGTGCACCTGTTCTGAGTTCATCTCTAGATTAGTTTGTTTTTAATGTATGTTCCTTCGTCTCATCACAATGTCTTATTCATTGCACTACGTTTCTGAACTTTCCTTGTTTCTGACCTCTGCTTGGACTTATGATTATGATTGTTGGATTTTCCCAAACAAACCACATGCCTATTTTGTACACTTGTGTCCTGCTTCATTTAACAAAAAAACTTTACAGATACCCTAAATGATTAGTTGTTAATTGCGAGGCTGCAGTCCAGATTCAGACCCAGCAATGGATTTCAGCAGACCAAACCACAAGCTTGAAAAATATTGTAGCAGAGCTGATCAATGTGTAAAAAATGACTGGTCATAGTTCACTTTTTTTTTTTTTAAACATGAACCACCACAGCATCTATAGAAGATCCTCTGTTGAGGCTGATCCAATCACGTGAATTTATATAAATTATTTAAGAGGGGAAAACAAAGAATGCATTGTGAAAATGGAATGTTTAAGGATAATTGGACAGAAAAAAATTATCCAATTCAAAACACATGACTGATCTCTGCAGGGTCCATGGTGCTACTCAGAAGTGGCCATGTGAAGCACCACTACAAAATAAAACATAACCACTTCAAATTGAATTGTTTTATTTATAACCATAAATGGATCATTAGTGGTTAAGCATGAAAAGGTAACACTTCAGTCATGTTTGTTGTTTATCCAGAGCTTTCTATGCAACGGATTTTATGTAAGAATTTTAGGTGTGTAACTTAGGCCTAAAGTGCACATGTGTTCAGGTTATTTAAGGCTACAGAAAAAAAATCGAAATGATTTAACTTTCAGTTACTTGCCTTAACTTTAAGTCAACATAAATTGACCTGGTGTCTTACTCTCGTGCTCTTTCTAAACTCCCACTTGGGCTGCTCCTGTATTTATTTCATTATACTCTTATTGAATATTTGGGTAGCAATGGCCACCAAAGGAGTGTCTTTCCAATAATACAAAAATGTGACCTCATCTGGCTTGGGGTCAGAACCAATAAACAGGAGCCACAAGAGAGGAGCTACAGAGCTGCAGATTCTAATTTTCTGTCTGGATGGAGAACTCTGAGCAAGAGGTCACATCCCAACCTCTCCCTCATTGACTCAATATCTGCCTGTTTGAGTTATTTCCTTTCTCATTCTCTCTCTCCTTCTCTCTCTCTCTCTCACTGCTTCTTTTTTCTGACTTTATTAAAACTGACCTTTTGCTGAAATTAAGCTCACCGACACCTAGTCATTCAGGGCAAAGTTTAAACCAATTAATGAGCATTTCAGCAATCAGCCTGCAAGAAGAACTGTCATAGCAATGTGCACGGTGACATTAGGACAATTTGTACAATGTCAAATCAAGGCTACAGGGGCGAGGAAAAAAATCTCAGTGGCCTGACTTGGGTAAATGCTTTTAAATGAGTGGCTCGTGAGTTTTCTTTAGCATCATTAGCCTAATATTGCAAATAAAATCGACAAATTTATGCATAGTGGACAGTGGTGTGAGTAGTGGGAGTGGTTTCAGCAATGGATTTTGGGTGGATGTTGTAGAATAGTACAAGTGGTGATGTGCAGGAATTTGTTATAAAAAAAAATATAAAAGGCCAATTCTTTGATCAACCAATCCTGCCACATTACAATAAAATGCCTTCATGACGGTTCCACTGAAACGATTGGATAGGTTTGGTTTGGAAATTGTAAAACTATTGTTCCAGCATCACAATAAATGAATTCTGGTATTAATTGACCAGGTTGTAAGACAATCTGTCGAGTAACCTAATCTTTGTCTCAAATGCTGCTTCACAACCAGAGCTTATTGTTAACAGACAACACGCATAGTGGAAGAATTGTTTATTCCAAATATTATTAATTATACTGATATCAAGTTAGTGCTTTACAGTGATTATATCAAGGCTGATGTTTAGGCTTTGGGTTGTGCCTAAGAACACCCATTACATAACACCTGTTATAAGGCACACCCTTTCATGGTCTATTGCTTTAAAATATCATGCTAGAAATAAGTCAAAAATGGCATTTTTTTCTTATAAAACCAGATCTTCTGTTCTTTTTCTCCTTCTGTAGTAGACCTCCAGCATGTCGTCAGCTGTCACTTCAATATCCAAGAGCTCTAGTTGGCTAACAGAAACAGGACAAATGCATGATTCTGATTGGTTTATCCTGTTTCTCTGCTGCCAATAAAATGCAATGTGATTAAACAAACAAAGGGCTGCTTTGACATTCGGGTTGGATAAATATGGAGTAATCATAATAATGACTTTGAAGATCTTTATTGAACATAATTATATCACCATAATTATATTCTATTTGATATATATATATAATAATATATATATAATTATATATATATATAATTACCTGTGCTGTGTATTTGGACCGATCATAAAATATTTCGAACCTGAAACACCCACCTATCCCCTACTCAGGTTTGCCTCTGACAGTGGATAACCTACTACAAGTGTTGACTGTACAGGGGATTCACCGTGACATTGTCAAAAGGTGATGATTATTCTGGTGAGTGAGCGCATATAATAAGGTTGTGATTAAAATTCCATTGAAACGAGCGTCACGATATTATGAGATTGCACTTTCGTTATCAGGGGCTTTTTCGCTGATAAGGGACT
Organism: Notoglanidium macrostoma; assembly: GCA_030068235.1. NCBI lineage: Eukaryota > Metazoa > Chordata > Actinopteri > Siluriformes > Auchenoglanididae > Notoglanidium > Notoglanidium macrostoma. The sequence goes on along the minus strand of JAQQZR010000037.1, from coordinate 19,679,487 downwards.
GGCATTCAAGGTGAGAGGTAATGGAGTTGTTTTGATGTAAGCCATGCTCTATGTACAGACTTTTAATTATTACTAATGAGGACCTCAGTGGAAAATGGCAACATTTAAATATGGCTAGCTGATTATAGAAGCAACACATCAAACAGGCTCTTTCTCATCAAGTGCTCATGGAGAGAACCTGGTGTCTGCACTGTGCATACCGAGGAACTGCTGTGGAGCTGAAACTGAATGAGACACGCAGCTCAACTTCATCCAAAAGGATTTCTATAGGTTGCTTTTTGCAGGCCCGTTACTTTTATTGTTCTCTGCACTGATTAAATTTAGTGTGACAGATGACAGATATTGTATGTTTCTATAGAAATATTTTGCATACATTAAAGAGGAAAAGCCAAGCAGGGAAACAGTTGTGTGATCAATTGCCTGGTCTACTAAGCAGATTTTAAAATAAAGCATGACATTTTGTGGTATACTTTATGACATGTTGAGATGTTCTATTCCAAACACTACAATTTTACTGTTACTAGAACTGTCCGACCTCCTGCTGCTGTGAATAATCTCACTTGGACATCCCAAAGTTTTGCACTTTTTACATGCAACACTCACGTTCATACCACATACTTGCATTTCCTACGAACTGCTGCGCTAATCATAAATAGTGTCCTGTGCTAATCCCAGCATTCTTATTCAATATGTTTATAAACTTAACACATTTGGTATGGGTGTCTCTGTTCTTCTGCATTTGTATACTGTAATGATTTATCATTATACTATATTATTATCTACATATATACTACATTATATCCCACTATATCTCATCACTATAATCTATCTACTGCTACATACACTTTGTATTTATTGAGGCAATTTGCATTGTGACAGCTAGTTATTAGGATTGTAGCACATGAAATTGGTCTTGGTCCACTTTCCGAAGGTCTCGTCTCGGAATCGACTCTATTTTCGCTGTCTCGTCTCGATCTCAGACATAGTGGACTCGGGATTTTATTGAATGCAGTAAAGACCAAAACTGTGGGGATATCACAAGTCGCCTGTGCATTGTCTGATTGATTTGTTTACGTTATTACTGTGATCCATCCATCCATTGTCTATACCTCTTATCCATCAGGGCCATGTGGGAAGCTGGAGCCAATCCCAGCTGACTTCAGGTCAGGTTGACAATCTATCGCAGGGGTAACACGAGACGAACAACCGTTCACATTCACACCTATCGGCAATTTAGAGTAACCAGTTGACCTAATATTTATGTTTGTGTGTTGTGGGAGAAAACTGGAGCACCCAAAGGAAACCCATGCAGGCATGGGGAGAACATGCAAACTCCATTCACCTTGCCTTGGTCTTGGTCGTGACTTGGTCTCAACCCCTCCAAGTCTCGATCTCTGGTCATGACTTGGTCTTGGTTTAGATGGTCTTGATCATAGCACTGCTAGCTATTGGTATTCATGCTAGCTAGCATTTGAAAGGTTAGGAATAAAGCTTATGTTAGTTAGCTAATAATTTCCCATCTTCCTTGTCTACTTGGACTCTAATCTAAAACTCACTGTTTGATTTTATACGTTCTACTTTAACTTGAATAAACAATTTTCAGCTGTACTTCATGTTGGATGAGTAATTGCACTTACACTGAAGTAAATAATTTGTGCACTCTGCCTGTATCTCAGATCAGTCCATCACCCAAACCCAAAGCAAACCATGTAATAATAAACTTGCAAGTTTTTGTGTTTTGACAGGTATTCTGGCTCGTATAAACTGCCTCTCAGGCAAGTGCATAGTGAGCTGACATGTCCCTGATCTGTCCCATGAGGAGTAGCTGCATTGAAATTATAGCAGCCACTCAGTATTCTCCATGCACGATGACTCTGTCCCCTTATTGACAGCTTTTATACTCAGTGTCACCTTGTGGATCAATCCAACCTTGCCAAGTGGAGAAGTGAATGCCATTAGTTCTCAGGGAGAGAGCAAACATATATTGCATGTCAAAATCCTTCTATCCGTGATGATGTGTAGTGATAGGAGACAAAGGTGGGGGGGCAAAGTGAGTGCTGTAAAATCAAATCGTCCACTCGAGGCAGAGATGCATAATTTTAATCAAAAACATAATCTCTTAAATGTTTGTCCCATCTTACCCGTCACCTTACCAGTGAAATATTGACTCCCCTGTTCTACTTTCTTCCCTTTAGTGTTCTTATTTCCTTCTCGGCCCAAACAGGAGATCGTTTATTCACCTTATAGAATATTTTATTGCGCTCAGATGTGGCTTGAATCATTACAAACCAACAGACTGGCTGCTAGTGATTCACACCCATAATCCTCCCAGCTTTTTTTTTCCTATCAGAAACTGTTGATGAGATCTCCAAATCACCTGCTGGTAAACCTGTTGTTTTTAATACAACTGCCATGTTCTTGTTAATTTGGAACATCCATTATTATGATTTTGTCTGGATATTAAGTTTCATCATAATCAAAAAACAAACATTTATGCATAAAATGTTAGAATCAGATTTAATGACTCTGCGACTACTAACCAGGGTTACCCAGGTTTGAAAGACAAAACAAGCCTAAATCCATTGGTGAATTAAAAAACAAATTCCGAATCTAACCATCACAAACCTGCCAATTCATGATTAGTATTGCCATATATACTGCATTAAACTTAAATTCATAAGTACTGTTGCCAAACATATTGCATTATATGCAAGATAGCATTGTATACCATATCACTTTTATTAAGCTGTGTTAAACCAAAATATCAAGGTCTCACTTTATTCCATATTTTGTCAGAACACTTATGAAGATGAATGAATCAATTCACCGATGCACAATAAGCAAGTCAGAATAGACGTGTTCACAATAGCAAGCAACAAAGAGACAAGCGACCGTTAATTTTCTATGTACTCAAGCAACAATGCGAAAGCGCAGCAAGTGAGCTGAGAGTACAGATTCTCAACGCCATGATAATAATGTATGACAGGGTAAAACAACAAATCCAAATGACTGACTCTTGGCATGTTAGGTCTGATTTTCACTCAGTTCCCTATGCACAATGTTAACTCCTACTTGCAATTAGTTTCCATTTACTGTTTAATGCGCAAAAAATGGAAGAAAATCCCGTAACTATGGTTTCATCTCATTTTGTCATGTAGAAACTAGTTAAATGTGTACAGTGACATTACAAAGAATAACAAAGCTTGGAAAGAAGTCGCAGAGAGGGGGACTGTAGCCAGGAAGTACAATTAGATTCATTAGTTGATTAGCTGTGGAATCTAATATGACATCTGGCAAGTTGCCCACAAACAACAACAGTAGCTTTCACAATAGACATACTACTAGTGCTGGGGGTTTCGACCGGTTGTCCACGGCCCCCTGGTGGTCGATGAAGGCATTGCAGGTGGTCCCGGATCATACATTCAATAATGTAGTTTCTCTGTGGGAATCACTATTTTTTGTTCATATATTTTTTTAAACACATTTCCATGTACTAAATATTGTCTATGAATAATCAAACTCATGCAAAAATATATAACATCTAGAAAAGCCAAGGTTATTTCAGGATTAAAATAGCACCCATCCAGTCTATCCTTGGTAGGCTGTGCTTTGTTAAAGCAAAGTAAAGATTCATGCATCAACCCCTTTCCTGACACCTCACAATATTGGTCCTCAGGTAGCTTCTTATTCGGAATGATGGTCACTGGGTCAAAAAATCAGTTGAAGACCCCTCTACTAGTGTAAAAACCGGATGCTGCTTAATTTTAGATTTAAAAAAGTGAACTTAATCTAGTTCTATATTGTCTCATTCAGATTTGTTTTGTTTTTGGTGTTCCATCCTCCACGAACATCCTACATAACTATCTAACAAAGTTTCTTGTTCAGTGACAGCTGAAAAATTGGTCATAATACAAGATGGGAGGAATAAAGACTAATGATAATGAAAGTATTAGGATTGAGCAATGTATTATATGAGTTCTTATCAATGGCATAATAAATATGACACGGAGAATGGTATTCCACAAATTCAGGCCCTATCTGGACAAGATTAAATGTACATGGGGTCTTATTTTATAGGTGCTCCTGAGTGATACTGATTTTATTTCTGTCCGGATCAGCCATGTCAGTGTTTTTCTCTGTCCTTCTCTGAAAAAATTACAGGCTGAATTACATCCTGTTTTTTTTTTTCTGCCAAACTCAGCAGTCTTCTGATTAGATCAGATGTACATGTTCGTGATTTACTATTCAGCTGTCGCCACATGTTGGAAGAACTCATGCTGCTAATTGCCATATTTAGTCTCAGAGTATGTGTACTAGTGCCCCCCCATCTAATATATGACCCGTACACATACACACACATATTAAACTCTTTTGCCCCAAAGTGAAATAAGAGCCAGCGTCTTTCCTCTACACCAGCACTTCTTGGACCATTTGGATGCCATGTTGTAATTGGTGTGTGATTGTATATGGCCACATTATGCAAACATTAGGGTTGGTCGAAACAAACAACAAACTAGAAACTCACTCCTCCTGTGGTTGTGTTCATACCACTTTGATTGGACACTGTGTACTTACGCCATCTGCTTAGTCTCTCCTCCTAATCTATTTTGTTTAATGAAAGGATAATGAGTAAATAATCTACTGTTTTGCAGTCCATCCATAATTCTTCTCTATCAGTGCTATAAATGTAAACGTATTTTTAACCACTGTCAATAAAAGCCAACTCTATATAGTTAAATGTAATAGTACGTTGCCTCTATAGCTGAGTTTCCATTGCACGAAATAGAAGCAATATTCAAAAAAATGTCAAAAAATTATTGCAAATGGTCTGTGTTTCTACTGAGTGATGTTAATTAAAGCTGGGTTTTCTCCACTCATGAGCGCTCTTACAGAACGCTCTTTTTTTTTTCTCCATTTGCTTATCATGTCATGTCATGTGACTTAAATGCGAAAAATGCTTTCATTTCAATTTTGTGAAATATTGCTTCAACGAATCGTCTTCACGTGAGTGTAAAACATTTTTGCGATATTTGATGGGTTTTTTTTTTTTTCCGAAATCCATGTGTTGCTATTAATCGTTCTTTTTTAGTTCACAGTTTCAAAATGTGCATTAAGCAGGTTAATAGAACATCGCATATGTTATTTTGACCAAAATGCATGATGTCCTTTTTCCCAGATTGCTATCTACACTGACTTTGAAAGGGTCAACACGGCGTTGCCTTCCTCATGCGCGTTATTAATGGCCCTGTGGCCTCGTCCTGCAGCACCCGGATTAACTTGTCTGTGATGAACCTCATGAGGCCATCAACAGCACACATCAATCGGTCCAGCCAAGCGCCCAAGTACACCCCCAGACACACACGCGCACACACATATCACTCCAAAGTGAGGACGGAGGTGATGGAGGATGGGCCATGGAATTAATGAGTGAACAGGAGACAGGAAGTTAAGGCCCAGCTATAGAAAGCTTCTGTATGCTCTGTGTCTGAAAGTAGGCGTCTCATTTGTCAAGGGTGAGTGAGAGGGCAGGACATACTCTATTCCCAATGTGCGTGAAAATGGCACAGATTATACCAATATCATGATCCACCTGGTGTAAAACTGCGACATCTGCAGTAGCTCTGTATTACTCTGTCCTAGAAGTACGTTTGTTTTTCATATGAAGTGTTTTATTTTTTACGGCTAAAAATGTGCTGCAAAAAAGCTTCTAAGAGAAGGTGTAGGATCAAAATTAGTCACCCTGGGTTTAACACGTGTCTTGTAATCTGTCCTAATATCTGTCATTTGCATTAAACCTCTCCTGTGTTCTGTATTTTTCTATTTTTAAAAGAATGCATATACCGGTTGGTGTTGATATAATGGATTTTAGAGCAGGCAATTGCAACAAAGCTGCTCTATATCTACAAATGAATTGCTAGGAGCATAAACTTAGCAGAAAGTTTGTAAAAAAGCAAAAAAAAAAAAAAAAAAACACTAGCTTTGTAACTATATTGTAAACAGTGCTTTCGTTCATGAAGGAAATGTGTTCGTTTACTCATTTCTTTCCCGTCGTGTCGCAAAAAACAGGACTGGTTTTCGCTAGCATACTTTTTGCTCACTAGCAAGCTGAATGCTAGCTATAAGGTCATAGCAGCTTCATCTGCTAGCTACGCCGATGTACAGGATTTGCCCCGGATACAGCACAATATCAGCTTAATGTGTAATACTTCACAAAATACAAAAGAACATCGTAATTGATTGATCTTCTTTCAATCAACTCTGTGATATAGTAAAGCCCATGGCATGATGAATCAAATATGGAGGAAATCATTTCATTACAGTCCTTGATTTACTTACTATTTGTCATCACCTGGCTTTAATTGATGGCCAGAAGATTGTTGGTTGCTTAGAAGTCCTTATTGGTGGTTATTAGTTATTTGGCACGTCAGGACGCCGTACATGCTAATATATGCATACATGCTAGGATTGTACAAAGCTGCCAAGGTAACAGTAATCACAAACCTATTTGTTTAATTTGCTCCCAGCAAGTGACTCTGCCTAAAGAATTTAATGTTTGAAGGCACTAGTAAACCAGCTATGGCACTACAGACGAAGCCGGGAAACAAGCTAATTACAGATTTCTAAAAGCCAACAGTCTGATTTCTGTTATATTTGTGAGATGAACAATGCTGCCGTGAAGCCTAATAAGTGTCAAGAAGAGGTGTTAGCAATTTATATGCACTGTTTATTCGTGTATAAAGTACTAAGCTGCATTGTCTGTTTGAATAAGTATCAAGTACCGATACGAATTTGAATAAACCTTTTAAAATGGACAAAGCGTGTAGTATTAACGGCAAATGATTGGAAGTATCGGTGTGGCCCCATGTGGCCCTCAAACGCAAGTGACTTTCCTTTGTTCTACTGATTTTGCATCAGCAGTCATGCACAGTATGATCTCGTTATTCTGTAATCTTACAAAGGTTTTGGATAGGCTTAAGGGACTTCTAACAAAATTGTGTATACTTGCTAAAAAAAAGAACGTTTTATCCAAAGCTCATCAAAACCCATGTTGATATATTTTGGCCAGTTCCTGAATTTGATTTGATCCAAATGTTTTGCAACAGCTACTGAGCTGAGAATTTTCAGCATCTTCCGAGCTGGAAATATTCTTCAGTGGGCACAATCAAAGCACCTACATATAAAATGGCGGAAATACAAAAAAAAAAAAAAAAAAAAAAAAAAGCTTCACTGCAGATGGGTCAAATCTGGATCCAACACCATTTATCACAACTTCTCATTATTGACACCCTGCAGCTAAGTTCTAAAGTCTTCCCAGAATAACGATCCCTGAGGTTCCTCACTTGAAACGATGTGTTTTTCCATGACTGTGAAACGTCAATGATTTACAGTACAAACCACTGTCTGATGCCGTGGCCTCATTTGTGGCAGGAAATAATGCTTTGTAAGTACAGACAGTAAAACTGCAGCTCTAAAACAGTAGACCAAACAGAAACAGAGGACACACACAGCATTTCAACGCTGAAAGGGAAGAAGAGGTTTTGAGCAGTTGGTGAGGATAAAACGAGTTGTGACTCATTTAGGGAGATGATATTAATGGGATGGAATGCTCATCAAAAATAATACAAACCAATTTTTTCGTTTTCTTTTTTTTTTTTTAAATAAAGTGCTAATATTTTAAACAGGAAATCTCCCAGTGTCTGCTAAATAATTCTCTTTTTTTTTCAGCAGGAGTTGGAGGAACACACCAGGAGACCTACATTGTGAATTCAAGTTCACGAATTGATTGTATTCCCATCTCGATATCTGTAAGGACACAAAGGCAAAAAAAGAGGAAAAAAAATAACATAAAACTGTTCTGACTCTCTCTCTCTCTCTCTCTCTCTCTCTCTCTCTCTTTCTTTCTCTCCCCAGCAACACTTCTGTCCCTGCTCACAGCTGGTGTTTACTCTGAAGGGAGGACAGGCGGACAGACATGTAGCACTGAATGCTAATGTGCTCTTCTACCACATTGCTGGGATACCACTGACTATGTGTGTGTGTGTGTGTGTGTTAAGAAGGCGTGCATAAATACATATGCAGCCTCGTAGACTTGTTTACTCATGCTCCAGAGCTCCAGATCGATGTGTGTACATGTGTGTGTGTGTGAGTGAGCGAGAGAGAGAGAGAGAGAGAGAGAGATACGAATGCAGCTGTGTAGCCTTTGTGTGTGTCTACTGCAAGCACAACATACATATGTATGCCAATGGAGAGGTTAAGTAAAGCCAGAGTTTACAGGATACACGGAAATAAAGCGCCGCTGCGGCTCACTCAGCTTTTCTGTCAAAACTCACACTTTCCCAACGGTGATTAACGCCAGGTGGAAACCGATGAGAGCGGCGCTTTGAATCATCGACGCTCAACACGGATCCAGATACACGTTTCGTTCAAAACGAGGGTTGTCGTGACGGCTTGATTCGCAGAGCTGCCAGACAGAGTGATGCGCAAACGGGGAGTTAAGCAATTTGGCCCACAAGTGCCACTTAAATAAATAAATAAATAAATAAATAACTCTTATTTAGGCCATTTCTGAGGCAGCCTAATTTCAGCGATCTGTCAATTGATTTCGAGCTTTTTACAAATAGCCGCTGTCTTGAACGCTCTGTGCCGCTTCCACGCCCAAGAACTCTCCCTCGAAGTAATTTGATAACACAACCCGACTATTTCACAATTATCTCATCAATTTAGGGCCTGCGTTCACGTCAGGGTGTAATTACTGAAGTGCGGTGGGTTCGAGCTGAAATGCTGCTGTCAAATGTTCGTAACTGATGACCCAGAGCAGCACTTCTCTCCTTTTACATCCCATAAACACAATCTTCATTCTGTCTAGATCTCTGCCTCTCCGTCTCGCCATGATCTCACTTTCCATCACGCTCTATCGCTGACATTTCCTCTCCTATCTCTGGCTCTGTATGTTCTGTGAGGGTCAAAATAGACCCATGCTACATTTTTGTGGAATTTGTATCATTACTCTGTTGAAATGTTGTTAGCTAGAGAACCTGCCATAGCTGGTAGTGATTTACTGATGGATTTTGTGAGATTCTTTGTATTTCAGCTTTGATATTTCAAGCAAATATGAGTGATTCGAGCCCTCTGCTCAGCTAATCTGTGCTCTTTTATCTTCTGGTGTGGGTTTTAGCTAGCATGCTAAACGCTAGCCAGTCTGGGAGAAACATTGTTGACAGGTCGGAGAAGGGAACTCACTGATTAGATGGAGAATACAATATACATGGAGAACCATCAGAAATTATGTGTTTTTGTTCTTTACACTATTTTTAGCTGGCTAGCGTTAGCAGAATAGCTGTGTCTAACCACCCAGGTGATGAACAAAATCTTGGGGGAGGCCGCTAAAGCTTATATTTCAGCTAGCTAACTCTAGGTGCCTGGTTCATTCTGAAATATGAGCAATTACACCATGCTCATTTCAACTATGTCAACTAGTTAGCTTAATTTGTGTATTATGCCAATAATTCATTTTCTACAAGAAAACTTACATAAGGAATACAATGGATTCTTGGTCGAGACCATTTCCCATCGCCAAGACAAGTCCGAGCACAGATGCACGTAACTCATCTACATTAGCTTTTAGTCCTTTTTTTAATGGCGTTGTTAGCTTTAACTCAGCTAAGAAAGATTTTGCTCTGCTCCAAAGTCAGACAGACAGCAGGTTATTAAGATTTATGTAGGACCGAAAATAAGTGAAATGCGTTAGGAAATACACTTTTTATTATTGTCGATTTAAAGCTGCAATTGACTCCTACGTTACAATCCTCGTTCTCTTTGCAGAACAGACACTTGCTGTCTGAATGTCCCCAACCGATCCATCTCCCACTTTTATCTTTTTCTTTCTTTCTTTCTTTTTTTTTTGTTTGTTTGTTTCCATACATAATAGTACAGAAACAACCACTAAAGTCAGCAGCTTCGACTCCATTTTGAATAGATTCAATGATGATCAACTTGTGTTTAGGGCGGCACGGTGGTTAGCACTGTCGCCTCACAGCAAGAAGGTCCTGGGTTCGATCCCCGGGTCACCCAGTGTGCCTTTCTGTGTGGAGTTTGCATGTTCTC
>JAQQZR010000037.1:19636935-19650443 GCA_030068235.1 Notoglanidium macrostoma | reverse complement strand
ATTGGGTGGATGGGTGGGTGAGTGATTGGGTGGATGGGTGGGTGAGTGATTGGGTGGATGGGTGGGTGGATGGGTGGGTGAGTGATTGGGTGGATGGGTGGGTGAGTGATTGGGTGGATGGGTGGGTGAGTGATTGGGTGGATGGGTGGGTGGATGGGTGGATGGATGGGTGGATGAGTGGATGGATGGGAGGATGGATGGATACCCAAAACATTAGGTGCTGTTTTTCTCTCTCTACTGTTACTGTTGTCATTCATTTATGAATCCATCCATCCATTATCTATACTGCTCATCCATCAGGGTCACAGGGAATTTTGCTGATTTTGAGCGAGAGGCAGGGTGCATCCTTGGCAGGTGGTCAATCTATCGCAGGGCTAACACAGAGACAAACAACCATTCACAATCATGGGCAAGTTAGGCTAGGTCCACACTAATATGTTTTGCCTGGCATCCATACTGTTCGGGAGCTTTCAAGCAGCTAAAACGGAAAGTTTTGGAAACACTGTTGACCCCTTTTAATTTTGAAAAATGTTTTAGAGTGGAAATCCAGAAATGTAGGATTTCAGGAAATGATGATGTAGACATCCACATTCACTTACTGATTGGGTCTCATCAATAAGAACATATCCTTCCCTGATTCGCCATGCTCCTGTCATGTGACCTGTTTCAAGGAAGTAAACAGTAAATGACATCAAACTCAATTACCAGTGGTGAATGAAGCATGGATAATGAATTACAAGAATTGCTGTCCTTGTTGTCCTTGCTAGCAGCTGTTCCAAAGTTAAATTTTGCATTTTATAATGCTACAATTGCTTACATATGCAGGATTCAAGTTTAAAATTATAATGTATGAGTGTGGACATAGCCTTTGAGTAGCCAGTTGACCTAATCTGCGTATCTTTGAACTGTTGGAGGAATCAGAGCACCCACAGGAAACCCACACAGGAACAGAACTCCACACAGAACGGCCCCAGTCGGCCAGCAGGTTGGAACCCGGAACCTTCTCGCTGTGAGGTGACAGCAGTAACCACTGCCCACTGTACCACCCTCATTCATTCATTCATTCATTCATTCATTCATTCATTCATCCACCTTCAGTACCAGCTTTATCCTGGTCAGAGTCATGGCGAATCCAGAGCCATATCCCAGGAACACTGAACATGAGAGGAGGAAACACCCTGGATGGGACGCCAATCCATCGTGTCGCATCATTCATTTATCCATTAATTAACTTGTTCTTCTCTGCCCTTTGTCATCACCCCGGTTGGTGCCAGGCTGATAGTTTAGCTCCACCAGCAGAATCTATTCAAATACATTTGTCCATGTGTTAAATTAGATTAAGCATGAGTGCGGCCATTAATTTTCCGTGATAGCTATGTATATAATCAATAAATTATGCGGCTTTTTAATTTCACTTCATATTGTTTCATGATTAATTTCATCAACACTCCGATTAACACTGGGCCCTGGTGCAGAAATGTGGGGCCTCAGCACTTTTTGAATAAAAAAGCACACTTTTTTTCTTCACTCAGCATGGGGCAGGAAGTGCTACACGGAATCTTACTGAAGAAACGCCGTGACTTTTATGCGTGTGTGTGTGTGTGTGTGTGTGTGTGTGGGTGTGGGTGTGTGTGTGTGTGTGGGTGTGTGTGCTTAGATCTGTAAGGCAGAACACCCAGATTTGGTAATATGTATATGTATAAATGTATATATAAAGGTCATTTTGGCATATCCAGAAATCAGCATGAGAACACACAGCAGGGGTCAGAACAGGCAAGATGAGTGAAAAATAAAGCAATTTATAACTGCCATCCAAACAAAAGACATAAAAGAACAAAACAAACTTAGTAATGGGCTCAGAGTTGTGGGTTTAACACTAAACTGGTAAGACTTCCCAAAATATCTCTCTCTTCTCATACTAATATTTTGCGTATTAAATAAAAATGAATAAAGTTGGAAAAATTGCAGTTGCTTTGACCTGTTGATTTTTGGTATGAAGTACAGTCTGGAGTGTAATATCATCTAACCACAGTTACCCAAACTCCCAACTTGCATGATCTTTTTAAGTTATTATTTTTTTTACTTTTTTTTTGCTGGTAGAGATGGCTTGATACCACTTTTTCTGTTCAAATACTGATACCAATACTGAAACCTTCAGTAACAGCCTATACTAGTACCCATCTGATGTTGTTTTCTTTAAAAATGACTAGTCTTGTTTTTTTAAATGAAGCACTCCATAGATGAAATAAAAACAAGTCAAATCTCTTTATATGTAAACATTTACAGTTCCTAAAGGAACTTCTTTTCCAAATCCAATTACAATATTTTCTATTTGCTACAGAATCTGATATTGAATGTTATTTTTCTGATATCCAATTCACCATTTCCTCCAGTATTGGCTCAGTACTGATCAATGCCATATCTATTTGCTGGTTTTACGATGGACTGGCATCCCATTCAGCATGTATTCCCTCCTTACACCTAGTGTTCCCGGGGCAGGCTCCACAGCCACCACCATATTGACCAGGATAAAGTGGATACTGAATTAATGAATAAATGAATACTTGCAGGTTTATTTTAAAGGTCCACTATGTAGGATTTAGGGGCTCTATTAGCAGATATGGAATATACTATTCATAAGTATGTTTTCATAATTACCTGTAACTACAAATCGTTGTGTTTTCGTAAGCTTTGAGCCCTTTATATCTACAGAGGGACCGGTTCCTCTTCCGCTGAGCTGCTATGTTGTGTCACTACAGTAGCCCAGAATGGACAAAATTCTATAGCCGCCTTCCACATTTAGCATTTTTAAAAGTGGCAATATGAAATCCAAAGGAAAGCACCAGAAGTATGACAGAGAAGATTAAAATAGAGGAATCAGTGTTTGCTGGTGCTGCTTAACAACTTTGAGAATCCAAATTTTGAAAATGGAGGATCATACTTACAATTAGCACAAGAAAAAGCAAGACAGTGTGAATTTCAGTACTTGGATGTACACTATGCACACATAAAGGCTACTGTATGTTCTAATGCACGCTTGGAATGGGAGGGGTAAGGGAGGGGCAATCAATTGATTGACTTCTACATAGCGGACCTTTAAAGTCATTCATATCGTCATTTTTTTTTGGCTCAAACATTATGTCTATACTGAGGTATACCTGTCTGAAAACTACGACAGATAGATAAAGTAACCATAAAATAGAGAAAATAAGTAAGCAAATACATAAAGGAAAGAAGGAAAGAAAGAAATAGATTTAAAATGAATAAATGCATATAGTAAATATATAATTAAAGAAATAGAAAAAAGGAAGTAAATAGATTAAGTTACTTAATAGAAAGCAGCAAGTATTTATATAAACAAATAAGCTAGAAAGCAAGGACGGAAATAAGAAAACAAATAAATAGGCCAAGTAATTAATACAAGTAGATAGATGCTGTTATATCTAAACAAATTGAACAAAGGAACCACTGTGACTAGCTGAAATACTTGGCCTCCTCTTACTAGTGCCGAGTTTCTGGCATGGATATTAAAGGTCACGCTCAACTGCTGGCAAGAATTACTCTCCAATGCAATAAACAGCCTGTGAGCACCACTAATGTAAACTGTCTTGAGTATTTAAACATTCTATAACCCATAAACTGTAGGAAAGGGAACATCTTCGGATACCTTTATTAAGTGCTATATTAAGTTCATATCAATATCGTTTGGTGAGATAGAGTGAATTTGTGGCTCTTGTTTTCTCTGTGGAGGTGTAATGCAAGATATGATTAATGTCTGCGCAGTCAAGACAAAACAAAGCTTTGTATGTGTGTGTGAGAGAGAGAGAGAGAGATAGAGAGAGAGAGAGAGGAGGTGATTGTAGGGTGGATGTGTGTAAATGATAACTGTTGAAGAACCTATCTGGCCGAGGTTTGCAACAGGTTGAAGTTGATCAAAAACATGAGGCGAAATCAATAACCGTTTACGTTTTCTCATTTCCAGTGCAGCACAATCTCAGAACTTAACAATCCTCAGAGAAGGTCAGAGAAATAACTTCACAACTGCATTCCACAAAGTGCACAAAGGTTTACCAATGCTTTACTTCTTTAAATACAAAGCAGTCCAGGAAAGTTGAGATATTATACCACTAAAATGTTAATCATGAAATCCCAGTGCTTCTGTTAAAATAAAGGCATCAGGTTCATTGACTATCAGTAATCTACAGATATGCGAACATAGTTCATTTTGTTGCAGGAAGTAGGAACAGTACCACTCATCTCAGTAGTGGCTTAGTAGGAGTCTCTGATCAGTGAGCATAAAGAATAATGCTCAAAATCCATAACAAAATCCAATCATGAGTAATTTAATCAAGGAAAAAACACAATACACATTGAACGGAAAAATAATCGAGTGAAACCAAGGACTATGAAATGGCTGGCGTACAAAATTATGAATTTAAATACGGAATCTTTAATCAAAATTATCAGTGAGAGAATGTGTTAGCAAAACATGGAGACAATGATTTATAAAGTAAGGAAGTAACAAAGAAACAGACAATACTGATGCCGATACCGCAAGACAAAAGAAGTTGAAGAACATGAAGCAGCAACTAAGTATACTGACTAAAGTGAGAAAAGACAAAGGTTAGAGGGACCAAAGTATGGCAAGTAATAGGGGTCAGTTCCAGGATGGCTGTGACAGGAAAAAGTTAAAGACCCAAAATGTAAAAACTGTCATAATTGATCTGGGGAAATAGTAAATGATTGATTATTTCATAATTATAATATGTGTACTTCATAGGGTGGCCCAGTGGTTAGCAGTGACACCTCACAGGAAGATGGCTCTGGGTTCGAACCTGCTTTCCGACTGGAGCCTTTCTGTGCAGAGTTCTCCCTGTACCTGCATTTAGGGTTTTCTCTGGGTGCTCTGGTTTCCTCCCACAGTTCAAACACATGCAGATTAGAACAACGGGCTACTCTAAATTACCCATAGGTGTGAATCTGAGTGTGAGTGGCTCTCTGAGACCTGCCCAGGGTGTACCGTGCCTCTCGCCCAAAGTCAATGGAAAGTCTATGGATGGATTTAATAATGTAGGTATTCAAAGGCAAAAATTCACATTTATCAGCAGTCACATTATTTGTTTGTTCGTTCGTTTGTGTGTATTGAACTGGAATCCCATGGAAATTGTTTTGTTTTGTTTTGTTTTGTTTTGTTTTTCAAGCCATCAGATTTGAAGGTCCACTTTCATTACTGCGCACATGAGTTGAAATAAATAACTGCAGTAGTTTAAATTATGCTCCTATATTAGACATATTTTGAGAAATAGAACCAACTAAGTTTTTTAGAAAATGTTATGTCTAGGTACAAATACAATAATAATAATAATAATAATAATAATAATAATAATAATAATAATAATAGTGAGCATCATGCCTTTCTGGTTGAATAAGAACTGGAATGATGCAGCTCCGCTTGAGGAACTGTCAGAACCCAAATCCACACATCACTCTGACAGAGCTGTCACTTCTACCTCTGTTTTGTCTGGTTGAGGCCATACATCACTTGCATCATCAATTTGAATACAGTTAGAGATACGGATATTTGTGGTACTGAACATATACAGATGTGTTAAAAGTGATACAATAATAATAATAATAATAATAATAATAATAATAATAATAATAATAATAATGTTAAAGCTGACAGAGATCGACATTCATGTTGAACAACCAAAAATACAGTATATGGTCAAAAGTATGTGGACACTTGACGGTCACACCAGTATGTGCTTGTTGAACATCCCATTCCCGGTTTCTTCCCGTCTTTGCTGTTATAATTACCTCCACCCTTATAAGAAGGCTTTCCATGAGATTTAGGAGTTTGGCTATGTGGATAGTTGCTCATTCAATTACAAGAGCCTTAGTGAAGTCAGACTCTGATGTTGGATGAGGAGTCCTGGGGTGCAGTTGGAGTTCCAGTTCCTCTCAAAGGTGTTCAGTGGGGTTGAGGTCAGGGCTCTGTGTAGGACATTCATGTTCTTCCACTCCAATCTTGGCAAACCATGCCTTAATAGAGCTTGATTTGTGCTCAGGGGCATTGTCATGCTGGAACTGGTTTGGTTCCAGTTCCAGTGAAGAGAAATCTTAATCTTGCATACTTCCAAATTTGTGGCGACAGCTTGGAGAAGGCCCAAATGTGGGTGTGATGGTCAGGTGTGTGGAAAATAAAATTATATGAAATTAAAGAAAAAAAAATTTAATCACGGACCTTTATGTTAGTAATCCCCAATATATTCTAATCAGTCCGTATGAGCAGTGTCCAGCAGGAACGCATGGTCCTGATTGTCTCCTGCCTGTGAAGTACATTGGTCAGGGCTAAGCTTATTACACATATTACATATACAGCTTGTGGTTTTAGTTTCAAATGTGGTCATACTGAAAAAAATGATGTTTCTACCATTTCCTGTAGGCATATGAACAAGCAAATCTGATACTAAATATGACTTTACAGCACTTAATGAGGTTTTCATGTTCTTGGCTGGATTAAACCCTGAAGCATTTGGATAAGGATTTTAACCGGATTTTAACTCAACGGAATTAAGTTAAATGTTAGACCTGGCTTAACTCTTTAAAAGGTCATTTTAATACAATTACTCCTCTGGAAGCTGAGGTATATTTGCAGGGAAATTTGAGTTAAGTCTAAAATTAAATTAGCTGCAAAGTGTTCATTCGATTCTGTGCTGGAGGTTTCGGTATACTAACAGAGCAAACTAAATTCATTCCGGTTATAGGTACAGTAAGTGTGTTATTTTGGGCAAAATAAAGTTTCTGTAGAAAGGTGTTACTCTAACACGAATCACCAGAACAGCTTCAATGCACATCGTAATAGATTCCACATGTCTCTGGAAGCGTACCGGTGTGATAAACAGCGTTCTTCCAAAATATATTCCCTCAGCTGGTGTTTTGATGATGGTGGTGGAGAATTCTGTCTAATTCTGTCACTCCAAAATCTCCCATCAATGGTCGACTGGTTTAGGATTTAATGACTGTGAAGGTCATAGCATAGGATTGACTTTCTTTTTATTCACATAAAACCATTCCGTGCCCTGGAAGAGATCACTCCCATCAAGATATCCAAATATTTCATCATAGGATAAAATGCCAGCTGAAATCTGTCAAAGTAACAAAATGACTCTGTGTTTGGTAGGTAGTGACATTGACCTCACAAATTTCTTACTTTCAGGAAAACTGTTAATATCATACATAGATGAATTGTAAAAGTGTGGCCTTAATGTCCTATTGAATGCCAGTGTTTTTAATCTCTAGTTTCTCCAGTTCACCTCAAACTGGACCTGAACAGCATTTACAAGAGAGGAACAATTGGAGATAAATGTAGCCACAAAATAGACAAAAATAGGCTTTCAACCAACATTTAACTTTAGTATTGAAGAGTGCATTTTATATAAATAACAGCCCAAATGGATATCAAATCCAGAGGGCGTTTCAGTCTGTTTAGTCACCTGACATGACTGTCACTGATCTACATTCTGATCTAGAAAGTAATCAGCCCCAGCCTTGCCTCATCATAACATCTAGTGTGGGTTTTTTTTTTAGTGCTATTGTGCTGGATTCCACAAAATAATCTCCCAAAATAATCTGCTTTAAAGGCATTACTTAACAACAATTAATCTGACGTGGCTTACCAAAATGAAAACTTATACCAATGTCGTTTTCTTTGAAAGACAGAGAGGCCGAGCCCTGCTAGCTCATTTACACCAGCTGCCTCTGCTGTCATAATTACTTCACTCAATTTTTACATCAACTATTTCACTTGTTTTGTATAAGGCTACCTTGTTAAAAACAAGATTAATGGACTATGTAATGTTCCCTGCAAAGTGAATGATGTTAAGGGAGGATATCCTCTGTGTCAGTGGTTTCTTAGTCCCAGGCCAGGGGACTTCATTTAACTGCAGCTGTTTTGTATTTTGCTTACTCTAACATAGCTGACGCATGAAAAGTTTGATCATTGCCTCATGAGGTAAATCAGGTGTTCAGGTGGAGAGAACAATCTTAAATGCAATGTGGTCAATGGACAGAGGCATAATGCACTCTATATTTAGTCAGGTTCTGGTTATAAACTACTAAGTTTCTAAGTTATGGTATGAAATAACATTTAACTTCATCTCATTTTATGCTAACAAAGATATATCTTGTCTGGACTTGTATTTGTCTTTGTAATCCTTATTTTTTTCTCTCCCAAAATCATAGGCATTTTAATACTGATTACCAAAATGCACCGAAATGATTTTGTCCATTTACCTGGCTTCTGTTCGCAGGTTTTTGGGAAAGCCGAAGCAACAACAAAAACCACTGGAAGGTGGAAAATTCCCCAAAAAAACATCTCCTCCTTTGAAAGGCTATTTAGTTGCAGTCCAGTGGCATGGCTGTCTCACATGCTGTAGCTAACTAAAACAAATGGGGCTTTATTTTTGCCTCTAGCTCGGCTAGCCAAACTGAAGATGTGGAAACAAAGCTGTCAGCTTTAGACAGCACAAAATCACAAAGATGTATTTCCTGCACAGGTAGCAGATTTGTCCTATATTCTGATGCACAAACAACAGCATCAGAAGCGAATCATGTCATTAAGCCTGCACTGAATGGGCAGGAAAATGATAGCAGCAGTTCTAAAGCTGGGAAATGGTACGTTATTGTTCAGCTATGGTCCTGATGAATGCCAATGGGATATTTAATTGTTTTAGTTATGGATGATCTGCAGCGAAAACAGTGAAGGCGCCATAATTTCTACTGCCAGTTCAGTTATTGCATCATATGTTCAACAGTAGTGTTCACTCTGGATATAGTGTATTACAGATGTCTGAAAGAGCACTGACTAGTCGTGTTACTAATGCTAATATAATGTTAATGCTAATTTAATTTAATATTCAAATCCTGAGCAAATGCTTTGTGTGTTGTGTTCATTGTTTTTTCGTATCAAAACGATACTGGGAAAACAAGGAAACACTAATCCTAGGCACACAGAAATAGAAACAATTATTCTTTGTTTAAAAGTCAGAAATATGAACTATTTAAATTTTTCTACTTGTTTCACATACAAGTCTGGAAATCAAATGTTCATGAATTTAAAATATGAAATAAAATAAAATAAAATGAAAAAAAGGTTGACTTGGAAGTACCGGTTGCTATTCAATAGGCTGTTCTCTGGTTAAGATGTGTACTCTGGAACCATATTCAGTTTTCAGAAACGATATGATAAAAATCATATCTATCTAGACATCTATGATATTGAGTGATTGAACTGTTCTTACAGTGCCTTGAAAAAGTATTCATTGAACACCTTGAACTTTCCCACACTTAGTCACGTTATAACCACAAACTTACATGTATTTTATTGGGATTTTATGTTATATAGGGCTGTATGTTTAGTGTCATTGTCCTGCTGGAGGGTGAAAATCCGCCCCAGTCTCAAGTCCTTCGCAGCCTCTAACAGGATTTTTTCTGTCTCTAGATGTGCAAAGCTGGTAGAGACATACCCCAAAAGACTTGTAGCTGTAATTGCAGCAAAAGGTGGTTCTACTAAGCATTGACTCAGGGGGGCTGAAAACAAAGTCCCGCACGCCACACTTTTCAGATTTTTATTTATAAAAAATTTTGAAAGCCATGTATCATTTTCTTTCCACTTCACAAATATGCGCTACTTTGTATTGGTCTATAACATAAAAGGTGTATGAGTACTTTTTCAAGGCACTGTATACTTCAGCACAGGGATAATCCTGTGGATTTTTTCTTGCTTTTTCATCACCCTCTTGCGATTTTTTTAAAAGGACGGAGTCATCCATATTAACAGTCGATCAGGGACTAGCAGCAATATTTAATCTACCTTCTTCTTCTTACTAGCTACTCAGTAACTGAAGGGCTTATTTCCAAAAGCTGCTAAATCCATGACGGTAAATGGATTTAGCAGATTTTGGAAATAAGCCAGTCAATTGCCGATGCACATCCGGGTCATTACAGGTCATTCATAAATTTTAGTCCCAAACTGAATGATTCGAACAATATGAGGGAAATATGGGGTTTATTTTGTAATATATATTCAATGATTCGATATTTCTGAACAATGAATTAACATAAAGACCAATCCAGCAATCTATCTCTAGCATTCACACTCCATCAAGGAAATAGAAAACCTGCACAACAGAGTAAATGGTTTGAGATACTCTTTATCAGGCTCATCTTTGCTCATTCTTTACTGTCGTTAATCATTCTCTCTTCAGCTGGAATATCAATGTCCTTAATAACATGCAGACCTTCAGGAAATCAACATCCACTTGATCTTATCAGGATCATGCCACGGTTAGCATTGAGACGTGCCGATAAAAGCGCGGCATCCATAAGTTAATTAGCTTTTTATCGCCCGGCAGAATGGTGAAATTGTCAGCGCTGTGGTCTCAGCAGGACAAGAAACTCTTTGGAAAGAAACAACACAACAAAGAAGTGACCCAAGTATGCAAATGCAGAGCTTTGTCCCAAGCGTGACGTTAGCACAACTGTTGTAACTCAGTCATGCTCATAAATCAGAGCATCTGTCGCAAGGTTTATTCAACCTCCTTGGGTTAGAAATGACCCCAACGCAAAGAGCACAGTACGGAGGACTTAGCTCCTACTGCCATGCTGATAAGGGAGATTAATGGGGTTCTTGCATTGCTTGGCATACGATCAGTGCTTGAGCAACCCAAATGTGACTGCTATCACAGCCATCTGCATCTTGGCAAGGCGCTGAAGTGGATAAAGCGAAAGGACGAGGAGACTCACTCATACAGTAACACGGACCAAGCTGTATGAAGCATGAACAAGCCTTTATAGGGTGATGGCTGATGCCAGATTTAAATGCTTGTTGACCTAGCCTGCGAAATCAAACAAGTGGAGCAGCATGGCAAGTGAAAAGCAAGGAGTCACGGTGTATGGAAATTGCTCAATTTATATTCCACTTTCTTTTGCACTCGTCTGCCAGATATTTGCATGGAAATTGCATCTCTTGCTATCGGTGTGATCTGTGACTGTTAGTGCAGAGGTTTCATTATCACTGTGGTAATCTCTGTCCTCTGTGGTATTGTGGGCTACTTATTTGAAACAGTGTTCTCTTCTCATATTTTTCTGTTCACCTTCTGTTCTCTTTCAGGCCTTTTTTTTTTTTTTTTTTTTTTTATCTCTGGAGCCAAAGTCATCTACAGGTTTAAATGAAATTGTGACATTACAGGTGGACTGTAAATTTTATAACTTCATTGAAAACAAAGGCTTTTCAATGTAGAGGCAAGTCAGTTTGCTAGTTTTCATGAACGATGCCCAGAAATGTCTCAGATTTAACTGACACTTAAATACAAGTGATAGCTCAGAGGTTAAGGCATTGGCCTGTTGATTGTGAGGTTGTGAGTTCAGATCCCTGCACTGCCATGTTGCTCCTGCTGGGCCCTTGAGTAAAGGCCCTTAACCCTCACAACTGCTCAGATGTATAAATGAGATAAATCTAAATCTAGTCATTTCACTTCCGTATGTTGTTCAGGGTAAGGGTGTCTGCCAAATGTCATGAATGTACAAAATGTATATAATGCTGTAGTCATTTCTCTGTACTTTGTGTAAGCATATTTTGTCTTGAGGATCAAAAACAGAAGTATGTTTTAAGAACTCAAAGCACTTTAACTCAACCGAGTGCCCCTCCCTTACCCCTGCTTTTCCAAGAATGTATTAGAACGTACAGAGGCTGTCAGGTGCCTGTAGTGTACTTCCTATACTTACATTCACTTTCCCTTGCTTTTTACCTGCTAAATACAAAGTATGGTATTCCATTTTAACAACATTTGTATTCTCAAACTTATCAATCTTATAACAATCTTATCTCTTCTTCCTTGTCTTCCTTCCGCTGCTTCCTTCTGGATTCATGCTACCACTTGTAAGTACGTGAAACACGGAAGGCACTCTCTAGATGTTTGTCCGTTCCGGGCTACTGTAGCATCGCAACATGGTAGCTGCGTAGAGGTGGAACCACACCCTATGTAGATATAAAGGGCTTATTCTAAGCTTACGAAACACAATGATTCATAGTTACAGCTAATTATACACTAACAAAAACATATTTCATAAGTATATTATGGAACGTATACTCCATTTCTGCTAATAGATACTCTCAAAATCCTACATAGTGAAATCTTTTCAGACAAAGTATTTGTTTCTGTAGTTTTTCCACACTTTTAAATTCATAACAATTTGCCTGACTTGAGGTTAAGGTTAGGCTCAGGGGTGCGAAGGGATTAGAAACTCTGTATGCGATAAACCAAAAATGAACAATTTTTTTTTAATTAATGTATGTAATTGCAAACAAAATCATTCTATGTTGTTCCAGAGTGAACCATTATTTTTAAAAACTGCTATGCCTGGGTAAAATTGCTTTTCTTTTGCAGTGTCATTTCAAGAAAGTGTATAACATTTTACAGTCCGCTAATAACTAAGTATTTACCCAATAAACACATGGTAAATTATAGTATATCTTTGGGTAATTACTACAGGGAATAAGTAGAAAAGACAGAGAAACTACAGCTGAAGTGCTAAGAAAAATGTCCACTATTACCATAAATATAACATTAATCCTAACCTAACTATAAAAGGAAGGGCTGCCATCATGGACCTGGTAAATATATAGTAAATTATTGTATATTTTTGGGTAATTACCACAGGTAATAAATTTGCAAATACAAGTAAAGTACAGCTGAAATACTAATGGTGATTTCTCTTAGTATGTATGCTGTAGTTTCTCTGTATTTACCTACCAACTTATTACCTAGTTAGCTAATAACATACCATATATTTACCTGGTAAATTCTTAGTAATTAGAGGACTGTAAAAGGAAGGAAGGAAATCTCAAACAGAAGGTCAGATTTTGCTGTTCCCTCCTAAAAACAAAAGAGCAAGAGCTTCGTTTCTAACTTCAGAGCTGCTCATTGCAATAACAATGAGAAACGAAATGTAGAAGTACACTGGATTGTTATAACACACATGATATTATCATGAAAGTTGAAGCTGTGGAATCTGATCGCTCCCAGCAGCAGAGTGTCCAGATGAAGAGGTGAGAGAGCTGGACAGACTAAAACACTAATACACTGCTGCATCACTTTCTTTATGTAGAAATGGGCTAAAGCAAGGGCTAAATCCCACTGTCAAGCAGCTAGTTGGACAGCATTGTGGGTAATGTTGGTTAAAGTAAGTTGAAAAAATTCAGTTTAACAATAAGTCAAATCCATTCTGAAATAAAACTTGGACACCATTAAAGATCACTTGTTAATAAAAATAAATAAATAAATATATATATAAATAAATAAAATGGGGCGGGGTCCCCGGGTCACCCAGGGTGCCTTTCTTTGCGGAGTTTGCATGTTCTCCCCTTGCATGCGTGGGTTTCCTCTGGGTGCTCCGGTTTCCTCCCACAGTCCAAAGACATGCAGATTAGGTCAACTGGCTAC
>JAQQZR010000037.1:19597306-19623970 GCA_030068235.1 Notoglanidium macrostoma | reverse complement strand
AACCGCTCGACTAAGTAAAGAGAAACAACAGTCCATCATTATCCAGTCTCTTTTAAAGTCATAAACATAAAGAAAAAAAATTTAATTAGAAGCTGTGTCCAAACTTTTGACTGGTAGTGTATTTGAACGATTGTAGGGATTTAAACCTGTGATTTGAAATACAGCTGAAAATAATGTCAGAGCTGGTGTTCTAGAAAAATCTTCTGACCAATCAGTATTGTGCTATGAATCTTTTTAATTATTAAAAGGAAAATTTGAGGGATTTACTGGAGCCATGATCTTCTCCAGAAGATTGTTTTGTTAGGATAGTAACGCTAAACTGGCATAAGCAATGTGGAAAACACCCTGACACCCAACTTTAGTTTTAAATTCTGCTCTTAAGAAATAAATTGGTATGGGAAGAATTTAATCTCAATAATGAGAATCCATATAATAACATATACAAAAAGCCAAAAGTTTGTGGACACCTGACCATTACACCCATATAGCCACCTTGCCCAAACTGTTCCCACAAAATTGTATAGGATGTCTTTGTATGATGCAGATTTACAATTTCATTTCACTGGAACCCTGAGGCACAACCATTTTCCAGCTTGACGATGCCCCTGTGCACAAAATAAGTTCCATGAACACATGGTTCGCCAAGGTTGGAGTAGAAGAACTTGAGTGTCCTACACAATACTCAACTCCACTGAACACCTATGGGATAAACTGGACCTCCGACTGCACCCCAGACCTCCTCACCCAACATCACTGCCTGACAGTACCTAATGCTCTTGTGGCTGAATGAACACGAATTCACACAAAATCCACAGCCACACTCCAAAATCTAGTGAAAAGCCTTTCCAGAGCAGTGGAGCTTATTCTAACAGTAAAGGTGAAACTAAATCTGGAGTATGATTTACAAAAAGCACATATGAGTGTTATACTCAGGTGTCCACTAACATTTGGCTACATTGAACTCTATTGTCCCAATATTGTTGGCACCTTTGGAAGGCTTGATTACCTCAGAAATCCCAATTTAATCCCTGCACATGGCCACATGGGTAACACAGAGTGTCTGAAATAGGTTTTGCAACTCTTGCCAATTCTGACCTCATACTGAGCTGAGGAGGAAGTGGTGGCTCAGTGATTATGGCTCTGGACTACTGATTGTAAGGTTGTAGGTTCAAATCCCAATCTGTCACTGTTGGACCCTTAACCCTCAGCTTGATTGCAAATTGCTTTTGGTAAAAGCATCTGCCAAGTGACTAAATGTAATATTGATTTAAATAGTGTAGTGTTTTTGGCATTTTGACTAAATCTACACTGTGAAGCCATTTCATGTCCAATCATTTTGGGGGAAAAAAAAAAAAAGAAGATATTCTGGAAAGGCTGCTTTGTTCTGGACATGCCACTGGGATTATGAGACCAATGATGGATAAAATATTGGATGTGAATGGTGGACATCTTGCCTGGTCCATCTCTGTTCCTCTTTCTATGGCCCAGTGCATTTGTGTCCATTTGGTCTTCCTCTCCCAGGTTTAATCCCCGTACTCTTCAGTGCAGAAACGGACAGAAGCAGCCGTGCTGATCCCTATTAGAACAGGCCACAGTCCTGCTAGAGAAAAAAAATCATGTCATTTCAAAAAGATTACTTTTTTAAGCCCTTCTGCTTTTTTTTTTTCTTTTCATTATTTTCACCCCCATGTCCCAAGTTGAAGCATGTGGTTCTCCTCCTCCCCCCGTTGACCTGGATTTCTTTTAAAATGCGTCGCTTGCAAGATCTTGTCTCATGCATTTGTAATTTTGCCAGGGCCCAAGATGTTCCAAACGAGGGCAGGGTGTTTTTTATTTTTTATTTTTTCCAACACCATCATTTGCATAGCTAATCTCTTATTTACATTCATCAATGAGTCCATTAATTAGGTCAGTGATCAAAGCCGGATTGCTCTATCTCTGAGAAGAAAAGAGGTACAGTCAGTCTTGTGCCTTTCTGACGAGCCGTGGCGTATCAAGAGATAAAACAGAAAAAAGATGTAAGGGTGGGGGTTGGTTGGGGGATTCAGATGCAGATCTAGCACATCATTTCTTTTGAGATGATGCTGAGGACATGTTCTGTACTCTTATGTATCTCTGGAAGACTGTTATTAAAGTAGTGAAGATAGAGCGGAGAGGGAGCATCCCTGGGCCAGTCTCTGAGTTTAATATGCATCACCTCTGCCATCTACTGGCTGGAATATTGAGAACGCATTCAAAAAATTGATAAACATGAAAATGATATTGCTAATATTAGATAGTAGGTAACGTCATGGCTGGTCCTGGCTAAGAAACATCAAATACACGCGCCCATGCTCTTTTTTCTTCGCTCTTTAGATATACATGCAAGCCGTCAGAGGAGGAACGCAAAAGGAAAATCATAAAGCAAACTGCTGACTTTGGCAAATGATTTTCTGCCCTACTGGAAAAAAGCGGGCCCAATTTGATAGGCATGAGTGCATTTAAAAAATGACTGTTGCCTCGCTTTAATTGTATCCACTGAAGTGGTTTGTGCTTCATTAAGCGTTCCATTATTTTGACTGTGTGGCACTTTCACCTCGAAGCAAAGGCTCCGCAAGCAAAGACATCATCCGTTATTCTGCCTGTGGTTGCACAAAGTGCTCAGTTCTAAATGATCGTAATGAACCTCAAAGCAAACAGTGCTCATGATTAAAATGCCTCCACTTGCATGCACATGAGCAAAAAGCAGTTACGCTAGCACTGCAAGCAAACACTTTACACAGCATAAAATGGCATAAAAGGAGAACATTCCTGAGAGATTTTTTTTTGTTTTGTTTTGTTTCCTCTTGGGACCATTCACTGCGTCAAAACTTATATTTCTTAGTCACATAACTACATACAATTCCTGCGAATAATAATTCATAGTAGTTGCTGAATAGTTTTGCTTAGTGATCAATAAGAAGAGTACGTGTACGTGTATGAGGAGTGTAAGACAATGGCACTATCTACATTTGCATCTGTTTTGTGATCAAAATGTTCATATCTGTATCTAATCCAAACATGGTCAATATATTTTTTTAATAATTAAATATAACTCTAACACTAGAATGACTCTTTTGTGTAATCCCACGCATGCTATTTTTTTCTAATTAATTTAAAACATTCATTAAAAAAACTGCGTTTATATTCGTATGCTTCTGCATTTGTATCTAGTTCGATCACATTATCTGTTAAATTGGAATACTATACTTATATCCGGTCGCATTCCTAATGTTTACGCACGATGACTGCCGCATGACTCCAGTGGTCATTGGGTGCATTGATTGCGCATATGGTGCAATACCAGTGTAAACAGCAGGGGCAGTATGTAAAGCAATCGTTTCTCATGCAACACACTCTGTTGTTGCAATAAGGTTGTTCAAATGTACCATATGCCATGTTTCTGCTGTAAAGGCTCAAATCTTGCCATGAGAGAGATTGAGAGACTGCTCAACATTAAATGTAAGTGCTATTACTATATAAGTGTTTATATAAAGGCATATTTTATATATTTAAAAACAAAAAGTATCTGCAGAATTCCCTGCAGTTATACAAAATATAATCCATGCTGGTGTAGTGCGATACAGCCCAGTGTGAAGTTCACTGTTATTTCACTTATCGTCCTACAATACTGATTAATTTTTTAAAGGTCAACTATGTAGGATACACCCAACTCAATACCCCTCCCTTTCCAAACATGTATTAGAACATATGGTGGCCTTCAGGTGCCCATAGCGTACTTCCAAGTACTTATATTCACACACGCTTGCTTTCTCTTTCTTACATGATAATTATGATCACAATTTGGGCTCTCAAACTTGTTAGCCAGCACCAGCAAACACTGATTCCTCTTCTTCCTTCTTCTTTGTCGTCCTTCTGGTACTGGATTCACGCTGCCACTTGTAAAAATGTAGAACGAGGAGGCGCTTTCTAGAGGTTTGTCCATTTTGGGCTACCTGTGTAGATATAAAGGGCTCAATCTTGGCTTAGGAAAACACAACAATTTCAATACACCATTGAAAACATACATATGAATATTATATTCCATGTATACTAATAGATACCCACAAAATCCTACAGAGTGGAGCTTTAATGGATGACACATCATGCATATGATAAACAAAAAAGCTCGTAATTCTCCTTTTGTCTCTCCATCAAAAAAAAGAAAGAAAAAAAAGCATAGCTTGTCATTTTGGCGAGAAACAATAAAGCGTAAACTCTGTCCTGAAGACTTTCCCGTGCTGTTGTGGGAAACTTTAAGCACTGTGGCCGTTACAAAGTGCTGACAACCGAGACATTTATTTAAGATTCATGGAAGATGAATCTTAAATAAATTTAATTCAATTCAGTTTTATTAGTATAATACTTTTAACAGTGGACATTATCACAAATCAGCTTTACAAGAATATATAAAAACCTGAGGTAAATTTAAAATGTATAAATTCTTCCCTAATGAGCAAGCAAGAGGTGATGGCGACACTGACGTTCTTTAGTTGTGTTTTACTCTTCATATCATGTCTGTCCTGTTTCCTCACTTTCATGTTTCATGTTCATGTTCGTGACTCGTAGACTTTGAGTTTTTCGTTGATCACTGTGAATAAATATTTACCCTCGCTTACATCCATCTCCTCTCCAATACTGTGACAAATGACTTTCTTAAGTATAGGAAGTGCATGAAAATTTGGATAAGGATAAAAAACACTTTAGCTGAAATAGACTTCCATCAAACTAAAGAAACAAACACTGGACATGAAACATTTGGCAGACTGACTGCATTTGAGGTTGGGGAAAATAGTGTAAAATTTCTTTCACTGAAGCAATGCTTTAAATGCACCGCTTGTCTCTTTTATGCTTTGGGTAGTCTGTTTGACCATAGCAGCAGCACAGAGCCAGGGCTGGAGCTCTGACGCTAAGAGTCTCTGCCTTTGGCTTCACATTGAAAATTCTCCCGATAAATCAACTTCATCCTGCTGAAAGTTTTACGTGCAAAAATGCACACACACACACCTACACACACACTCGCAACCTTGCCCAAGAGAAAGCTAAAGAAGAGAGTCTCTGTTTCAAGTAGTCGCACATACATCTGTTTTTCTTCAAACATAATTTATTGTCAGAATGCCCATTTTTCACTCTGGCATTAAAAGTATAATACAACTAATATGTAAGGAATAACACATGACAGACCATGCCGTCATACTAAAATAACGCATACCAGGGGGGTGTGATGCAGCACAGCGTGCAAGTGGAGTGCCGCTACCCCCTTGAAATATATTATTTTCATATAACAGCATGGTGTGGAGTGTGTTATTCCATTTATACCCCAGTAATTTGCCAATGATGACAATGTATAATTTATGAATGAACGACAGGTCATGCATTTTTGACAGTTTATAGTTCGATCTAATGTTGAGAATTGTCCGAGAAACAATAGAGTTCCCGTTCTCGCTTATTTTAGTCATTCTTCCAATAGTCTTGCTCGTCTCTCTCTCTCTCTCTCTCTCACTCTCTCTCTCTCTCTCTCGTTTTCAAAAACCACAACTTGTCATTTTCCCGAGAAACTGGAAAGCATGAACTTCTCTGACCTAAAGACTTTCCTGAACAGATAAACTTCACAAAGCACCAAGCCTGGTTCAAATTGTGTCCTTCCATAACTGTTAAATATATTGTATATATATAAACATATTAACCTATCATTCACGTTACAGCCAGAACTACTATCTAAGCTGTGCCGTGATATGAAAATAATGCCTGCCTTCTGACCAATCAGATTCAAGCATTCAACCACACCATGGTATACATTAAAATTAAACACTTTAGCCTGTGTTATTACTGTATGCTTGGGTGGTGTACTAGCACCACAAACTTGATTATTTCACCCATAAGCACATCCTGAAGAGTTTTATTCCAATTATACCAAAACAATTTAGAATTTATTAAAGAACAACACTTTTTATCAACTTAGAGTTACAGTTGATGTTATAATTTGTCTGTGAAACAAGTTAGTTCCTGATATAGCAGCTATAAACAGCCGTTCCCTCACCAGCCTCTCTTTTTTCCTTCCTCTTGACGATACAATAATAAATAGCTTATCATGTAACCAAAAACAAACTCCTCTTTCTGAAGACTTTCCAGTAGTGGAAAACTTACTGACTGTTACAAAGCACTGACGCTGGAGACTCCTTCCATAGATGTTAAATAAACTTCTTACAGAGAGCTTCACCATAACAACGATGACGATTTGATGTCATTCCTTGTTAAATTTATAGCACTTCGTTAAATCCGTTCATTATTAGGCTTGGATTACGTGAAGCGTACACGTGAAGCGTATGTGTATGGGATGTTACTATAGAAAGTATCTGCAGGTATCAGAACAGATGCATTATTATGAAAATAGAAATAATTTGAATTGTAGTTAGCACCAATTTCAGAGCCACTGTTATAGAAAATTAAGAATTCAGTAAAAATGATAGAGTGTGTATGTGTGAGTGTGTGTGTGTTTGAGAGAGAGAGAGAGAGAGAGAGAGAGAGAGACTATATATAGTGGCTATATCAGTGGCTATATATACTGATCGCTGATGGATCTGCCAGCGTTCAGTGGATCAGAAGAAGTGGAAACGGATGAAGTATCTTTGAAAGTGTTCTTCGCAGCGCATGAGAGAGACGTAAGAGTATAAAACTACATACAGAGCAGCTGTACACTGGTCTGGTAGAGCAGCCTTTACATATAAAAAGAATAAAAGAATCAAAATGACATTATGAACAGTGTGCTCATACTGGTTTAATGTCTTACACCACATGTCAAGCGTTTAACTTCATATTTCAAGTAGCTGACAGTAAGAGTCCATAATTTTGTATCCATTTCAATAAATAAATAAATGAACAAATAAAAAATAAGGCATACAAATTGTGGTGGTATGCACAGTATATGACAGCTTATTGTGAGTTTAGATGGGAGGATAAAAACTAATATCTATCAAAAGCTGAAGGATGGAACTATGAGAGCTGAACAATGCATTATATGACAAGGTTTCCTTGATGGCACAATAGGTGTATGTAGGACAAACTATTGCCCATACACATGCACTTAGGCTGTATCCGCCTTAATTCATTTTAGTCCGCAGTGCTTGGACTTCATTATCCATGCTGCATTCACCATGGGTAGTCAAGGATGATGCTGTTTGTTTACTTCCAGAAAAGGGTCATGTGATAAGACCGTGACGAATCAGTGGAGGATACTGTGACTGATAAGACCCAATCAGGAAGCATATGTGGGTGTCTGCGTCATCGTTTCCAAAAGTCTCCGTTTCTGCCCGTCCACACTAAAACACTACTCCGAAGTTTTCAAACTAAAACAGGGCCAGTAGCGTTTCCAAAGTCTCCTTTGTAGGGGCTCGAAACCTCCGGAGTAGCTTGGACGCTACTTTGCCAGGTGTAAACATAGCAAACGTGTCGACTTTTAAAACTAAAACATATTAATGTGGACATAGCCTTAGATAAAGGCAAATGGAAAGCTGCATTATAGATAGATGCATTATAGATAGATGCAATATTTTCAATTATTTCCAGTTTCTAACACTCTACTTAGTTCATGCGACCTTCCGGAAAACAAAACATGCTAAACAGAAAAAGTACAACTTTTAGAAATTCCCAAGGAAACTATTGCTAAGTTTGTTCATTAAATTTTCACCATAAGACCTGATGCAGCACTGTACTCGTTATCTCAACACTATGGAAGATATATACATGTATATATTAATGCTTTAGGGATTAATTCAACACAGTAGGCATTAATTCAACACCACATACTTTACTGTCTGGGAGCTGACTTTGTGTTCCTCACTCCAAAGATGAATTACGATCATTTATTCTGACAGATTTACTGTATCATGGTTTTTCCCTTACACAGGAAAAGAGACAAGAGCAACTGTGATTAATTTCAGAACATTTCAATGCAAAACTCTGACTAAGGCTACATTTCATGGAAGTTTTTGAGCGATCTGGTAGAGTTGCAAGTTTATGAAGTATTAATTAGCTATAAACATGTTACTAATCTATCAGAAATCAAGACTACTGTAGTACATCATGGGCCTTGTTAGCTAGCTTGCTCTTGAACATGACTGGTTCTAACCACACACCATAACACTTAGCCACGTTATTCAGCAGAGAATATTCAAATGCATGTGTATCCCAGTATTACTTTGTCCCTCTTACTAGTTTGGAGAAAGTGTTATTAGTATTAGCACTAGCAATGTGGTTCCTATTTAGTTCTTTACCATTTCCAGTAACTACTGATTTATTATATATTTTTAATTAATTTTTATAACAATAATATTTAAAACCCCATTGGTATTTACCTCCTTTATATATTTTATGGCTCATAAAAATAACCTGTGTTGATTGCCAGATGTGGGAGTTTTCTTAATCGCCGCATAAAATAATAAAATGTAATAAATGTGGAGTTTTTATGAGTCTTACCTCTGGCTTGGGAAACTTCAGAAGCTATATATAAATAGAACAATGAGGCAACTTTCTTATTTTTCAGGGTGAAGAGCTGCACAGTAAAATGTACACTCACAATCCACTTTAACAGGAACACCTATACGCCTGCATATTTATGCAGTTATCCAATCATTTAATTATGTTGCAGCAGCACAATGCATAAAATCATCCAGATGCAGGTCAAGAGCTTTAGTTAATGTCCACATCAAACATCAGAATGGAGGAAAATGTCATTTTCATGACTTTAACTGTGGTATGGTTGTTGGTGCCCGATGGGCAGGTTTGTGTATTTCAGAAACTACTGATGTTGTGGGATGTTCACACACTCCAGTCTCAAGAGTTTACACAGAATGGTGTGATAAAATTTGAAATATCCTGAGAGCGAAGGGTCAGCAGGCTAAACCACCTCATTGATAAAAGAGGTCAGAGGAAAATGGCCAGATTGGTTCGAGCTGCCAGGAAGGATACAGTAACTCATATAATCACTTGTTACAACCATGGTGAACAGAAAAGCATCTCAGGATGCACAAAACATCGAACCTTGAGGTGGATGGCCTACAGGTTCCACTCCTGCCAACCACGAACAGGAATTTGTGGCCACCCACACCTTCCCAGACTCGAAGATCACACGGGTTGCCAGCTTGAGGACACTGAACCACTGAAGATGAGTGCAACATTAAACTTCGACAATGGCAAGCGAGGATGAGTCCTACACTGTTAGTTGATCAGTATGAATACGGTTGCAATGATTTTATTATTTGCAAATTATAAAACCAGCTCATGTGGATTTTTTATGAGGTTGAGGCAGAATGCATGTGCAGTGAACAGTTCATTTAAGTAAACACCAGCAAACAAGTACAAAACTGGCAGAAAATATGGCAATTGGCAAACAAGTAGGCAATTCCAAAAAATACAATAAACCAGAAAACAAGGCAGGATCAAAAAAACCTGAATGCTCAAGAGCAAAATGACAAGCAATTGGGCATAGAAAGACAAGGATGTGATAAACAATACCTCGCAAAGTCATGGCAGGAGTTGAGTCCTTAAATACCGAGTCCGTAATCAGCCGAAATGCGGAACAGCTGACAACAGAACTGCGCTTCAGCCTGTGCCTGTAGTCCAGCAACACAAACACGAAAGTACGACTTGGAAAGTGCAGCATGGCTCGGTGCTTGGAGTGTGGCTCGGTACTCCAAATGGGAGAGTTCAGGCTATTAACTAGCATCTAACTACATACTTACCTGTAGATTGCAAATACATCATGGAAGAAGCTAAGTAGAAATATATAATATGAATAAGGAATACTGAAAGAAGCCCCGTGCCATACGGAAAATGTCCACATGCAAATCTAAAACTTTCTTCATGGCCCATTGTTAGCTGGATGCATGGCTGGCTATGTACAATAACGTCAGCCAAAGCTAGGCCTGTTGTCTGGAAAACAAAACCTACAGCTCCGAAAATACAAAAACTGGAGTTTAAGTTACTTCTCTCCAGGCCCCGATAACATATTGCTCAATTTATGAAGTGTTCAGTTATAAAGTACCCTCACTGGTGTCAAGTGAAGCCACTGAGGACTGGTCTGGTGCTGGTGATATGAGAGGCAGAGAGTGGAGAGGACGAACTAGCTCCTGCAGTGTTAACATGGTGGCGTTAGCCAGTGCTAGGAGGGATCACTTTAAAGACTGTGTGTCTCAAATACTGACTGCCTTGATGACCCAGCTGCACACGGACCACAGAGTATGAATGTGAGTGTTCAAAGGTTAAAATTACTTAAAATGCCCATCCCTACTAGCAGCCATGATAAATTAGTTCAGATAGTTAATGGTTACTCGTTCAGGAGAAAATTAGCAAACTGTCTTAGCTGTCTCCATCTCAAAACTGCATCTCCAATATTTACCCATGTTTTATTGTGTCTCTGGTCATGGAGCTTTTCAGAAGGATGTAGAGGATTTTTTAGGCTTTTTAGTTCCAGGTCATTTGCTTGCTACCATGGCTGCAGCAAATTCTTTCATATCTGGCAACCCAGGGTGTTGAAAAGGTATTGGTAAAGGTGCACTGGGGTGGGATCCCACAGGCCAAAAGACAAACAGAAGCTCTGTCACGGAACAGACATTTCAAAGAAGAATACACTGGTTGTAACATTGTTGTCAGAGATGCCACTATTTCAACTTAGTATGTTATGTTAATTTCTGATGACATCATTTTCATTTTATAATTTATTAGAGTAAATAAATTATACATTGGTCCTTTAAGCAGATGTTTACTTTCTTTCCATTTGATCTCATTGCTGCCTAGGAGAAATTACAGATATCTCTTTAAGGCATTAGCTTTTGAGTTGTATTGCAATTTATAAATTCGGGCCTTACACTGTATTGTGATGTTGTTAGACCTCATATCCAAAAAAAAAAAAAAGAGAGACAGAGAGATCTTACTGTTTTTTTTATATGGGATCATTGCAAATATAATAACTATGTGCAAGATGACAGATACATGGATTTATTGCTTTTTTTTTCTTTTTCTTTTTTTTTCATTTTTGGCTGTCCATTTTGATCTGACGTTTTGTAAGCATGAATGAAATTACCCTTGCGTAATTAAACACTGCTGTAAACAAGTAATGAGCCAAGCAATGCCCTCGACTTTGTCGCTTTCCTCTAATCTAAAGATGCGTGCTGTGTTAAGTAATGTGGATACACATTTTTTTGTTTGTTTTGTTATCTCGGCCGAGGCAGCACAAGGATAAAATCTGTTGTTTAGTGGCGCCAGGCCTCGGGACTCTCGGGTCTGGAGGAGTAAATAGGGCTGCAGATGACAGAGATGAACTTCACTGTAATAAGTAAAAACATCCGAGAGCTTGGTGATTTATGACTCGGGCCTTAGTCACATTTCAGCTGCAGCAGGAGAAAGAGACAGAGACCATGAGTGCATCGTCCGCTCTTTATCTATCTCTATCTCTCTATTGCTTAACCTTTTTCGCCCTCTTCTTTCCCTTACTCTCTTTATCGTTTCTTTTTTGTTGTTCACACTTCTGAGTATCTCTCCTTTCTTATTCCCTTGAGGTGCTCTGAAAATGGGTGTCTCACTATCTCTTCACTCTGGTTTAATTTATTTGTTTCTCTGGTTTTCTTTTTTTTTTTTTCCTCTTTTACTTC
The DNA here is from genome assembly GCA_030068235.1 of Notoglanidium macrostoma. Lineage (NCBI taxonomy): Eukaryota > Metazoa > Chordata > Actinopteri > Siluriformes > Auchenoglanididae > Notoglanidium > Notoglanidium macrostoma. The sequence continues at coordinate 19,612,304 of JAQQZR010000037.1, read as the reverse complement.
CTTCTTTTATCTCCTCGTCCCCCACTACGCCGCTGGCTGTGTATGAGGATGCAGACTCGTCTATGAGTGTGTCATGTCGCTATCCATCCCCTCTCCCTGCAGCTCTCTTCTCTTTTTCATTTACCTTTTGCAGCTTCTTCGTCTATCGCTCACCTTTCTTTTTTCCCCTCATGACTTATTCTTCTCTTTCCAGAACGAGAACTGAATCCAAAGTGTGTAAATGGTATGGGTGAGAGTGTTATCAGGTTTGGAATGGGTCTTCCTTAACGTTCCAAGAGAGATGTGTGTATGAATAGAGTCGTGTATTAAGGACGTTGGAATAAAGCGAATGAAAAAAATAATGTCCTTTCCTGAATTATCGCTCTCCCCTGTTCTCTCTCGCTCTCTCTCTCTCACTCTCACTTGCACACTCTTAGTTAAAGGGTACATCGAAGAGGTGAGTGGAATTTTAAGTGCAAAAGAGCTCTTTCTAATAACACAAGCCGAGCGCTGCATATGTTTTAGCATGCAAACGCACACAAATTGCAAAATCATTAGTGCTACAGTGTTCAGGAATTGTAATTTGAACATATTGTTTGATGAAAACACAGGCCAATAAAAAAACCACACCAAACAGACCTTTTTTTTTTAATAGAGTCCGTTCAAACTTTTGAAACACTCCCGTACACATAGTGATGCGGGACCTGTAAATGCATCGGGCTGTGAATGTACCGTTCCACTTGCTGAAACTGCGCTCCAGATTAAAAGACAGCTCAGCATATGGCAATGATTTATGACTCGGCTTTTCGGATAACGCAAAAGAGAAAAGTCCGGAGTTTTGCGATAGAAAGTGTTCTAGGTGTTCCTGCCACATCACCATGTCAGAGATGTGTCACGCCAAAGCTATCTGCACTGTAAGGAGAAAAGCAGCATTAGGAAAAAAGAAAAAAAAAAAGACAGGCGAGCATATGGCCCTAATTAATCTGCTGGTTCATCAGCTAATTCGCAGCATGTCTATGAACATGGCTCATGTGAGACAGAAGGCCTGGGCGCAGGAGACTCATCGAAGAGTTAATTAACATGCAGAGACTGGCCGTTTTACAGCACTGTAGTGTCGGGGTAATCTCCGTTTACTGTCCATATAGTTTTATTTCCTGAAGGGAGGAACTGCAAAGTAAGCACCTTCTATACATTTGTTTATGAACAGAGACACTAGGACACAATGATAATAGACCAATAATTTCCATATTTATATAGTAAAAGGTAGTAAAAGTTCTCATTTAAATAAATACTCAGGTGAAAGTTGATGTACAGCTTTATAAGTATAAACACAATTCAAATTTGACTCAAATCAAATTATACAAAGATGTTAGCTACTGTTGGTAAATTAGTACTAATTTCTCAGAGGTTAGCCAGCATGATAATAAAGTTTGTTTGTTTTGTTTTGTTTTTACCAACCTATGCATATGAACATCATTTATGCATTACTTATAGTAATTAAAAGTGTTAGATTATTTTGTTTGGTCTCATTTGGGTCAATTGTCGATTTCTTCCCCCACCAGCTCTCTCCTGTCATACAACAAAAACCGAGAGTGTAAAGACTAAAACATGCTTTTTTCAAGACACACAAATGCATCTTTTCAAATTGCTAGTCATGCTGCGTCACAGGACACACTGCCTTCTTCCATATATTTCACCTCACAGAAACCCATGATTGGCTACTATCACTGTGATTGACAGGAAAGAAAGTATGCCATCACTCCCACCTGGCTTCTTTGACTCCTGGCCATGGATGGCTGTGTCATCATTGAGAAGGAAACTTTCCCAGATAATATACATGTTGATTTTATAAGAACTGTTACAGCAACTTCACAACAATGTTACATTAGCCTTAAATTAAAGGAGCACTATGTAGGATTTATGGGGATCGATTAGCATAAATGCAATATAATATTCATAAGTATGTTTCCGTTAGTGCATAATTACAAGTTAATTACGAATCATTGTGTTTTTGTAAGCTTAGAATGAGCCCTTTATATGTACATACAGAGCAGGTCCACTTCCACGAAGTCGCCATGTTGCGCCACTACAGCAGCCCTCTAGAGAGCGCCTTACACATTGAACATTTTTACAGGCGGTAGAATGAATGCCGAAAGAAGCACCGGAAGGAAGAGGAATAGGAAGAAAAGGAGACAAAGAAGAAGAATGAAGAGGAATCAATGTTTGCTGGTGCTGGCTAACAAGTTCGAGAACCCACATTTTGAAAAATAGAGAATCATACTTATTATTAAACATGGAAAAGGCAAGGAATGTGAATCTAAGTATTTGGAAGTACGCTACGGGCACATGAAGGCCTCTGTCGAAAGGGAGGTGTAAGGGATGGGCATTTAGTTGGATGCGATCAACTGAATCCTACATACTGTAGTGTAACTTTAATTTGGAGATCACTCAAGTCCATTTTACACCAGACCACAGAGGTTCCACATTCAACATGCTGTCATGTTACTACAAGTTGTCTTTATTGAACACTTAAAATGAAAATAAGCATATTTTTGTGTTTCACGGTTGTTTTCTAGCTAGAAACACTAATGTAATATCTAATATATATTCTATGTTCTGCATCGGTTGTAGATTTTTCTATTTGTAGTCTGTTTGTTAAGTATTAAATCTGTAGTCCTTGTTTAGTAAATGGCCAAATATTTGAGAACCCCTTATATAGGCAAAGTGAGTAAGAAGAGAGAGAAGACTAAACACGTGTTGAGGATGGGGCCAGGAGCCATGAGGAGGCAGCACTAGATGGCGACACCGCATGTGTGTTACAAAAGGGGGGCAATCATGACAATGGTTTGATTTGATATGTCATAATTTAAAAATGATTTCATTTTGTACTACATACAAGTTTGTAGGTTGGTGTGTGTAAGTGCATTTGCGTGTGTGGGTGTGTGCACAAAATGTAATGTCACTATCTGTATTTATATCTCTTTAGTGCTCAGTATATCTATATCTGCATCTGTATTCAGTTTAAAATCTGAAGTGTGTGTGTGAACCCTAGCACTATGCCTACACTAGAAAACACTACAAATAAAGAAAGATAGAAATGCAAGCACTGTCAGCATAGTCTGTGATTTTTGGCTTTGACACTTCTTCAACCCCAGCTACATCACTTGAGTACGTTTTATTTTTTTGTACCAGCTCACCACATTTTCTTAAGGAATTTGGTTGGTTCTATTTCTCAAAATATTAATGAACAAGTAGCCTAACCTAAAATTCTACAACCCTGACCAGGTAGATACTAATGAGCAAAGTTGTTTTTTGTTGTTTACTTTACTTACTTATTTTTGTTGTTGTTGTTGTATTTTGCATGATGCACCCCTCTGTGGAAAAAGAAAATGGGGAACCACCACCAATGGAGTGCCTTTTATATGTTTCTGTATTTGTATCTGTTTAAAACACATTATCTGTTCAATCCGAATAATGTATTCGTTTTCAGGTAAATCCGCAGTCAAGCTTTAGGATCTCGAGTGCTTGATGTTTCACTGATGTATGAAGCAGCACAACCTTTTACCTTTGAATATCCCTGCTGTTTATTCCAACAGCATTAATCTCTTTGCCAGGTGAACCCTGGTATAATGGGAAGGCAAAGGACAAACACCAATGGGAAAGGAATTCTCAGGCACAAGACAATCATTTGATGAAGCTCTGGTAGTAATTTGTTGCCACACCACAAGAATAATAGAACCTCATGGGTAATGATGTCAGTATCTGCAATGATTAATCCAGACATCCAGGCCTTGTAATCAGATAGTTAAGCATGTTCATGCCAAAACACTGGGTTTTGTCTCTATCTATCTGTCTTTTTCCCCCATCTCTCTCTCTCTCTCTCTCTCTCTCTCTCTCTCTCCTTTACTACATTGCTGAAAGTAATTCATTTCTGGTCTCCCTCTGTCCTGAGACTGGGTTTCTCACTGTGTGTTGGAATGCACTGCATTCACTAAGAAGCAGAGGGAGAAAATATTTATACATATTTTCAACATGTAGTGGGAATTCCATTTTGTATATGGCAATGTAAGCGGGAATTAACTCAATATACAGCATATTCTTATTGGGGTTTTTTAAATCATTTTCATGTACAGCTTTCATTCCCATGTGCTCACAGCATATTTGACTGTACATCGTACAATTTAAATATATGTGACTAGAGTCTAAATGTGGAAGTGATTGAATGAATAAATGGGGAAAAAAATTGCTCATATGGCAGATTGGCATATGCTATTGTTTTTCAGTCATTTTCTTATTTCATTATTCTTCATTGGAACACTTGAACGAAATGAATAGGATCCCCTAAAGACCTACAAAAAACAAACAAACAAAAAAATTTATAATTCCTTGTAATTGTATTATTTTTAAGAGCAGGGCTAACACAGAGACAAACAATCATTCACACTCAAATTCACACCTATGTGCAATTTAGAGTGGCCAGTCGATCTAATCTGCATGTCTTTGAACTAGGAGGAAACCAGAGCACCCAGATTAAACCCAAGATGAGCAGGCATGGCCAAAGTCTGTTCTTTTGTCAAGAGCCTTTATAAAATTTAAATCATTTCACTCAGATACTTTGATACTCAAATAAAATAATATCCTTTTTTTTCTTAATCAGCAAGTATGAATGAGCACACTGCAGCTGGTGTGAAGCTTAACCAAGGTGGGCATGTCACAATCATTAGGCACTGCTTGATTTTTCTTGGGGCATTGCAGGACAGAGATTTAAGTCTTTGCATGAAGCTTTTACCATTATTTCAAATTTGACCAGTTTGGAATGAGGGTGTCAGGGTGGCGCTACAGGTAGCCTCACAGCTTTAGGGTCCACAGTTTGATCAAGGTTAGTGTCCGTGTGGCGTGTACTTGTTCAAACTTTACATATGGGTTTCCTCGAGGTTCTCCAGTTTTCTCCCACCTCCCAAAGACAAGCTGGTAGATGGATTGACTAGGCGAAATAAGTGTTTGCATTGTGCATGGCCATAAATGGTTTATTTGTGCCTTGTGCCCATCCACTGTTACCTTGACCAGACCCTTGGCAGTTACAGAAGATGAATGAATTAATAAATTAAATAAATGAATAAAATATGCAATACCTGTGGTGAACTGGTGACCTGCCCAGGGTGTACCCCGCCTCTCGTCCGAAGATGCTGGGATTGGCTCCAGCTTCCCCGCGACCCAGATGGATAAAGCGGTATAGATAATGGATGGATGGAAATATGCAATACTTATACTACTACTTCTACTATTACTACTACTACTACTAATAATAATAATAATCATCATCATCATCATCATAAGCGTTTGTTTTTATATTATCCTCATGTATGTGTAAGCCTAGACCAACCCCAATAGTTAGTATTTTAATATAATAGTTCTTATCACAAATTTGCATTGTAATAAAGTTATTAGTATTCATGTGATCTATTTAATGCCAGAAAATGTGGTCTGGACCCAAAAATATTCTGTTACATTTAGAATCCTTGCCCTTTTCCTTGGGTGAAAACACATGAGGCTGCCCAAAGGTGAGACTCAATATATGGCCCAAGAATCAAGGCCATAGCAGAGGTCTGGAAAACATGACAGCAAAGCAAAAGGCCAGCCAGGTAAGCCTTCATGGGGTCTAATATGCACCTAAACTAACTCCTTTAAATGTCTCTGATGTTCAGAGGGCAGCCTTAGGGCCTGTGTGGTCCCTGACACAAAGTCACTAAAGCCTTATGGAAGCATATAATAAAGCTCTGGCTCATTTGTGTGTCCTCGTGTTCATGTCTGGCATTGCAAATCAGGAAGGACATAGTAGGTACTGTCATTTCAAGAACAAGCCGAATGTCCAGTCCTTTCAACTCTCTGCTTTAAATGAGCACTTTAGTAGACTCCAAATAACATGCAAAAATTAGAGTAATTGTATCTGACCTTTTGTTACTTCTCTGGGTGAGTGAAAGGCAGATGACATTTTACTTACAAAAATTAATGAGCTACACATTGCATGCAGTATGAGATGAACTGCTAAAGCAGGTGAGGAAGAAGCATTCCTGCGGTTTCTTAATCAAATATATTGGATTTAGTGAAAAATTCAGGAATACTAGAATGTAAAAGACACTTTTCAGAGTGTTTTGTTTCTCAATTTTTGGCTCAGTGCTTGTTTTTCTGACCTTTTACAATGCATTGCTGAGGGATATTTCAACAAAGGGCACATAACAGACTACAGGACGTCAGGATATCAGGATATGAACGGATGTTTACGGTACATTCCTTTGACTTCTCATTTTCTTTTCCCTTTTTTTCATCCTGTTATCTTTTCTTTCCTGTAGGCTTCAATGGAATGTTCACGGGGTGTTTTAAAAGTCCCAAGCATGGTTAATATCGCACATAATCTGCAACCCCCTCCCCCCATGTTCGCATCCACTTAAAGTTTCCAGACAGCTAAAGATGACTTTCCTGAAAGAACTGTTGAGTAAAAACATCATAAGATGCTAGGTTCTCTTTAACTGTTCTTTTCAGATAGATCGTTAGTAAGGAGCTTTAAAACAAAAGGGAACTTTATTTATTTCAGTCAGAACACCTACAGGCCCCAAAAGATTTTAACATCACAAGCTCTGATGATAAAGAGTATAACATACATATCAATGATTGAATTGATGTTAGTAGATGCTTGGCCCAATCCCTAAGGCAACTCCACCTTCTCTTTCTTTTGTCTAGCCCAAAAACTTTGCTTTGAAGCACATTGCTTGGTGCTCGCCAAGAATGTGCTGTGAAAATCAGTTACTTTTATCCATAGAGGGTCCCGTTTCAAATGAGCTGCCTGAAAATGGTTGTTCACAGCTGTTCAGTTTAAATACATAATCTCAAGAGGAATGCAGTCATGCCTCACTCACTGGCACGCTCTGAACATTACTGATTAGGTGAGCCAACACAAACACCTAGTATAATGCTGACTTTGATAACAAAATAGGGACATTTGATGCTGGCAATGTTTGTGCAAGACCCACTCCAGAAGCTTCTCATCAAAACTGTGTACAAATGCCCTTTAAAGAAATGTCCATTAAATTGGTTAATGTAAATAAGAAGGATAATTAAGGACATTTGCTGAATAGGTCTTCAGAGTAGATAAGTTTGGTAATCCAAGTAGTGGATCATAAATTCATTAATACTTCAGAAGGTTACATTGTAATCAGTAAAGTCTCTCCGAGATGTCTCTTTTACAGCCTGTCCCACTATATGTGCATTTTTCAGAATCACTTATAAATCTATGCCGTGTAGCGCTTTCTTCCTGTTCAGTCACACACAACTTCCTAATTCAAAATAATCAGCTCATTATTCTGGGCAATTAAGCCTGTAATAATACATTTTCTTAAATTTATAAATTCCTTCACTTTATTTTGACAGTGTCTTCTTAATGGCTTTGGTAGCTTTCAGTTTACATACTCATATGAAAAAGAATCTCATGACCTCAAAGTATTGCACCAAACCAAGTCAGCTTCACTCACAAATTATGTTTTTTGTCAGTTGTGTGTATCCAAGTTCTCAACGGGGAAAGACGTCAATAAGGCTACAGAACACTACACCTTTTGTAATGCCTACTGCATAACACTAGAGACAGTCCAGGGGCCTACTGGGGTTCCACGGTATAGTTAATGCACTTGCAGTTAAAACACTTAAACACAAAAGGACCTCTGTTTCTTTTCTTCTATCTACATTTTCAGGAGAACTTGTACCTGTTTGCTATTATTCAAACTCGCCCTTCTTGTTTCCCTCTTACTCATATAAATGATTATAATGTTGATGCTCATAAATCCAGGCCTTGCACCAGACATCTCTTCCTGTCCCCTTGATCAAAAGAATCTGTACTCTGGACAGAACAAGTCATGCTGGCAATCTAAAAGTCTCTGCAGATGGTGATGTTGACTCTGGAAACCTGTACAGAGAGCTGGCTTTGCTATGGTTATAGGGGAACAGCTCTAGCACTAGGGCCATGTGGGAGGGAACTTTCGAGGGAAAGAGAGTGAGTGCAGAAGAGGGGGAAACTTTGGGAGAGGTTGCAAGCAATCAGAGAGGCAAATAGAGAACTGGAGTTAGGAAGCAGTAGGCAGTTCTCACCAGAGAAGCTTTAATAGAAATGCTCAGTTCACTGACAATTCCAGACCTAAATATTAAAGAAGAGGAACAATTGTTATACAGTTGCCTGCTCTGGGATGTTACAAGTGCCCTCTCCTTCTCACAGGTATGTCTGCACCAAGGACAATTCAAATGACTAAATTATAGCACTGCTTTTTAACTGTAAGGGCTGCTACATATGGACACTTCAATCTCCATCTCTTTGGTTGTGTTGTGCTCTTTGGATCAAGGATCAAGGATTTTTTTTTTGTGATCTGGACTTACAGAAATTCAGTTTGGTTCTAAAGATTGTTGCCTCCCATGTAAATTTTGTGACGATGCAGCCTGTTCTCATATCTTGGTGGGTGTCGATGTTGCTGGGCATTGTTGGGGTACAGTCACAAGCTCAGTCACAAGCTCAATCCCCTAGTCAGGGACAAGATTCCCCTTCAAATCCCTGGAGGCAAGTGATCCAATGGGAGAACAATGGACGAGTGTTTAGCCTGCTCAACAGTGGAGCTGAGTACATCCCTGCTCGGGGACAGGAACAGGACAGAAGTCACCGAGTACTTTTAGCTGACAGCCCTAACAGAAGATCCAGACCAAATGGAGGAAATGTGCGAAGACAGGCACCTTCCAGAGGTAACTCAGAAACCATCAGAGGGCAGGCCAGACACCCCTTTGGATTTGGGCAAGTGCCAGAAAATTGGCGTCAAGGTACTGCTGGTACTGGTACAGGTGAATCAAGTCGGTTTCAATCATCCTCAAGCACACGTTACAGAACTTCACCTGGTTCTTCTTCCTCCTCATCATCCTCTTCCTCTTCTTTCTTCAGTGTGCCATCTTACCAACAGTACCCTGTCCAACAGCAACCGTCCTATTACGCCCCATATGAATCCTTTGAACCACCATTCCAAGGAACAGGGTATTCAGCCGACCCTAGTGGAGGTTTCACAGGAGTAAGGTATGGTGGTGGTGGTGGTGGTGGTGGCGGTGGAGGTGGTTATTCAGTTGGAAGTTATGGTGGTGGTGTATTTACAGGAGGACTGGCTCCTGTGGCTCCTAGGTCAGAAATCAGGGATGACAATTACCGCTACTATCCACCGTATGGACCACCATTTCCGGCTGCTCCTGCCCAACCTGCACAACCTCCATTCTCAGATGGTTTAGACCGCCGGTACACACACAGCTTGTACAATGATGAAACAGCAGGTCTTCCTGATACAAGTAATGCTGCAGAATCAGTGTCAACTGGAGTAGGCCAACCTGCCCTGCAAAGCCCCCAGTATGAGCAGTTTCCACCATTTGGAAGGCCACAACCTCTGCCGTCATTCATTCAGCAACCTGCACGCAACCCTCTCAACTCCAACATCGCAGAGAACCCCTCCACCAATGTTGGAAGTGTCTACCGAACTCAGCAAAGAGGTATAGTGACATCTACACACCCCACCATTTGATCAAGAAATCCAGTTTTGTATATGCTGCAGAACTTATAATACTCAACATTCTTTGCAGTGACTTTCAGTTTTATGTGCAAATAAAACTAGCAACAAGAATAGTTGTAGTCGTACTTATTATCAGTCCCCTAATTCCCAGTTCTTATATTTAGACTGAACATCATGACAAATAACTATTTTATATAGCTGTAAATTATTCACTATGATCTACACTATAGTTTTGGACACCATAGAGGAGCTGTATTGTAATGCAGTTGCACAGCTGGTGGGAATATGAAATGGATGCTCTTGTGGAGTATGCATCAAAATCCTTCCCTCTCTCTCTTTGATGGAAAAGGAAGTGAGGGAAAAATAGTGAGATCTAAAAAATGTAGCTCTCTTGCCATCTCAATGTGTTTCCTGGCAAGCATCGCTCCTTTGGGTCGGACAAACTTAAAGCCCCGGGGACTCAAACTACACTGTTTGATTCCGAAGTTATTTGCTTGTGCAGCTGGGAAGGGACATTATATTCTACTAGATTTCCATGTTTTTGTCTTTGAACACTGACATTCCTCTTAGACATGATGCATTTCTCATTCCCTTTGTGTTGCATTTCAATTTACAAACAAAAGGAACTTCAAGCTTATCTCATCTCCACAAGTGGCCACGTTATTGGAACCAGGTGTTGTGAAATCTGTGAGTGTATGTGTAGCATATGGCCAGGCATTCTGCATTAAATGTTCTCATTGTTTTTGGAGGGTTAGCAATGACTTCATCAAGCTAAAGGGTGGCTAAGGGGTGGGGTGGATTTGGGTGGTGGTGGAGAGGTGGGGGGGTATGCAAAGGGTGAATGATCCCAGTATGTGCAACAAAGGGTGGGGTGAAGTACATAAGGATTATAGCATTTGGGTGTGGGGGTAAAAATAGGAGCAATATGTTACCGAACGTAAGTACAGAACATTCTCCCAATACATAGGGTTGCCACAAGAAACAGAAAATATTTTTTCTGGTTCCAAAAAGCATGTGTGGGTATATGTGTGTGTTGATTGAATCGGGGAGGTGACTCAGGGAGGCCATATGAAACCCATTCATAGCTGAAGCCAAAAGGCTTATTTCGTAATGTGGAACTCTTTTGCATGCAAGTGATCTCAGTTTCTAAAGAAACAGTCATAAGGCTGACAGAAAAGGGTGGACACTGTGTTTATGAGAAGTTACAAAAGAAAAAATTATAAAATAAAAATTTGGATGTTACTATAAGTGTGGGATGTTACTGTAAGTAATTTTTCTTTTACCAATTTGCATTTTTGTCACAGTTACATGAGTTAATTATCAGAATAGGAACCAACCTTTGAGGATTTCCTTCAGAGAGCCTTCATATCTCAACACCATGCCAGATTCCATATCTACCATTCTGAACCATCCACCTTATTTGTTTTAATAGCTTGCAACACAGGATTTAAAAAAATATTTTATTGTTAGAGGTTTACATATGCCTAGAGTAGCTGCTAATGGTGCATATCATATAATGTATGCATTCAAATTTCAGTTTGGGTGAATATTTATGATGAACAACATCTAAAGTGGAAAAATGCCTAGTGCCCTTATCACTTAATCAAGCTTCAAAAGGAAATTCTGAACCCAGTATGGCCTTGCATTTTATACTTAACAGGGTAAAAGTAGTAAAACTAAAATAACCAAATATAAGATCATGGTGTGTAAGCACATTAAACTGTTTGAAGTGGGGGTATTAAGAAGAAACTTCAACCTCTCCTTTTCACACTGCTGTTCCACTATTTACTGGACCTGACCCAGGAGGCCTCAAAGTCTGGTTCAGAGAGAGATGACAAATCGGATGTGTACTCAGAACTGAGACTGCCAGAGCACATAGCTGAAGCACTTGTAGAAATGTGCAGCAATCAAGTCTTAAAAGCTCTAAAGCCATAAAAGTTTAGTGCTTAGGTGTTCTCTGCGCAGCATTTTTACTGGTTTAAAGCTGCCCTTCTCTTGCCTTTAGTTCTTTAGCCATAAGAGGAGCTAAAACGCTGGTTCCTTGGTGCTTTATGATATATATCTCTCTGAAAGTGTTAAAGATATTGGCTATGACAGCCACCATGTTTTTTTCTTTCTTTTTTTACTTCTCTCTATTTATTTTTATAACAGAGTTGGTTTTGGGCCCAGTTTGGAACCAGCAGGGAACTGAGATCATTGTTTGCTTTATCTCCCTATCATTCTCTGACTTTCTATGTATTTGGGTGGTGTTTCTTAAAATTATGCTGTGTACTATTCTTGGGGCTATGTGCAATTCATATTATGATACAATATAAGAGGTTTTGGATTAAGGGATTATCAAAAAAAAAATTCTGTGTTCAAAATGATGACATCAAGTTTAAAAATGGGCCCTCAGAAAAAGTTCTAGTTTTCAAAAAACAGTTATTTTGTGAACCGTTATTAAAGCTTTTAAACAGCCATATCTAATTTAACAATCTAAGTACACAATCTGAAGAATTTCTGCATTTAGGGTGTGTCCAAATCTACTTTTGCTAGTGTAATGGTGGAAATATGGTCACAGCGCCAGGCATGTGGTTCAAAATGGTTGTGTTTAGTCTCTTAATTAATCATGGGTGTGTTTTAGTTGTAACATTCAATAAACCAATGAGAGTATCATCTTCCATTCCCTTTACGAGCCAGGTGCACTAGGAAAGAACGCTTTTCTGCAGAGGAAACGGATCTCCTCATATGCAAAGAGAAAGCACACAAGCAGACCCTCTACAGCAACAGAAGAATTCAACCAAAAATAAAATAAAGATCTTACACTTTGTAATTTGTTTTTATTTTCAATTTTTTTGCATGTCTGGGCATTGCTGCGTGTCCCTGTACATAACAAGCCGCATGGACACGTTTTGTGCACATGCCCATGTAGGCGCATATTACTATTTTGATAATGCACCCTTAAAATAACAATGAAATAGTGAGCCATTGACTTCAAACCAGGGTTTTATTGGTCAATCACATAATCGCTGTTCGCTGCATCATGATAGCAATATGCCAACAATCACCTGACCACACCTCATTTTAAGACACTTGCTCTTTATACTGTACACCATGGGCACTGGAGGGGAAAATGAAAACTGCGTCAGTCTCAAACTAGCAAAAACATTTCCATCGCTTGGTGAAGCATTGCGCCATGTGTAAGATAGAGCCCAAAACTTTTAAGAGTTCCCCCAGAAAGTCAAACCAAAAAACTCTTGAGTGATTGATGAAACTTTACATGCATAATGAGCATAAGGGTGCAATGCAGTGTTTAGTCCATTTGAATCGAACCATAGTGCATTTTCTCTTTAGTGTGCTTCATTTAGACAGGTAAAAACCCAACAGTCACACTCAAAATAACTAGCTAGATCAGGTTTAAACAGTATTTAATTCATGTATTGATCACAGATTGATCAAAGTTGTCTTCTGTTATTAGGATTGCCTGACTTGGTGCCTGACCCTAACTACATCCAGGCCTCCACGTACATCCAACGATCCCACATGTACTCTCTTCGCTGTGCTGCTGAAGAAAAGTGCCTTTCTAGGTAAATATTTGTTTCTTGACCATTTAGAAGTTTTAAACTTTGAGATTTAACTTTGGACTTTTTATAATCTGCAAAAGCTTTTCTTTCTAGTACCAGTACACTTGTTTTATAAAGGAAGCTGAATAATATGCAAGTCAAGTGTGACAGTTCTAATTAACAGTGGCTGTAATATATCACTGCTTACAGTGCTTTTTTGTACTTAATGGCCTGCGAAATGTTTGTCTTTTCCACAGTACAGCCTACAGCTCTGACATCACAGACTATGATGTCAGGGTCTTGCTACGCTTCCCTCAGCGGGTTAAGAACCAGGGAACGGCTGATTTCATGCCCAACCGACCGAGGCATACCTGGGAGTGGCACAGCTGTCACCAGTGAGTCCAACCCAATTATCCTATTTCCTATGAGTCTCCGTAGTGACAGGTACAGGACTTATACTGACCTACATGGGTCGACAAATGGAAAACAAAACATCAATGATACCAATAATTGATTTTTAATAAATGAAATGAGCAAGTAATAGATATTTATATCAGTCTGATAATACTGTACCACCTGGTCTGATATACCACTTCTAATGTCATTGTTTTCTCATTTGTCACAGCATTTAATAGGATTTTCCTCTGGATGGGGGATTAGACTGCAGGCTTATTTAGCTGTTGGCCATTATCCTGGGTCTAAATTCCACAGACAGCTCTGTATCTAACCTTAACTGAGCTTAATCAAAAATAAATTAAATTCTGTCTCTGTCTGCCAATATTATCTGCATGGAGCTGAATTTTACCCCGGAGGGCTCTAGAACAGCAGCCTATGCAGTTTATACAAAAAAGTTCCCTGATAACTACATGGATTACGTTAAGGCTAGTTGTAATTTAACTCTAAAAATGTACACAGTGGACACTCATTCTTATGATAAAAATGTTAGAACTTGCCTCATTCTCATTAGGGAGCGAGGAGAATAAAAAAAAAATGGTTTTAAAGGAAGCAGATGATGGCCAAATTCCACTTCCGTGACTGGGTAAAGAGTCAAAGTGTTCTGTCCGTATTTGACCTTCAACTCTTTATTACTCTCCATTGTTGTCCTACATCAGCACTGGACAAGCAGAACTGTGGTCAGAGGTCACTGCTGTTTGTACAGGTGCAGTGTCCGAGTTTCCAGATCCCTCAATGGCTGTCACACGCAAACGGAGATCCTTAATGAAAAATTTCAACCCTGTCTGTTTGTTTAAGGGTGTATTCTTTATTGAATGACGTCAGTAAGGTTGATGAATGACTTTGTGTAAGCACCATTATAAAATGTTTCAGGAGCAAACGGATACAGAGATGCTCTATAGAGAAGCTTGAGCCAAATTATAAATCTATAGTCAAATTAAACTGTGTGACAGTTGACAAAGAGACATGTGACAGCTTTGTATTACTACTCAAGAATACAATTACTTTAGTAATGTTCCAAATTTAAGCAATAATTTACTAAGATCTTAAATAGAAAGTGATCATTTATGTCCTAAATAGTGAATGAAAATATTTGCATGTTTGTTCTGGTTACAAGGTATATATGAAATAAATCCTTTATAGAGAGTTTAAATACTGTTGGAATTGGAGGTAGAAGGAAACTTTCTCACAGTAAGATGTCAACATTCAACATAAGAAGTCAACATAAATGATATCATATGCAAATGAAAGGGAGAAATCTACACATAAATACACTATATTGCCAAAAGCGTTCACTCACCTGCCTTTACACACATATGAACTTAAGTGACATCCCATTCTTAATTCATAGGGTTCAATATGACGTCGACCCACCCTTTGCAGCTATAACAGCTTCAACTCTTCTGGGCAAGCTCTCCACAAGGTTTAGGAGTGTGTTTATGGGAA
>JAQQZR010000037.1:19579232-19593291 GCA_030068235.1 Notoglanidium macrostoma | reverse complement strand
GTTGGAGGTTTATCAAGCAAATGTCTCTGTATGTTGATTGAGCTAAAGGGAAAACCAGTATATACGATATTACTAATTCAAAAGTAAAGAAGTGCTACTTTGTTTACTGATGACACTGTGAGCAGCCATGTTGATTTCATGTCACTTGTTGAACTTAGGGTTCAGGAGATCTTCCCATGTTTCTAAGTAGGAATTCTGAGTTGAGAGATGTTTTCTTTGTTTTTTCCTAGGTGGAAGTTGTAGTCAAATGTACCAATAGATACAAATAGGAAGTGCACTATTGTTTTTTCTTTCCTAGAAAGCACAAAACGAAGGTAGTGGTGCATCACACAACAGAAAAGAAGTTTGGACAATTTGTTCTAGGATTCATATATGATTTAAAAAGAAAAATAAAGAATAGAATTTTAAAAAGGTCCCTGTTTAGGTCATACCCACTTCAGGTTTAAATCGAAATACAGATATACATAGATATAAGCAGGAACAGTTTCAGACAGCGGCATTGCATTACAACAGTCTTCATAGTGTATAGACTAATAGAAAATTAAAAAGAAAAAAAAAAGAAATTTTTCCTCAAGGTTTCTTGCTGCTGTCATCTCTGGCCTGCCTATTAGGAAGGTAAACCTAGATCTGGATTTTTGAAAGCTGCTTTGTGGCAATATGTATTTTTAAAAGCACTATACAAATAAAATTGAATTGAACTGAAATCTCCAACTGGTGGTGCATACGCTGGAAAACTCATTTTCTTTTAATCTTGTTTTCAAATGCTCCTTCAGGGTCTCAGTCCAGGTTGCTATGACACATACAATGCAGATATTGACTGCCAGTGGATTGATATCACAGATATCAAGCCAGGAAACTACATACTGAAGGTAATCACATTCATATGAGCTTAATGCAGTCCAGACATCTTTCACTTTTTGTTTCACTTGTCAGTTTGTTCCATTTCTTGGACCATTTCAACACTGCTAATTCAAAACATGCTAATGACGGTAACATATGGAATCCAGAAGCAGCTAAATGCTAGCAGGAAGTCTCTTTATTTGGGGTATTCCGATGTTTCCATAAAATGGTTTGGATCACAGTTAAGGAGAGGTACATCTGTACTAACAATTCTACAAGCTAGTCAGAAACCAACACATAGCAAAAAAAAAAAAAAAAAAAAAAAAAAACTATTTGGGATAACTGAAATCTTCTTAGCCACTATAACTAAGTAAATAAGGATAACAAAGAGAGCACAGATGGAAGGTTAGTGCAGTTTAACGTACAAAGCCTCACTAATGGCACAGACAAAGAAAGTTGTGTTCACACATTGTTTACTAGGTGAAAACAAACTAAACACAGATGCTAACAATCAAGAACAATGGTCACGAAGGAGGCTGTGGAAAACAGGAAGTGAGAAATAGGAAGCAAACAAGGCAAACCTGTGACAATCACAAACAGATCCATGCCCAAATGAATGCTAGTATATGCTAAAGCTGTTACAGTTTCACTCCCATATTTTAAATGGGATGGATAAGGGCTGCCACGTGTCCAGGTTTCACCCAGGCAGTTGTGTTCAGTCTCAGTGTTTCTTGTTGTAACTGTCATTTGTCTGTTTTTTACAATTTTCTTCTAAATTCTGCGGGGGGAAAAACAATAAAACGATGTCGGCCAGTTGATTTGTCACTCCCCACGTTCCCATTCCCACTAGTAAAGTTTTGGGCTAATTGGGTCATTTAGAATGATTGGTGGGTTTTTTTGTTTTGTTTTGTTTGGTTTTTTTTTTTTTTTTTTTATTCGTATTTTTGTTTGGAGAGCAGCCAAAACTCAGCTGACTATAATGAAGAAAAACCCTAAAAAGAAGTGAAAAAGAAAGAAAGAAAATGACACAAAAATTTGCATTCGATTTCATTATAGATTGTAGAAACTTGTTTTGAAGAACAACCCATTGCTAATAGTTGCAAGGTGTAATACAACATACAGCTTGAATAAACATTAGCAGCAAGTTTAATGAATATTGGACTATAAATGTGTGTTTTGGGGTAATAACGGTGTCTGATTTTGGCATGGGTATCAACACTAAATTGGACTGAAATGAAAGCTCTTATTTAGAATTACACACTTATCATTCCTATCTATGTAAAAAGACATATTATGTATGTACGACTGAAAGAACATGCTAGAACTTGGTGGATGTTCCTTCATCTTAAATGAAGCTGCTAGAGGAGAGTCCTCCACCAATGTGAACGATACTGCCGCAATGTGTTTGGTATGCTCCTATTTCTGATTGTACTGTCAGTGCTAATATAACACAGGCAAATACAGGCCTGCCTTGTGTCTCTGGAAAAACAACGATATCAGGAATGCTATTGACAGATGCTTGACTTATGTCCTGATTCCTGATCTGAGATCATTTTTTTTTCCACTTGTGAGTGAATAATCACAGATAAATGTCTTATCAGAACTAAACTAATACTGTGAAGTAATAATGTTATGATATCTCTTTCTCCTTTTCTAGTAAGTAATATAATAAAAGTAATATATCTCTTTCTCCTTTTCTGAATCTCCAGGTTCAGGTTAACCCCAAATACTTTGTGCTTGAGTCAGACTTCACCAACAACATTGTCAGGTGTAACATCCACTACACAGGGCGCCTTGTCCGAGCAACGAACTGCAAGATCTCCCAGTGAGTTAATAGACTTCACTGTGCTGGCTAAATTAGTTAAGTCTACTTTATTTAACTTTATTTAAGCATCATATTCTGTTTAATGCATAGCAATGGGTGGCCCATTGTCTTAGCCATCTATTTGGATTTTACAGCATGATTGCAAATTTGAATTAAAATTTTCCTTATCATTTTCTTATCATTTTTCCCAATCTTGTTAACTATAATAAGCTGTTAGCTTAATAAGCGATGTTTTTCTTGTTAATGTTGTCCTTTTATATAAAACCAGGCTAATTATAACATGAACAAATGTCTCTTTTTTCAAAATCCCGTATAGAGATGGGCAATCCCATTGAGAAAGGTGCCATTTATGTCCACTTCTATTAGATTTGTAAAAAAAAAAAAAAAAAAAAAAAAAAAGTGCCCTTCATGACAACCTGTGTGTGTTTCAGACATAACTTCAATCAAACCTATAGTATCTACAGCACTTAGAAAACAGCATTATGTCTGTACCAGCCTACTATAACTACACTTTACCTTGAAATATAATTATTATAATACTTTAAAAAAAAAAATTTTACTTTTTATTTTTGCATTAATGTGTGAATCCATTTACTAGCTCATGCCTGAAAGACCCTTTCCCATGACATATCCATTATAGGTTATGAAAAAATGTACATTTTAGTCCTACAGCATTCACTCCAACCTGTCCGCTAAACATATTCAGCCTTATGGAATATTACGAATTCCACAAGTCAGATGTTCAGCAGTAAGTTTCATTCTTTGAATTTTCTGGAGATGACAGGAAGAAAAAAAAGTAACTTCTCTTATTTTTTTTCCTTGTTTATTTTTAACGATATTGTGAAATTGACTGACAAGGATGCTAGTTGACCACATTTTGCATGTTTGCTAATTCTATGCTAAACAATAAAACACAACCCTTTTACTTTCAACTATGTTTTAAGAGCAAAATGATGCAAGAAACTAAGTAAAATTAAGACATTGCTGCCTGAGATGGGTTTGAATAATTAAAAAAAAAAAAAAATTTTTTTAGATTCACTGCTGAAAAATAAAGTTTCATTTTTAACAGTTACAATGGGTAAATAATACCCCAATCATGAAATCACCAAGATAACAAAACCCTGCAGGTAGCCAAATCAGACAAAGAATTACACAGTGCTCTTACCTTTGGATTTTTTTTTTTTCTTTTATAGGTCCTGATTGCCAGGTTCATTGAGTCAGAAGATATCCTGGGAGTGAAACTGTTCCATTGAAATGTGAATGGAATACTAGTTGTTGTTGTTTTTGCCCATGTTGTTGTTTATGTGTTGTTCTGGTTCCATACATTGATTGGAAGCTGGGGGTCAGTGTGTGCTACTTATATACTCAAGATACGTACTGACGCCCCAATTACGCCACATAGTGGGGTACCAAAACGGGCCTATTTTACTTGTAACATATTACCAACAAAACCCTTTTCAACATAGTAATCTCACACCAGAACTCCGTCATCCTTAAAGCCAGATAGACACTATATGATTTGTTGTTTAGAATCAGGCCAAATTCCTGCCATATTAGAGTCAAAATCTCTGCAAAACAGACAAGACATAGGATGCCACAAACTTACAGTTTTCTTGATACACAATGTATTAGCAAAGAACCTGTAAACTTGTACAATGTCTGCCTGGCTTTAGATGTAAAAATAGCTTTTAGTCCATTAGACTAAAACACTGGCTTATTTACACCATTCATTTCTAAGAATGGTTATATTTCGTAAAACGATTTGATTAGATTAAAAACATTAGATCATATAGAGACAGGTGCTGAAATGCAAACAGCTGAGCCCCCAAAAGGGCACCAGTAAACTGTAAATCACCACTTCAGATCAGGAAAAGTCCCTGAAACCCTCGTTTTCTGTGTCAAGAGAAGAGGATATATAGACCCATACAACTGGAAGCAATCATGCTGTTGAAAAGTCCTTTTTTTCCTCCCTCGCCACTGAAATGAAGGTGAAATAATGAAATGTGGTTGAAAGGGACGTCAGAGAGTTTTGCATGCATGAATCATCTACTATCATAGCCAGTTTGTTCAGGAAATTCACTTTAGTTTGACTGAGGGAGCCTTGAACAGATTCTCGTTCTGAAAATGCCGGAGGGGATTATACAATTTTGAATGAAAGCCTTATATCCGAGTGCTGGCTAAAAGGTTCATATTCCCCTGTTAACTGTTTTCTTTTGAAATTGGCTTTCTTGTTATCGTGATGGTTTACAGATAATGTCTAATTTAGCAATCGACTAGTCACCTCTTACAAGAAAACATGTGGTTGATGAATGACAAATCCTTGCGTGCATCTGAGAAATTGGCAGCTTTTTTGCTCAGTGATTCTTGTAGATCAAAAGCTCTTTTGTGTCTGTTACCTTTTAAGATAAACTTGTATCATGTGAGCAGTTATGGGTTATATACATATATTGTTTTCTAAAGCTGCCAACACTGGGCCGATGCCATAGGTCATCATGATCTTTACATGTGATTGTTACTCCACTATTATACGGTGTTAGCTCGAAAAAAGATAGGAAATTATTTTAACTGCATTATTTTTCTCTGATATTTTTTTTTCCTTAAAAGAAAGTCTCAAGTACTGTTTTAGAACATTAATTGCTGTAATTGTTACATTGTAGGCATTTCTTCTTCCTTGATTATCACATCTGATTCCTACCTTCATTTAATATCTGTGCCACGGCAGAATGGAACTAAGATGATACTACTGTTGCAAAGCTAACATCGCGAAGCTTGATATTGCTTGCAAGCTCAGTGCCTTCTCAACCTACCTCTGAGAGAGAGTTAGCTATTTTTTCCAGTTAAAGATGTGCAGTAGAGAGAACTTCCCTTTAGTGCTACACTTGAAGGAACTCTAATAGTATTTACAATACACACTAAATGCATCGCAACTCAATATATGATGTGTAATCACTCATAAATGCTAATTTGGAAGAACCTTCCATGTGACAGGTTTTCTTATAGGCATTGTACCTTATTTTTAAATGCCTTCTGTTGTGTTCAAACTGGGTCCCTTTTAAACACAGTAACACAACTTCCCTATGTAGCTATATTATTTGATGGATGAAAATGATTAGAAGTATGGGGCATGTGCACCAAACCCAGTTAATTGTCTTCATATTCATCATATAAGCAAATGAATTCTTGTATTTCAGTCCTGCATTTCTTCTAATTGGTAACAGAATTGATCTTTTTCCTGGTTCAAATTTATAACACAATATGGAGATTTGCACATTTCTTTCTTCAAGTTTGTTGGTTGTTTTCTTTGCTTCTGAACATTTGTTTTTAGACTGTATACTAGATCTTCAAATAAAAATGAAAGAGTAATACAACCACTTCCAAAGTGTGGAAAAATCTTCTTGACTGTTTGAAACTTTTCCTTGCCTTGCGATCCATTAATATTTTTTACTGTGCTTTTATTTACTTCAAACTTAACATGTACCACATGTGGCCACTTGCAGCCAAGAGAAGGACGAAGCAGCAGGGAACAGATTTTTCATCACCTACAGTACACCTTTAGTAAGTTTTCTTACTAAATGCTAATTTTCTTGCCAAATGGACAGACTGTTCCTTTGGATTTATTTTATTTTGCTAACTGGCTAGCTTTCCAGGTACTTAATCAAAAAGCTAGCTTGCTAACTACCTAGTTTGCTGCTTATCAGGCAAACCTATTCATATGTGAGCTGTTACACACAGCTAAGCGCCAACTATTCCTTCTACTCCTTGATAATAATCTTGATAATATCTGACCCCCATTTGTAACATGTCATGGACTCTGTTCATAACATGGGTCCTGTTCAAAGTGTACTGAAACATATTACTTTTGGAAGTAAGCATAGTTTTTCATCATTTGTGGGCTTCTTACTAACAGGAAAAGAAACCACACTGTCAGACATTTTATACCCACAAACACTCATATCCAGACGTACCTATTAAATTGCTGACATCTACGTACATGGTTCAAAACCTGATCCAATGAGACGAGGTGTGGCCTGTTTGCTTGGAATAGCAATGTTCTTATTTCCTCTTATTTTCCAATGCCTAAAGCAACACTACTACTTTCAAACATAGTGCTTTTTGCTTTGAGCTCTGGGTAGCATGGGCACCTCACAGCTCCAGGATCTCCAATTTGAGCCTGAGCTCGGGTTACTGTCTGTCTGGTCTTAAATGTTCTCCTTGTGTCTGTGTTTTCTTCCCATTTCCCACAAACATGCCAGTTGGTGGACTGGCTACTCTAACTCACCCTTATTTGTTAATGAGAGTGTACATGTATGGTGTCCCATCCAGTGTGTTTTCCCACCTCATGCCCAGTGTTCCTGGGATAGCTTCAAGGCTAGCAATGACAGCCTTGAAGCCAATTGGCAAGATTGAATTGAATTATGTGGCTGGTATTGCACCAAAGGGGTCACCCAAGAGCAAAGGAACTTTTGAAACTCAAGTAAAAAAAACTCACTATATTTCCAAGGCATTGCCTAACAGATGCAGAAGGATTATTTTAGATAACAGTGCAAGCCAGGTTTGATCCTGGCTAAATAGTTTGTTATAGAAAACGTAGTTTGAATGTAAGCACTTGCCATGAGATGTAACTTACAATAAGGTTTTTTTCTAATGTTTTTTCAATTCATTAAGCATCCATGGGTCATCTTTCAAATTTCACTTTGGTTGTTTAAGTATGGGAATATCCTGAAAGATTGTGACAAAAATGCACCAATTGGAAAAGAACTCACCAAGTGATTCACCCGAGTCATTCTCAATATCTTAATATTTGAACGCAATATCGGTTATAGTCTTTATTTATTGTTGTCAGATATAAATAAATTCCAAATAAAAATCCAGTCCTAGGGATTGTTGTTGAAATGGTTGCAGTTTTTGTTAAAAGCAAGAATAGCTTAGTAAAATACATAACATTTTAATGTCTACGTGCATTATGGTAGCTCTTATATAAAGATATTACATTTGTTATATAGGACAGTTATCAATGTAGTATTGCTGCCTCTGAGCTTCTGGATGGATAGTGATGGCATCTTTAGCATTATCAAGTGGGCTCTGTGCTTCCTCAACGTTTCACTGATGAGCTTGCTGCATCTCCAGAGCGTTCAGCAGTGAGACCTGGCTTCCCATATTCACTCATTTTAATGCCTGAGGCAAGGGAGGGGGTCATTTCTCTTCCTTGACCGGCTGTCTTTCGAAGAGTGTTTTAATGGCTTGATCATGGGCCTGGCCTCATACTCCCATTTCTTTTAGAAGCCTGAATGTTAACAAGGCTACAAAGTCTCTTGCACTTATAGGCCTCATCCATGGCATCTTCCCAGGGCACTGGAAGCTCTAGAGGAGGTTTGGTGCGAGGTTTATTTGTGCAATCTTGTTTCTGGAAAACTTCTGGCCTAGATTGTACAGCATCTTATCTGCCAAGTTATCTGGCCTTTGGAATAGGTGCGAAGAGCTTGGAATGATTCTGACAAATGTTAAAGGAGAGGGTTTACCGGATGCAGACGTAGGTAGTGCATTGTTGTTCTTCTTCAATGTTTCCAACCCTGCTGACATGTGAGCACCTTGTCGGGCCACCCGATGTATCAGCCTTGTCTTGCAGGGTTATGGGCAGAATTTGATGAAAAGGGGCACTGGAGATTGCATTCAGATGGAGAAAGTACCTCTACTTTGAGGATTGTATGTGGTTATTAGTTGAAAAAAAAGTATGTGAGGGAAGATGACCTTCATCTGGAGTAGTTTTGATTTCAATGACTATGGATTAGTCATGATTTCTATGAAGTTGATGTTAACACAATGTGCAGCGTCAAGCTGCCAGAATCTAATTTCAGTCACGAAGTTTCTCATAGTCCTACTGATGGCCTACACTGATATGTCCCACACAGCCCTGTATAGCTGCAGTAGCCAACGCTGGGCAACACCACATAGAATGTTGTGCTATGGATTCACATGATAAAAAAGGAAAATAAGAAAGAAAAGAAAAAGTGATCCTGCCTAACTCTGCATCCTGTACTCTCGGTGGATATTTCATTTGATAGACGATCATGACTGACAATTTTATAGGAAACTTGGAATTACTTTCTCATTCTTAAAAACAAATAATAAATTTGATGGTGTTCAACACTACATATAAGTAGAGACCTGGAAATTGGTAGATGGAATGAATGAATGAATGAATGAGGACCTTAGCCTTCAAAGAAGCGGAAACAGTAATGCAAGTAAATCTAATTTTACATTATGAGGTTGAACGCATAATGCCAAGAATGCCAATTTCGCCCTGGAGCGTGCTGGCCTTAGCTGAATTTATTGAAATTTCCAATCTCTTCCAAATCAAACATCAGAAGTCAAAGCTGTCTTCCTCTGTAATATCCATGAATTTAGCAAAGTAGAAAAGGAATAGTCTGTGTTAGAAAATAGCATTAAAGTTATGCTAATAATACTAATAATGATACTAGTAATATAAATAAATGAGGTAAATAAAAATGAAGAGGAAAAAAAACAGACATTGAAAGGAGTACGAGCATATTGTGTTTGACTAGCAAATGTTGGAGAAATGAGAAGATGATCCCAAACTTTTAATTGGGAAAAGAATGCCTTTAATTTTAATTGGAGATATTGTAAGGCGTTTTTTTTTTTAGCAAAGAATTTGAATTTATTCATTAAATGGACAGTAAACATCAGGAAGATGGAAAGAAAACAGGAATGCTCTCTGTTGTTGCAGGTCATCAAATCCTCAACTTTTTCCAGTTCAAACATTCACACAATAAACACATGCACAGACTGCATCTATCTTCAGACATGTCTACTATTATTTGAGGACACTGAGCATTTTCTCTCCATGTTAATACACCCACGACCACCAAGGACTGTAAATCAGAGTGCCAAGAGGCAGCACCCGATCAATGAATTCCACTGCCATGACATCAGGTTTAAAACAGGGTGGGAAGCCAAATTCAGCCAAGAGCTCTGAGACAGCTTCAGTTGGGATTCAGTGTTAGAGGAAATACACCCACAGCCTCACATCTGAGATTCCATGCCCATTAGACAGACATAGTGGGTGATGTTTGCAGTATTATTACCCAACAACAGTTTTATCCAAAGTGACTTTCAAGTGACACATAATCTGGCACTGAGTTAAGGGTTTTGCTCAGGGAATCCAACGTTGGCTTTCTGGCAGTCCTGAGATTTCAACCTTCTAGTCACAGGCACAGAACCTTTACCATGAGATATTTTGCATTCTTAAATTATATACAGTATATCAAGACAGTTCCAACAGTGCATTATTTTTTAACAAAGGGTACCTACCTTTAAAATGGATTTTTGATAAGGCTAAAGTGTGAGGAAAAGATTTACAAGTATTACAAATGCCTCCTCTAGAAATACTCAGAAAATACCACCTTGCAACTCTACTGTTTTGCTGGTTTGGGAGATCACAACGATTTCTGTGTGTGCCAGTGCCACTCCACAGCACAATATCGAGGCACAAGCAGAGGCGATTTGTCTACAGAGCAGAGCTCGGCTTCGCCATTTAATCAAATGACTAATGACTCACTCCGTGGAACACACTCCATGGGAGATTAACTTTAACAGTGAAGAGAGAGAGAGAGAGAGAGAGAGAGAGAGAGAGAAGAAGCAGTCTTGAGAGCTTGTTTCACGGTTTCAGCATCACTTAAGAAATAAAGATAAAATAACAAAGAGTAACAAAAAACACACTGCAATTGTGCATGCCTCACAGACCTGCATGCAGTTAATGACAGAAAGCAGCATCTGATTGGCTTAGTCATTGACAGTTTCATCTTGCACATTTCTCTGTCCCATTAAAGCTGAATGGCACTGAGTGGTTGGACTAATCCAACTTATGTCTCGCTCTCAAGTGTCCTCTGCAGCATCTGTCCTATTTGAAGCGATGGCTCATCTGTCCACAAGCAGCCATCAATCGTAGGACATATGCAAATTCCCTGTTCCCTCGGCACTTTGGGAGTCCATACGGCAGGCACAACGGGCCGATAAATTCTCATTACGTCTGGCCTGCTCCAAGAGGCTGGAACCAAGGCAGGGATGTTCCTGTTTATAGTCTGAGACAATTGGAACAAATGACTGCTTGGTGTGTGGGTTGAGAGTGAATTGGCATTCCTGCTTAACGATCACTTTTTTCCCAACTAAACTAAAGTGGACTTAATTGGAGTTTTATGCCATGAATCTGCACACAATAGCACATACCTTTGAGGACTGGTGGTGAGTCAATGTAAGTTGCAAAATTATTTATAAAAGTTGAATGCATAAGGTGAATGAATAAGAATTCAACTCCAATTGGTGTGAAACCTCTAACATGGTAGAAGCTATTCCAACAACCATTGTTCAGACAGTCCACAAGACTGGGCTTTATGGAAGAGTGGCAAGGCACTATTTGTGGTTGACAAATTACATGTCGGAAAATCTACAAACATAAGGAAAAGATTTTCTGGTACACTGAGACCACATTTTAGCCTTGCTATAAAGTGCTAAGCTTGGCAAAAACCCAACAGTGCTCATCAAGCTGGAATATCATCCCCACAGTGAAGCATGATGGTGATAGCATCACACTGAGAACCATCCCCACACTGAAGCATGACGTTGATAGCCTCACATTGAGATGCCATCACCACAGTGAAGCATGATGTTGATAGCCTCACATTGAGATGCCATCACCACAGTGAAGCATGATGTTGATAGCCTCACATTGAGATGCCATCTCCACAGTGAAGCATGACTGCTTTAAAAAAAACTATTGTTTTTTTCTCATTCTTGGCATAGAAACAGTATAGAAATATGTTATGGTGTATTTCTGATGCACTAAAGCCTTTTAACTGGTAAAATGAACATTTCTTTGATAGCTGTTTATTCCTATTTCACGCAATTCTTAATAGGCATAGCTTAAATTTTGAACTGAAAATCTGACTATCATGTTTATCTGCATTGTTACCTAGCTAACAAAACAAAAAGCCTTTTGATTGGGAAGTACAGGACATTTTTCTGTTGATTAGAACAATGCTAGCCAGTTATAGGATTTTAGCTCACATATACAGAATAGGACATTTTCGTGTTCTCATCCAGATGTGATCAGTTGCCTTGTGTTATAAAATTAGTGACGCTTGATCAAAGAAGGTGCCCTGGCCTTCACGTCTCAGAGGAAGCATATGTTAGTTTTCACTTTCCTTGGGTCGTAGCTGACGTGCAAAAGAAGAGCTAGCGTGTGGAAATTGGCTTGAACTAAATTGGGAGAAAATTAGGCGAACGATTCAGAAGGGGGGAAAGAATGCAGGACATCGCTGTATTATTCATTACTGCTTTTTCACCAGCCGAATGAAAACATTGGGATGAACGTCTGACATGTACATATGTGTTTCATTATGGACTCTTGAGATTAGGTGATTCACTGTAATGCTCGTAACAAATTCATATGCATTAGCAAGGTGTTAACGAGCCTTTTCCTGTTTGATTGCTAGAATGAGTTTCACTATTAGCAAATGGCTGTTGGTGCAAGAGTAATGACATAGCCAGCGCAAAACATGTTTTGACCAGCAGCTAATGATAAAATCATGCACCATTATCAGAGAATAAACACTTTTGATTGTTGGATAAGTACAGCTTTTCCAGATGTGTCTGGAAAAACAAGTTACAGCTGGAACACTGACCCGGTTTTCAAGATATTTTGAAATAGCATTGAGTTATGATTTATGAAGAACAGCATGTATTTAGGTTACGATATGTAGTACATATTTTTTATAGTATATATATCCATGTATATTGTTAACCAGTGTGAATTTCTTTGAGGACGTGAGTTGGAAAGTGCAGGCTTGGAGACAAAAATCTCAGAGTAGGACCATTTACTCAGTGTTTTACACTAACAGAAATTGACATGGTAGTAATGAAATTTGCAGAAAGGCTGAAAATGAAGCGAGAAATATAGAGAATAGCGTTGAGAATTTTAGATTCAATACATAATATATGCAGAATTCCATTACAAAAGGATTCAGCTTAGTTACATGATTATATACCTTAGTAATGTTACATGGAGTCTGGCTACCAGACTGAAATGCTATAAATGCTGTAAATTCCTGGTATGCATGTGCAAGAAAAAGGGATGGGGGTTGGGGTGAGGGGCATACAGGAGAGAGAGAACTGAAGAGAAGGAAAAGACGAGAGAGGCAGAACACATAGACAGGGCAGCAAGAACAAGGCAAAAGAAATAGGTAAATAGAATGAGACAGGGTGAGAGCGAAAGGGTGGGAGGAGAGAGAAATGGAGACAGAGAAAAAGAGAAAGATGGAAGGTGACACAGGGAATAAACAGCATAAAGTGAAAAGAAATTGCATGTGTGGGTTTGTCCACCATGTCAGCGCCCTTCTCTCCCCCCGGTAAGGAATCACATAAAGCTCCTTGTGTGTTTCATGGCCTCTGCGGTTCTAGACAGTGGCCTCCTGTGTGTTCTCAGAGCTCGCTTCATCCGTAACTCCCTCCCTCATCCTCTGTGATCTACTCCCACCTGAGAACCACATCAAGGCCCGCAGTGTGTTTGCTCTCCCAGAATCTCCTGTTGGGAATTGGTAGAGACCTTACTTATAATATTGATAAGGCTGGAAGGTCGATGGGGTGGGAGTGATGTGAGGTTGAGAAACATCTGAACTGCTAAAATTCTTGAAAGTTTTCTAACTAGATATGTCAAACATAAGATCAGAATTCCATGACAGGCGTACACATATGCTGTGTCTGAACTCATTCCTTATTTACAATACAGTATGGTTGTGAGAACTTTTACAGTATTATCTGGACTTGACCCTGGACACTTCACTGCCAAAATGTAAGTGCTTCTGAAGCTAAGTACGCAAGTAAGTAAGTCAGTAAGTTTTATTTAATAAAAAGAAAGAAAAAGAACACATTTAACAATAGTTTCCCAAAGGGCTGTGCCAAAAATAGAATAAAATTTAGATAACTCACTACTCAGTGGGAAAACTGGTTGTTGAGTTACATGTTATGTGCCTGGTACTAACTTCATTGGCAGATTAGCAAAGAGTCGCGATAATTAGCCGAAGGTGAATGCAAGTGCAGAATTTTTTTATGAAATAAGGTGGAACACAAGCACTTAAACCAAAATAAAACCATAAGCATGAACTTGAACTTTAGACATAGAACTAATTTCAGCATGGAAGATGCACGACAGGTGGTGCGGTGGTTAGCACTGTCACCTCACAGCAAGAAGGTCCTGGGTTCGATCCCGGGTCACCCAGGGTGCCTTGCTGTGCGGAGTTTCAAAGTTCTCCCTGTGCATGCGTGGGTTTTCTCCGGGTGCTCCGGTTTCCTCCCACAGTCCAAAGACATGCAGATTAGGTC
>JAQQZR010000037.1:19537110-19548862 GCA_030068235.1 Notoglanidium macrostoma | reverse complement strand
CCTAACCCTAACTCTTAACCCTAACCCCAACTCTAACCCCTTACCCCAAAGCCCTAACCCTAACTCTTAACCCTAACCCCAACTCTAACCCCTTACCTCAAAGCCCTAACCCTATGTGCATTAGACATATATTAGCACTGTCTTTTTATCTACATGCATCTCTGTATTGTCTATTATGTCTGGGTTTACAGAACAAAAACATATTATAAATTTACTGTATATTATATTAAAAATGAATTAATTACCTTTTTATTTGCCTAGTTTAATTTATGTCATTAATTATCTTCTTTCCCTCTTGTCTTCAGGTTGCTTGTTAATCACGTTGCTGGCACAAAAGCACCTGGGTAGGTAAAGGTTCTGTTCAGTGCAAGCAAATTATTATTTCTGTTTCAGTACACCTACATTACTATTCCTACATGACACCATTGCTCTGAATTGTAGGAAGAGAGGTTCAGTGGCCTACGCTTCTCAGAGGCCGTGGCTCCTCAATGCCACAGTGGAGGAGAACATCTTGTTCAACATGGCCCCTAACAAGAAAAGGTACAGAGTGGCACAGCTCTGACTGAGCAGTTACCGGTGTTCTTCATGTTTTCTTCTCTTTATGGTTAGTCATGTGAAAAGCCAGAGTTGCTGATAGATAGAAATGTGCACTGGGCTTCAACGGAGCAGACACACTTCCCTGCACAAACACAATACCTCATTCTGCCGGGTTTCATCTCGACCCTGAAAACAAATTGAAACGCCTTTGTCTCCTTGGCCAATTGCCTTTTGGGAAATGAGAGAGAGAGAAAAAAAACCTTTTCCTTTTCGGGCACTCTTGTGGCTTTTTTTTTGTAACCATTAGAACCCAGTAAACACAAACTTTATTCACTTACAAGTCAGAAGCACTTTTTTCCAAAAGTTTTCCAATTTTAGTAGTCTAAAATTACGAACAAGTGTAAGCGGATCAGGAAATGTTTATTAATAAATAAATGTTTAGTGAGTTGGGACATGCTAGAAATTGTTTTATTTAATTGGAGCAATCTAGATGTAATCTAATTAAAGAGAACGAAACATTCATCGGGCCCTTGTAGCACACTTGTAGCTATGTCTACTCTAATTAGTTAAAAAGTTCCACAAAAATTTAGCTTTCTCTATTTATCTGCTATTCTGTGGGCTATCGGTTTGCTTAGACTGTCACAATAAGAGTAATTCAATTGCGATAAAACATAAAAATTCCAGCAATGTAGCTGACATTAGCTAAAAAACAAGCATCAGCTAGCTAGCTCTTCACACGCTAGTCACCTTGACATGACAATGCTAATGTCTTTTTTTGCTGTTTGTCAATGTAGCGGAGCTCAGTTTGCAGTCAATGCTAAATGTATTTAGAGTGTAATTTTAGTTTGCTTAGTAATTTGCTAACATAGTTGAGCACCGTGTTTATGTAAAATTGTAGCTATGTAGAATGTTAGCACTTTGTCATTAGCTAGTTTATGCTCCTTGTCCATGCTAATTTGTCTCTCATTTTGGTTTATAATGAAGAATATAGGGGGATGAATTATGTGTAGCCTGAATGCATTACATGATTATACATCAGTATATTAAAACAGCGCAGTACAAAGGGTGAATATGCTGTGTCCATTTGTATCGCCTTGCCTACACATGTGAAACTAATGCTGCTTGAATAGGGCTTTAAAGCCCCTTAGCAAGATGGAAGACCTGCCATATTAAATCCTCCATTAGACTTCGTTATTAAGTGCCCTACATGTCCAGCAAAATCATTCAGAAGTGCACAGAATCTTATGTAAGGTTTGCTGTAGGCTAAAAGTGTCGATTTGATGCACCAATAACATTTGATGGCTCCTTTTAAAAGAACATTCAGCATTCTTATAGGAATAGGGATGGAGGTAAAGCTGAATGAATGAATGAATGAATGAATTATATGCAGAAGTATTTACAGGTGAGTAAATATTGTGAGTAAAACAATATTCATGAAGGTGTTGATCAGAAGACAGCAAATTTGCATGATAATTTTAATATATTTGGTCTTCAGGTATGCAGAAGTGATTGAAGCATGTCAGCTCCAGCCTGATATCGACACACTTCCTCAAGGAGACCAGACTGTGGTTGGAGAGAGGGTAAGTGTTTGTGTGTGTGTGTGTGTATGTGTGTATGTGTGTGTTTGTTCAGGTTTCTCTGTCTCTTTCTCAGGGCATCATTCTGTCTGGCGGGCAGCGGCAGCGCATCAGCGTAGCCAGAGCTCTTTATCAGCAAACTAAAGTGGTGTTCCTGGTGAGTGCAGCTCAGTTACAACATACCACTTATCCCCTTAATCTGGACTCGCACTGACCTGATTTTGTGGACACAGACAAAAATAGCCAACTGAAAAAGAGTTTGTTGGTTGTGATTTGATATCTTGAATGAGAATGTGTAATATAGCACTCACCAGCACTAGTACCACTGTGACCAAAGACAACTGATGATAAAGTTTTGGTAGTGTTCACAATGTTTTATGAAATAAACTGCTTAAACTGGATATAAACAAACTACTAGCCTAAAAAACTACGGCCTTGACCAGGCCGTTACTAAGGATGAATGAATGCAGGGACACACGTTAATGGTAATGAACATGCTGTTTGTTTGTCTTGTGATCTAGTGTGTATAAACAGGTAGAATTGTCTGTCACCTTTAGGATGACCCATTCTCAGCTCTGGACATCCACCTGAGTGACCACCTGATGCTGGAGGGAATTCTGAAGTTTCTCAGACAGGAAAAAAGGACGGTGGTGCTGGTCACACACAAACTGCAGTATTTACCACATGCAGACTGGGTGAGAACCACACATCTGATGCGTAGGCATATAATATTAACATGGCTCTGCATTAAGGGATACGCAAATACTAACTCAAACTAAGAGAACACGCAAACTCAGCACAGAAACCCCCGTTCGCCGGCAGGTTCAAACCCAGAAACTTTCTTACTGAGTTGACAGTGCTAACCACTGAAAATCTTAGCTCAATGATGGATGGAGGATGCAAAGTCTGCAACATCTTCTGAGAGGTTTTAATGCCATGTTCAATTCCAGCCTCAGGAGCGACCAAAAATCAAGTCTTGATTTGTCTCCTGGAGCTTCCAGGTGCTACTGATCTGACTCCATACTAGCTGATTGAGAGCATGTGCACATGTCTGCACTTCATGCAAAGTGATATGAAAGTATTAAAAGTCTATTAAGGAAAAAGAAAGTAAAAAAAAAAAAAAATGTAGTCTTATGCAGACTGTAGAATTGACTTCATGTAGTCTAGCTTTCTGTAATATCTGCTGTTTTTTTTATGTTGTTGTACTGTTTTCACACTGAAGTTATTATATTGTTCCATATATAATTTATATATCTTTTCTACAATCCCTAAGATCATAGCCATGAAGGATGGGACAGTCCAGACACAAGGCACCTTAAAGGACATCCGATGTGCCGAGCCTGAACTCTTTGAACACTGGAAATGCCTGATGAACAGAAAAGATAAGGTGACGTGATAAACTTTAGATCTTTTCAATGAGGACAAGGAATGGTGAATGTGATGGGAGGAAATGTGGACTGTAAATCAGAGGGACGACATGAGGACAGTAATACGCGTCACAGTGTGGCCTGTTTGCGTAATTATGTCAGGTTTAATCCTTCCTCAGAGGTCATCAGCAAATGAATGCAGACA
Source organism: Notoglanidium macrostoma (assembly GCA_030068235.1). NCBI lineage: Eukaryota > Metazoa > Chordata > Actinopteri > Siluriformes > Auchenoglanididae > Notoglanidium > Notoglanidium macrostoma. The sequence goes on along the minus strand of JAQQZR010000037.1, from coordinate 19,545,176 downwards.
TTGTATTGTAGGGCCTCACTTGGACTGGTATAATAGTAATTCATTGTATATAGTGTTTCCACTTTTGATATCTTTTGTCTCTATAACAATTAGTATTATTTGTATAATTATTTATTAACCAGTTGATTGCAGTTGAATGTAATAGTTGTTATACATTTGGTTTTGAACTTGATAGCAGACTTTTACGAATTGGGCAGTAGGAACATGTGGTTATGCCAGTGGTACACTTTAGGAAAGGAAAAGAAGCTTAATCTAATACCCTACCAGCAGGGGTCAGCAACCTTTTTGACATGAAGAGGCAGCTTGAAATGTTTTTGTTAATTAGTGTGCCATATCATTTCCAGGCGGCACGGTGGTGCAGTGGTTAGCACTGTCGCCTCACAGCAAGAAGGTATTTGGCATGGGAGGGCACTCGAACATTTCTTAAAAAAAGGAATCAATTAAAACTCCTCTATCATGTGCGCTTATCGCCAGTATGCCAGTGATTACGCTGCCTTTTTTATGATTAAATTGCGGACCCCTGCACTTTGATAGGAATCCCAACAACCTCTCAACCCCTACAACAGGATTTTTCCCTTTAAGACGGAGTTCTAAAAAAATGCATTCAAAAGCTATACAAATAATGCTTAAGGAACAATTTTATTGTTGTTTTTGTTGCTAAAAACAGTGAGGCATTTTCAAAATTGTATTCACTTTTCATGCATTTTTCTATCAAAGCTGTTAACCAAGACAGAAAGCTGTTGTGCTAACGCATACCAAGAGCTATGTGAGAAGAACCCTGAACGGAACAGAAAAAAAAGTCATTTTACACTTATGTCAGGTTTACACTTAATTCCCTAGTAGCCAGATGTCAGGTTTACGGAGAGAGGATTAACTTGGATTCTGTTTTCCTCTGGCAGGAAAACGCTGTGGAGCTGAAGAGGAAGAGTTTCAGGAGGATGTACTCCAGAGACACACTTGCCACAGAGGATGAGGATGAAGGTAAAATCTCAACATGTGTATTCACATCAGACATGACGAGTATAGTACACAATCAGATAAAAACTTACTCATATAATCAATACTTGTTCATACCCTCAGTGAATAAAATGAACCCCCCTACATGAACCTTAATGCTGTTTGTAGTTATTAACTCTCACGATTCAGAAGTGAATCTGTAACAAGTTCCAGTACCGGCATTTAAAATACCATGCAACACTGCAGATTTATCGTATAGTGCAGGTATTGTATTATTTGGTTCGGGAATCTTCTACAATTGATAAATATCATACTTTTTCATCTTGTTTGTTCAATAAAAGAAGGCAACCTTGTTTAAAAAACGATGGCAAGTGTTCTACCATACAGTACTAGGGGAAATGCTAGATGTGGAAATAATATTATGTGATGTCATCAGTCTTATCCAAATGTAATGATTTGACTATTTAAGAGTTCTTATCACATTCAATAAATGAGTAGTTAGTACAGATTTTCTGGAAGTTCATAACTATGCAACCAAGTTTGTAAAACATCCTGAAAAATCATGTTTATATATTACCATTATCATCCATAAGGGAATGAATGAGTTTTTACTGTATCTGGTTGTCTCTGTGCTTTTTGTGCACTGTCTGTGTGTGTTTGTGTGCGTGTTTACAGATGTACTGTGCTCTGTATTTGTTGTCGTGTTCTTTCCATCATGGCTTCCCTTCTGCGGACTTTTGGGATATCTCCAGCCTCTTCTCTTACTGTCAGAGAGGTTAAAGGTTGGAAAGGCATGCTTCTCTGCATCTACTCTAGCACATTTAAGCCGTGTAGCACGAGGTGTTATGAAAAAAAATTTTATATAAAAGATTTTCACAGTTCAGATGTATTTATCATATACAGACAACACGTGTGGATGTATGAATATTTGTTATACTGTCATTTCTAACATACTTTTTCAGTTATATATACAGTAGAAGGCAAAGGTTTGTACACCCTTAGGGCAAAATAAAGCTATTAGTGTGTTAGGTTTCACAAAAATAAACATGAGAATAAAATTTCATAGAGTGGACAGTATGTTGAATATTAATATAGTATGCTGTAATGTAATATACAGTAAGCAAGGAATAATATCAGGTTGGGTGTTTTGTTATGAAATGTTATGAGCCAACATAAAATGGAGTTTTGTTTAGTTTTTTTCCGTAAAATGAACTATTACTATACCAAAGTTATATTCTTTTGTTATTCTTTCTGTACACAGTGGTTCCATCATAAGCCTCTTTTTTTTTATTTCTCTTAATATTAATAAGACCAAATGGTTAAGCATTAAAAGGTAGACCTTGATCAGAAAGGAGTTCTATCCTTCACAAATTTAACTTGAATACCATTTTTATAGTCTATACCGCTTCTCTGTAATAATCTCAAAAAGTTCAGTTTCATAGGCACAAACTCAACAAAGTAGGTGTTCATTCAACACTGAGTGTTTTGGTGGATCATCATTGCCTTATTACATGTATCAGGGCCTGAAGATATTTGAAAAATGTCTGCCAGCTTTTCATGAGCTACACTATACCCTGCGAAGTGGAAAACACCAGTCCGACTGCAGTGTTTGGTCCCCACAGATGCTTCCCTGTGTACAGATGAGGACAGCCTGACAGCCGAGCTGCGTCAGAGGAACACAAAGCTGTGGTGCTCACTGGGGACGTACCTGCGAACAGCTGGCCTCCTGCTGCTTCCACTGCTCATCCTGTCACAGCTCACCAAACACTCAGTCATGCTGGCGATAGACTACTGGCTTGCCCATTGGACGTCTCAGGCCAACACAGCTCGTTCAGACACTGCAGAGAGGAACTGCACATCTGCACAGGTGAGGATGATCGATGGCTATGAAGGTTTTCAGTCAACCAGATCAGTCTGAATATCTTAGACAAGAATCATGTTTGTGTTTCATAATTTGTAGTTTGTTTGAATGGTGCAAAATTCAAGTCGCATAATGAAAGTAGGATAATTGTTTTCCATTCCATTCGACCGTTCAGTAGATCAGAACAAACCTGTTGGATAAGACGTCATCGAAATAATAAGACCCTAGTCACCTGGACTCACTACTTACGACTAAACACACAGATTGAACATAGCCTTGTTGAAAAGTACTCAAGATCACTATACTATAGAAATCAATGCAACAACAATGCGGACCTACACATTTGACGTTTGTGGCTGGCATGCATTTCATATGAGGCTAATCGATATAGATTAATAGAAACTGCATCTAAACAATCGCACACTAACCTGAAATGGCATTATTTGGTTCAGCAAATATTCATCTCCATAAGTCTGAACAATTCACCTTGGTTTGATGTGAGTGTGTGATAATTCAGACATGCAGTTTATAATCTTAAACTATGACCTAAAAGCTGCATTAACCTCATAGCTACAATTACAAAAGTGTCATTGTATTTAGTGAACTATTACAGTAAAGATTATTTTTTTTTGTCCACCGACTTCTTTCTCTCTTTCCCTCTGGCCCCAGGCATGTGTGCTGAGTCATTCTCTGTACCTGCAGGTGTTTTGTGCCTTGTGTTTTCTCGGTATCGTGTTATGTTTGATCACCTCTCTGGCTGTGGAGTGGACGGGACTCCGGGTCGCTCAGGAGCTCCATTGCAGTCTTCTCCGTATCATCATCCTCGCTCCGATGAGGTGCTGGTTTCTCTAAGACACAACCGAATTTGTTTGTGTTGAGTAATGATTTAAAGATTGAATACAACTTTTTGCAGTTATTTTATAGATGCTTATTATTCAAGTGACATTTCAGGTTGTTTGAGACGACTCCTCTTGGGAATATCCTTAACCGATTCTCTGGTGACATCAACATCATTGATCAGGTCACTAAGGTCATATTTGTCATTTTTTTTCAAATGCAAATATTATCGATAACTAGTACTACTCAGTTGGAAGGTGTTCACATGTTTTTCATTCATGTTATTAAAGGAATACGCTAGCATTTTACTCCATCACCACATTTGCAGTGTGTGTAATTACCATTAACAATAATTGAAAAGTGTATTTGTATTAAGAAGTATTTGTTTACAAGTGTGCAAGAGACTTCTGTTACCACTTAGAGCAGTTATAAACAGTTCCTTCCATCACCAGCCTCTCTTTTTTTCTCACTTTGACAAAAATGAATAAATGGATAAATATGTGGATAAAGGATTCATTGAAGTATTTCTTTAAAATCACTACACAAGTAAACTGAATTGAATTCAACCTAGCACATCCCGGTGACCATGGAGTGTTTGAGCCGCTCCACTCTGCTGTGTGTGTCGGCGGTGGGCATCATATCCTACATCACCCCAGTCTTCCTCATCGCTCTGCTCCCACTGGCCATCATCTGCTACTTTATACAGAAGTACTTCCGGGCAGCATCCAGGTTGGTTCTCAACACTGACTAATCAATGCATTAATAAGCTACATTACTAGAATGCATTACTCAATATACAATAAGTCAGCAGGGCCCTGAATGTAATTTATAGCTGATTGGCATTTATAAACATTTGCAACACTATTTAGAATCAGCATTGTGTGTGTGTATTTGTAGGGATCTGCAGCAGTTAGAGGACAGCACCCAGATCCCCCTGCTGTCACACTACTCAGTGACTATAGAGGGTCTCACCACCATCAGAGCCTTTAGGTACATTACACACACTTACTGGATAAACAGATGTATCACTTTCCAGATTCTTACTTTATTCCTGTTGGGTTGCAGACATGAACAAAGATTTAAGAAGAAACTTCTGGAATACACAGATGCCAATAACATCGCCTCACTCTTTCTCATGGCGGCCAATCGCTGGCTCGAAGTTCGTATGGTAAAATCAATCCATCAATTAATACGTCAACAAATACTGCACATATCACACTATAGCCATTTAATAGCGATATACAGAATGTGAATTCTTGCTCTGTCTTACACTGATTTGTCAAGTCAAGTTCCTGCAACTAATACACATTTGACAAACATTTTGGTTTACATCTGGATCATTAAATAGTTAAGCACCAGCATATATCAGCTGAAAACCTGGTTGCATCTGCCACAAGGTTAAGGCTTGACCATAAATGGAATGTTCAACAAGAAACTGAACAAATCAAAACAAAAATACTTGTTTGACCCCAAATCAGTGCTCTGCAATGGATTTGAACAGTAATGAAGTACTCTGGACTGAACTAAAGACTGCAGTTGATTTGTACAAACCTAAGACCCTTCTCAAAGCATGATTGTAGTGAGATTTATTCTGGACTCATCAGGAGTACATTGGGGCGTTTGTGGTGTTGGTAGCAGCAGTGGCATCCATCAGCAGTGACCTGTACAGTGAGCTGTCAGCTGGATTTGTGGGTCTGGGCCTCACATATGGTCTCATGGTAAAGCTTCCTGCCCATCGCACACTTTAAACAATACTCTCACATAATCACTTAGATTGTTGCGAATTCTAAAACATAGTCCTCTATCTGATATTCCAGGTGTCCAACTACCTGAACTGGATGGTGCGTAACCTGGCTGATATGGAGGTACAGCTTGGCTGTGTGAAGAGGATCAGCAGGCTGCTCAACACAGAGCCGGAGAACTACAATGGAGAAATGAGTATGTGGATGAGAAACTAAAGTCGTAAATCGAGTGTATCCTAAATGTAAGGGTTTGTCGGAAGATGTACAGTTTACATCTTACAGACTGTTTGTCTGTAAGCAGGAGTATGCAAAAACTACAGGCCTGATTTTCATGAAATTTGGTAGAAAGGTGTAGCCTGGGCCAAGGAAGAACCCATTAAATTGGAGAAGATCCGACTCAACAGATAGCTCGACGAATTTAGTTTTGCTTTTGCTAACGTTGAGAGATATGGCATGTGGCCATAGTGGAGGTCTGCGCTATAATTCTAGTTTAGTTTTAGCTTAATCATCATTATTCCATCCCCTTTGTTTTTCCCCCAGTGTTAAAACCACTTCCAAAAGTGGCTGAAAAACTGGAGGGCTTTTGTACTGAGAATCAAAGTGACTGAGTAGCAAATAGAGACTTTTCCTTTTCCAGATTAGCTGGATTTCAGTGGTCCGCATGATGTGTTGTTTTCGCCATTGCACAATCCTCTAAGCAGATATTTTATTTATGCTGCCATGTGAAAACAATCAAATATTAAAATCTCAGCTGGGATATTCTTGCAGTGTATTGTGGAAATATGTACATGGTAAGGAGACTAGAAATGAATTCTAACTATCACTGTCCAACTATCCTGGAGATATACTTTCCTGCTGAGAGCTTCAGTTCTAATCTAATGCACCAGACTAAGTTACTGGGTTACCTTTTTTAATGTCATCACTACCTTTGCCAAGGAGGTTGTGTTTTCAGTGAGGTTTGTTTGTCATTTGTCTGTAAGCAGGATTAGGCAAAACTACCAGCTCAATTTGAATGAAACTTGGTGGATAAGTGTAGCATGGGCCAAGGATGAACCCATTTAATTTTGGAGTGAATCTGTCTCATCATTTACTAGTCATTATTCCATCCCCTTTGATTTCTCCCCAACATTACCATCAAAAATAAAAGTTGATATGATATGATAAATCTCTAGGAATTAACCTGGAGACCATTGATTATAGGACGTATAGCATGTCATGACAGCACGTAATAAAATATTTGTCACTTTATTTGTTTATCTATATGAATTTGATTCAGCTAATTAGGTGCAATGTAAAAGAACTGTATGGTTATTTGTTTGTTTTGATCTTCCAGCTCCAGCCCAGGTTCCAGCAGGCTGGCCCAAACATGGCGAGATCCAAATCAAGAACCTGAGCGTGAGATATGATAGCAGTCTAAAACCTGTCCTAAAGCGTGTCAATGCTCACATCAAACCTGGACAAAAGGCAACACCGTTATAACCCACTCAAGGCGTCACCTGCTTTTTTGCACACTCTCAGACTTTCCCATCAGTTATGTATGTTCTGTAATTCTGTATTTATCCAGGTGGGGATATGTGGACGAACAGGAAGTGGGAAGTCATCCTTCTCCTTGGCTCTTTTCAGAATGGTAGACACATGCGAGGGTACTTTTTTTTCTATTTCTCAGTATTACACAGTCCTCTTCTAGGCTTGGTGACATTCTATTTTCTTCAAGGTCGAATTATTATTGATGGGATTGATATCGCTAAGCTGCCCCTGCAAACCCTGCGCTCCAGATTTTCCATCATTCTTCAGGACCCAATTTTATTCAGTGGAACAATTCGGTAAGTCTTATTGATCTTATAACTGCTACTGGAGACTGGTATCTCCTTTTTGTTTTGCTAAAGCTACAGTATCAGAGCTGGACCATTATCAGATAATCACGTAGAAAACATGTAGGGATTTTTTGGAATTAGTTGTTAGTGAATGCTCGTTTACTGATTGTCAGTGTTTTTGGATTTGTTTTAGATTTAATCTGGATCCAGAGAGAAAGGCCACTGACCGGATGCTATGGGAAGCTCTGGATATCGCTCAGCTCACACCCGTGGTGGAAGCTTTACCTGGAGGACTAGGTAAGACCTTCTTGTTCTTTGCTCATTTCCTTGCTTCTTAGCTCTCGTCTTTGAGGATACAAGGATAGGAGGAATCAAGGACAAAACTAATACCACATTAGACATCCTTGCTTCCAAGCCATATTTTCTAATCATCAATAGTTCAATAAACAGTCAGTAATTATTATAGTTTTGGACCTGGTCAGACAGCCTGCTATTTTGTGGCTAATTCTCAGTATTTCTAGCCATTAGAAAGAATCTTGCTACCTAATAAAGCTTAATAAGATTGTCCTGTCCGTGTCTTAGATGCCATGGTGACAGAAGGAGGAGAAAATTTCAGCCAGGGGCAGCGGCAGCTCTTCTGTCTGGCTCGAGCGTTTGTAAGGAAGAGCAGCATACTCATCATGGATGAAGCCACAGCATCAATCGACATGGCCACTGTGAGAGATCATATATACATATATACTAGCAGTCAAAAGTTTGGACACACCTAGTCTTTTTTATAGGTTTTTCTTTATTTTTTTTTGCTTTCTACGTTGTAAAACATTACTGAATACATCAAAACTATGAAGCAACACG
>JAQQZR010000037.1:19507886-19528818 GCA_030068235.1 Notoglanidium macrostoma | reverse complement strand
GCTGGGATTGGCTCCAGCTTCCCCGCGACCCAGACGGATAAAGCGCTATAGATAATGGATGGATGGATGGATAAATGTAAAAGCAAAATGCATGTCTAAATAATCACACACTCACCTCAGAGCACGTTATGGAGTTTCAGAGTGTCAAACGGACTTGCTGATGTGGTTTCTGACTCTGATATCTATACAAATGGACAAAATGACACTGCAGAACGTAAAACAGTCACAGGTCCATCTTGTAGCGGAATCATTTTCTTTCTTACACAGTTTGATGTCACTTCAAACCAATAGAAGTCTCAGCAAGAGGGCATGGCCTAATGTCAGAAGGAATAATTGCATGTTATGAGTGATTTGGATTATATATTGTCCTAGACTTGCAATAAACTTTAACAAAACTGTTTATGCATATATTTTATACAAAGAATGAGAAAATGGTGAAAATGAGATTTTGTACAATATGCTACACTGGAGAAGGGCTATAAAGCAACGAGACTCTCTGTTTCTGTATCTGTTTAGAGCTCCAAAAATCCATTGTATTTGAATTTAAACATGAAGTGTCCTCAGCCAGAAGGGAGGTTTTTGTAGAAATGCTAGCACAGTCGGCATGGTGTGTGAATTCTGGCTCCACTTCATAATTGAGCTCAGCTAGAGACATGCACAGGAATGTTTTTTTTTTTGTCCATCCCCATGATATTTTCTAATAATTTTAGATGCCTGAAATATAAACAAACTAGTACCACTGCGACTCTGAAAGGACAGTTACTAAGCATGAATGAAGAAATGTTTGCTTCACACAAGCTTCATATCTTGACCGCTTCCTATCTTCATATCTTCTACACATACTCTACGGACAAAAGTTTGTGCACCCCTGACAATCACACCCATATAGTCCCTCCTCCAACTGTTGTATAGAATATCCATGGATTGTCATAATGGAAAAGGTTTGGGCCTCTTAGCTCCAATGAAGGAAAATTGTAATGCTACAGCATCCATAGACATTCTATACAACTGTGTGCTTCCAACTTTGTGGCAACAGTTTGAAGAGGGACTATGTGGGTGTGACTGTCAACGTGAGCTAGCTAGCCTGCTAGCCGATGTGAGTGTGGCTTCTTCAGGATCTATTTCTGCTCACGGAGCAAAAATGAACAGAACATTTGGAAACGTAGTGTGCAAAATGTCACTTACTCAATATAAATATCTTGTTTTAGAACTGTTGTATAAAAGCAGTTTTACACTCGAGGTCGTGCGGTTGTACTGGAGCCTCGTCCTCATGCCTACAGCTGAATCACAGCCGTGCTGATATTCAGTGCAACAGCACTCCCTCTTGTGTTAAATTGCTTAAATATATATATGCATTTGCTTAGAACACATATCTGTTCATTCTGAATAATATATCCATATTTGGTTACATACTGGAGGCTTCAAGCTACAAAATTACATAGTCACAAAACTACAGGTAAAATATTCAGACATGTATTGGCTGATTGACTGCATTTGGACATTTGGGAGGAAATTGTTTGATTCCTGGCTCCATTAAGGCATTTTAAAATGTTACTGTAATTGTGTTCTGCTCTTTTAATTTGCCCCTTTTCCCCAACCCTTTTCTTTTATTCTCTTTGTCATTATCTGGGCTTGGAGTGTTTACTTCAGGTTTGAAGTAAGCGAATAAGTTCTGTATGATAAGGTGTGTGTGTCTTGCTGCTTGCTTTCCCCACAAAAGTCATGTGCTGCAGCAGTAATCCTCTTTCAGCTTCACGTGCTCGCGCTTTCTTTCTCTTTCTCACTCTCTCTCTCTTTCTGTCTCTCTCTCTTTACTTTTTGTTGTAAGAAACGTCAAGCACACTCACTTACAAGCCGTGCTATAAACACTATGCCAAGTCGTATTGTATGTCAGGTCAATTTGTCAGTTTCCTCGCTTTGGACTTAACCAAAGTCCATGTTAATGCGTAAAGCCATTACAAGGATCCCAAGCAGCTAAAACAAGTCGTGTTAACTCTACACCATTGTTATTTTAGGTCATGTCCACATGATACCAACATCAAGTAGTCATACCTCATGCATCGTGACTCAAGGCTCTGTTACACATGGGTGAGTTTTAGTTCTGCTTTACCAGAAATACTATTAAATACAAACAGAAAAAAAAAGAAGTCTCTGGTAATCTTTGACTAGTTGTGATAACTATTGTATTATACTATGGGGTTAAAAAGAGCAGGTATAGTCAAAATATTCAACAGGATCTCAGACGTTCAGGCTGTAATGTTGCACAAATACCATTTCTGGAATGTTCTATAAACATCTAAGTAACGGTGATGTCAGAAAGCCATGTCGTTTTTAGCCCAATTTAAGCTGATTAGCCTAGATGTTTGTTGTCTGATGGTCTTTAGTTTCGTACTTTCGCACTCCAAATCTAATATTTATGAACACTTTGATAATTAAACTATTAGCATTGAGCAGTGCATTGTAGAACACAGTCTCATCAATGATATAGTAAGATCCAAGTTGTAAGGAAAACTTGCATACATAAAGGCAGATCAGCAGCTGTATCCATTATTTCTAATTTTTTTAACGTTTCCGGTCTGTAATGCTCTACTGGTAAACACACAGTGAAACCTTTTCATTATAAAAACAAACAAACCAAAAACTAAACTTATAATTCTGTCATCTGTCCTTTCGTGTACTCTGTCCTTTAATTGGACAATGTGTGCTTAGGGTATCTATCTACTTTTAGCTTCTCTTCCAAACACATTTTAGGGAAAATAGAGGACAGAGTAAACAATCCACTTTGTTTGTATGTATGAGAAAAATCTCGGGTCAAATGAAGGAGATATCTAGGGGATGTGTCACTCTGTAATCTTCTGATACACAGCTGTCACTGATAGGCTGCATAAAATACGCTGGGCTAAAACGAAATCAGCCCCAGCCTCACGTCACACTTCTACATATCATACAGTGTGTTTTTATTATGACCGTCGCCTCGGTTACACAAAAACAATCCACTTTAAGACGTTTAAAGTTAACATCAGATAAATCGCCTAATAGTATAACCTAATATTGATAGATTTTTCAATCAGAGGAATTAGCCATGCTAGCACACTTATTTAAGCCACCTGCTACCAGGTAAAGTGCGCTTACGGCTTTCAGTTTAGCCTCATGCAAACCGAATAACGTCTGAACCATCTCAATCAAATTGTTTTTTGTACGCATGATGACAGATGTATATATTGTACAAATGTTACATGCTCAGAGTTGAGTCTGACTCCAAGTGAATCTGACATGTTTTCAACTTTTTCACGTACACCTCACTGCTACTTAAACTGGAATAAATACTTTCACCTTTTTTAGAAAGTCCAAAGAAGTCCTATTTTTTCCTAACGTAACAGTCTGGGCCCAAAAATAGAAATACTGCACAAACGTCAAATAAGGTTGGTTACGTTTACGCATGGTTGGCTCCTAAATACAGTATGAAGCTTATATTAGCTGCTTACAGCTTTTGGCCCATAATACACTTGCGATTGGCCCAAACTCAGATATATCCAGCTGAGAATTGTCTTCTATTTGAGTCCTATATTTAAATCTGAAAGACAGGAAAAACACTGTACTGCACCCCTGACTCAAAGGCAATGCTGTACTGCCATGGATTTATGCCAAATTAGGTTAAAACAAAAAACGAGTTACTTTCAAGTAGCTTGATGACAACAGTGTCCTAAGATATCTAATATACAGATCAGTGTAGTAAGATCACTTGATTTAAACTTGATAAACTTGATTTACCCACATCATGCTTTGCTTTGTTCCTCCTTTAAAGAGGTCGGCTCACCCTTCCCAGAATCCAACGCGTTACCTTCGATGTTGCCAGATTGTTGCAGATTTGATTGTTTTTGGAATCGATGGCATTGATAATGTTAATAACCTTCTTGCTGTGAGGCGACAGTGCTAACCACCGCACCACCGTGCCGCCAAGCAGGTGAAATTTGGCTCAGAATTATTTATGAGGATGGTCAAAAGTCCTTCAATATTTATTAAATAAGCATCTCTTTACAGAAAACTTCACCATGTTTTTCTTAATCCAATTATTATTAGTCTTAGTTTTATAAGTCCCATACAAGTGTTTCTAGAGAAACGATAAAATATTAGAACTGGTGCGTTAATATAAATCTGTGATTTGTGTTGTAGCTGTACATACTGTCAAAGCTGCTGCTTTAGAAAATTAATCAGCACCTTCTGGTCGATCAGAACCCGCGTATTTCTTTTTAAACAATAGGTAGTGACACAAAGCAGCTTTACAGAAATCCGGATATAGATTTAGGTCCTAAATGAACAAGCCTTAGGCGACAGCAGCGAGAAAACAACATGAGAACGAAGTCTTGAGAGGACCCGGACCCAAAAGGGAACTCATAGTTCTGCTCACACCGGGGTTTTCTTTATGTTTTGGAAATAGTGAGTTTATCAGCGAAAGGATCAGTGTGTGTGTGTGGGTATGTGTGTGTGTGTGTGTGTTTAGAGGATTGGGAGAATGGAGTGTATTGGTTTACAGGCCTCACATTACAGAGACTTGCACAACTGCCTGCTTGCTTATCTTATTGTTTCTGTGTTGGTTTGTCTCACACACACACACACACACACACACACACACACGTACGCACACACACGAACACACACACACACACACTGCTGAGAATGTATGTCAGAGAATGGAAATTCTGCTCTGTCAACCTCTCACTCTGTTTCTCCTCAAGCCTGTTGCCATGGAGATCCTCTTGCTCCTGTCGCCTAGAAACATAAAACACGATGTGAGGGCAATTCATCTGTCTATACAAGTGTGTGTGTGTGAACATTTTATTAAGATTATTTGGAAATGTTCATGTATTATATGTGTAGGGTGGGGGAAAGTGGCTGATGTGAAAAAGTAAGTACACCCACCCGGCCAAAGGAGAAATTCTACCCATACACACACACACACACATAAAGGCACCTTAAATGTAAGATGACAAGTAAAAACAGCATTCTTTTGTTAAAACAATACTTTCTTTAAAGTTGTATTAGATAAAATTAGTTAAAATTTGAGAAGACTGGGTTGCTAAAGGCAAAATAGATGGAGTCGAATCAGATGAGCCTGGAGCCCAGCCACCATTCCTACCCATGTGCACAAAGCTGGTTAGCATTAGCAAGGACTGTCGTTACATCACTGTTAAACGCACTCAGTCATTCAACTGCTTGAAAGCAAAGTTATAAACATGCAACAGTTGGCTCATATTGATTAATCAGAATGTTTACAAGTACCTTTTTATATTGAAATAGGCTCTAAGCTCAGGTATTAGCATGCGAGCATTGCTAGCTAAAAGACAGGCCATTCAGCTGCTTGAAAGCCAAGTTGCAACTCTATAAGCAGGTGAAATTTGGCCCAGAATTATTCATGAGGATGGTCAAAAGTCCTTTTTTCTATGAAATGAAAAGCAACAGAATCTATGTATCGATTTGTTATGTAAAGCAGGCCATCCAAACAATTCAAAGCTTTATACAGATCACGTTTACGTACCTGTCCAGGAGCAACGCTGTTAATTCTTTATCCAGCTTCTCCTTCTTCAGCAGGAATAAATTGCTCCATCTTGGAAATTCTCTGTTAGTGTTTATACTGGTTTTACTGCGTTGTTGATTTTGTTACTATTGTTGGCTACAACAGACGATCGATTTCAGACTAAGATGGGGCAGAGTGAAGGGGCCTTGAGGAGCACTCCGAACTGAAATGCGGTTTTCCAAACTGTTTTTTTTTTAGCCATTTAATCCACTTGTGAGGCCATGGCCTAAACCATTATTTTCGATCATGTTCCACACATTGTTCCAGGTTATTTTCTACTAGTGAGAAATTGACTATTGCAAAAGTCAATTTTAAAAGAAATTAAAAGAAAATGACTATTGCACCTTTAATCTCAGCTCAATGGGTAAGACCGAAAGATTGTGAGTTTAAGTCACTAAACCATACAAGCATTTTTATATTTATTTGAGAACTTGTATTTAATTATTCAAATATTTATTTGTCAGGTATATATTTGGGACATTTATAGGCCCTCTGTAGTCCTCCATCTTGCCGCAGCAAGACTTAGCATGCTAGTTTTAAGATCAAGAATAAATTCCGGTTTGTAAATGTAATTGAGTTACTTTAGGGGCACCAGCTCAAAGTTTAATACGTTGAGAAGTTTGTTGCCAAGCCGCCTTGCATGCAAATCTGTCTAAATTAGTTGCTAGCAACTAGATACCTCACCAGTTAAGATAAGACGAAAACATAAAAGTGAAAGGAATTACACCACCTAACCCTGCCTCCTGATTGATTGCATTCCTGTTGTTGTTTTTAAGAAATAATTTACAGTCAGGTCATAAATTTATCATCATATAAAATCCCATATTGATTCACCGCTAGAATTCACACATTCTCCATTTTGGAGCATCTGTGCTGCAGCTGCGATATGAAGAAGCACCACTGGAAGCCCTTTTGCATTTCTGTGGACAACCTTCTACTAAAGAAATGCTTTTATCGGATAAAGATTTTATGATGATCATATACTTTTAAAAAGGATAATTTTCATAATAATTTTTACCACATAAATGTACATTTTTGGAAGACAAGACCATTTTCATTACTTTCAGGATAGATAGATATAGTGAACTGAATGAGAAATTTCACTTGGACAGAATTTGTCCCAGTCTGTGCCTTGAAATCATTGAATTTCACTAAAATTAAGTTAATTTTATTTGTAGAATTTCACAAAAGGGTGGTGTGACAGGGTCTGTGGTATTTATTAAACATTTGACCCACAAGTGTTATTGCATCATAACATAAAAGAGCCAATCATGTTCCAATATGCAAATGCAAATGACCATGAAACTCTGTTTTACCCTGACGAAATAGTGAACTATAGTTGAAACCATAAAATCAAGCAATTAACTATTTAGTAGACAACACTTTGTGATGTAATAGGAACAATATATAATGTTTATGGCAATTTTAAACCCATTGTTTGGTCCAAGAGAAAATCTCATATCCTCAACTACTCAGCTCTGTGTAATGATTGGACCCTGCGTCACTGGTGAAGCTGCTATGAAATATGTTTTCGAGTAAATAATACCCAGAATGTATTAACCGTACTGTATTACTACACAACAGTCCATTATAATTAGATTTTCAAACCTCTGAGGTCCGATCACCATAGAGCTGAAATTCATTTTTTTTATATCTACATGACAAAAGAGCGGTTTTATTATTGCAAGCTGAAACTGAGATTAATGATTTACCTTTGCCTCAGAAAAAATGTCAACACCCACCTGTGTATTAATACTAAAATGTCCTGAAAGCACAGCGCATGTATACAGCTCCCCCTATAGAAAAAATATAAGTACTGCATCTGAGTGGTTTAGGAAGACATGACCAAACAAATCCAATTTTGCTTTTCATAAAGGTCATTTATTTGCTTCGATGCATTTTGTTTTGATACACACAAAACTAATTTCATGCCAGTGTGAAAATAGTACTGCTGTTGAGTAATTAGTGAGCGTTCAGCCTCAAATCTGGACAAGAACGACACATTATTAACCTCAACACTCTCTCTATGACACACAAAAACAAAGCTGTTGAAATATCATAGTCTGGACTTCAAAGAAAGAGTTTAGTGAAGAATTTAATTCACACACACTGTCACTCTTCCAATTGTAGTCGATCAGCCAAGACATGACGTTTATTTCAGCTAAAAGGCTAATGTTGCTAACAACTAAGGTGTGCTAATAGCTACCAGATTAGCACTGCGTTATGAACAGACTTGCGTATGTGATTTCTGTTACTAAGTAAACAAGCCTTCTCATGCTATTTCATTAAATTGTGCATCATCAAACTGTATTACTGAGCCAAAAATGTGTTTTGAAGCAAGGGTGTGACATTTCATGCAGTTTACATGAGATGGCGAAATGGTGGTTCTTACGTCTTGGCAACATTAGACCCAGTGCAAAAAAAAAAAAAAAAAAAAAAACCAAAAAACCAGTTGTTAAAAGTTCAGTTTCTACACCGTCAGATATCAGTTTTGCATGTCCTTGGTGCTTGGGGCACTTTAATCTCCCCGTATCATCTTTAATCAGCAAGGCTAAAACACAACACTTCACACTCTGCCTCCCAGAGGTGAAGCCCACTGATATGGCAAAGGGTGACCTCACGTCCAAGGTCATGACTTCGAGCGGTCACAGAGCGAGTGTTGAGTTGCCAGAGCGGCTGCAGGATCAATAAGTCATGGTGAAGTGAGAGTGAATAATGCAGGAGAGAGAGTGTTCTTACGTGTTGCAGGCCGACATGACGGGACACGTGTCTCCTGTGCAGAACTCGGACACCGTGCTGTACTGCAGGTTGATCAGATTGAAGAACGTTGTGGCTGTGCAGGAGAAAAGCAGGAAATTGTTTTGTACTTTAAAGCTGTGTGTGAATCTTTCCGAAGGCCAAAGGTTTTGTAATGCTGACTTTCTTCATACTGGTGTGCATGTCGGTAAAAGCCAATCACCTATAAATCACCAAGTGCATTCGCAGAACTGCTCATTTTATCCTCAAGAGGTTTTAATATAATGCAATGTAAATATAGTGCGGGCTCACGTTTGCAACCTTAATGCATAGCTGGAAATATCTATACAGTGTCACACCCTTAGACTTTAATACACATCTGCCTCAGGTTCTAATTACGGTCCGATTAAATGTTTAAAGAAAACCACTGAAGAGATTCCAGAATAATTACCACCCTTCAGCAGATACACACTATAAACCGCCGCATGGGCGTGGACCAACCGCCTCCATTAACCTTAAAAGGGTCTGATAGAGACACATTGTGTTGATTTAATCTTGCAAAAAAAAAAAAGAAAAGAAAAACATTCAGTTCCCAAAAATACGCCAATTTTATGTTTCTACGCAGCTCTTATGAAAGATCTGCCAGAAAGATAAAAATCGGCGGAAATGCAAACAATGGTCCATGTTCTCCGGTTGCTGGAATGTTAATCGAAGTTCAGTCTTTCAACAACTTGCATACATTACATAATCCTGAAATAATGTGCTGCTTTTTCCTGTGATGGACAGACATTCAACAATTGATGGTTGTTTCTAAAATATCTGCTAGAGCTAGACATGACAAGACCAGGCAATTTTCCTGTGGCTTTGGCTCCAACACTGGCCATTATTTAACTCCTATTTGGGACTTCTTACAACTGGAACACACACGGTTAAAGAGGCTCCATAAGAACAAAATGCAATTAGGAGTATCTGCTCCAAGCCCATGCTTTGAGAGACAATGAAGACGAGCAAAGTAACTTAACACGCTTACTGTTACTGGCGAGCCATTCGTTCAGGTCGATCTCGGGTGGCAACACCACCAGCTCCTTAAGGTCGAAGTCGACGACCCTTACTTTGGTGCAGTCTGGCTCTATGTACGGCTTCTTCTCCTCTGTGGGCGGCTTCTTTCCATTCGGCTTCGTCTTAGACTTCCTGTAAAGACAGGCAGCTAGATAAGTAGTGTCCTTGCAAGCAAGTTCCCTTTGCCATCCTTCCTCATTTTTTAGCCCGGTCTTTCCATTGCGCTTCATTTTAGATTTTAGACATTTTAGACTTCGAGTGAGGCACAAAGGTCGAAGGTCATAGCTCTGGCTTCATCTTAAATGTTTTGTTAATGTTTTAAGAGAGTAGTATACCTAGCAGCAAGAGTCCCTAGCCTTCCTTTCCCATCGCTGGTCTCCCATACCCCGACTTTAGCCTATTTTTGGTCTCTTTAGTTTTATTACGATTCCTTTAAAGCAGTGGTCATTAAACCTGTTCCTGGAGATCTAACTTCCTGCAGGTTTTATATCTCCAACACACCTATTTTAGTTCATCAATAACTTCTTAAGGAAATGATTGGATAGTCAGGTTGACAAGATTATGTTTGGAGCTAAAGTCTTCAAGAAAGTAGACCTCCAAAAACAGGGTTGGCGACCACTGGTTTAATGGAGGCAAGAAAGGTGGACAGGTCAGTAGTAGGTATCCCCTAATCTTAAGTCCATCTACATCAGTGGTTACCAATCTTCTTCCTCAAGATGGACCTTCCTGCATGATTAATCTCCAATCAAAGTCTAACACAATTCTTTGAGTTGATCAAGAACATCTCAAGGCAATGATTGGATAGTCAGGTGGGCATGATTATGGTTGGAGCTAAAGTCTTCAGGAAGGTAGACTTCCAAGAAGAGGGTTGGTGACCACTGGTGACTGTGCCAGAGGTGTGCATTGGGACTGGGATCCCATGGGAGTGGGCATTTTTTTTTGTTTTTTGTTTTAACTTTCATGCCAGCGGGACTGGGCAGTGAAGCGCACAGGGAAAAAAAGACGGGTCGCGTTCAAGAACATGGGAGCATATTGGACACGTGGGTTTTTACTACGCGCATTCATTCATTTTCAATAAATGCTTTGTTCTGGTGTACTGGGTCAGGACTGCTGGGACAGGTGGGATTGGTCAGAAATTGTCCCAAAAAAGGGGTTGGGGGGCTGGGGGCGTATTCAGAGTGGCTACACCATAAAAAAAAAAAAAAAGATTATCATCATGTCCCATACTTTCCTAGATCTAAAAATCAGGACCTTACAACTTAAAACTGCATACTTGCTAACACTCAGCTTGTAATTAACCAATGAGGTCCCCAAACACGCAGGCTTTTCCTGTCTGAGCTATTTTTAGTGCTGGAGGGTCATGTTACCAGCAGACCTCCACCCCACTTTCACTCCACCACACCCAATGTCAAACATCAAACGCTCCACTTAAGCCCCTCGCACAAGTGGAGGCCTTTAAAGGGGGTCGGCTGGTTCAGGAGGAGGTTCGGGCATCGACTGTACGTCATGGTACAATTTATCAAAACCACAGCCAAGCAGACTGTTTGAAACAGAGGCGTGTACTTCTGCCATTTACCTCATTCCCTCTTTTAAGATATTTGTGGTTGCACCATTTCATTTTGCCAGAGAATGGGGCATATAATTAATACCTACTTTTAAAGATTTATTTTGTTACATAAATAGAACAATGTTGCAGTGAAATGTGAGAAAATATAGAACGTACGCCATGATATAACTAGCATACGGCAGCACAAATATGTTCTATTTAACAAGGACAAACACTTGCTACATTTAAATACACAATTACACAGTGTAATTCTAGTCATAAACAATCTTTTCTAATACATTTATCAACACGTCTGACGACAATGTTGATATGCCTGATGTACTGAAGCATTATCACAATTTAAACTACTTTGTTTACGGTTTAAAATAATTCTAAGAGTAATTACAGTGTAATTTAGTCATTAGTATTCCTCCGTTATTCATTTCTCAAATTTATCTGAGAGAAATGTGGCATTTCCTGATGCTTGTGTTTGGGTTCCAGAGTTATAAAGCCTTTACGCCGTTCGTATTGAAGACGTAATAGCTGTGCTAGCTGGCTAAACCGTGTCCACGTCCAAAGCATTTAAACATTTTATTCTCCTTGTTTTTTTTGTATGGAGTACATGTAGTATGTTAGTCCTGTCCATGTGGATCCTAAAATGAGTCACAGTTTTACTTGAACTAAGCTCCCAAAATGTGTACCACACATTGAATAAGCAAATACATGGGTCACGTGCAGGGTTCTAGTATTGAATTAGTAACCACTGCATTATGTAGGCATGGAAAGAGCATTGGATTCAAACTAGCATTTATAACGTAGCCAGGCCGCTCCAAAACAGCACTCAAAAAGAGCTCAAAAAGCTTCAAACTTAAAAGAAGCCTGTGCTGGAATGTTAATTAGCGAATTCACGGGATATAACTTAGGAAATGTTTCGTAAAATATGTGTAACGTGCTTTTCTGAAAGGAAATACAATTAACCCGATGATGTTTGGCTTTGCGCCATATATGAAATAATACCAAATTACAGAGATGTCAATATTGTAGTCAAATTATATAATTTCACTGAACTTAAGACACACTTCTTACTGTCTTTGTATAGGGGAGAAAACTAGTCTATAGTACACTACTGCACTAAAAGGGGCTCTAAATCCTTCAGAGTACTCCTCTGCAGTAAACTTTCCATGTTTACCGATACTTAATTCCAAATTGCTGTTCTGACACCTCTACAATTCCTCAGTTCCTTCTCTGCACACAAATACCTCGTTATTGTGGTCAATCATGTGACGAAACAGGTGAGTACCAATAAAACCAATTTCCCAGAGGGTTATTTGAGAAGCATCTGTGTTCAACAGGCTATCAGTGTAACTGCGTCTGTCACGATTACTTCGGTGCTCCTGTCTAGCTTGACTAAAGAGCTTTTCACTGACTCAATGACCCTTTTAGTGAAAAGAGAAAAACTTGATTTTATGCCATGTTGGCCTCAAGTCCCTGGCTTCTATCTTGCAACTGATTGGCCAATAACAGCAGAGCTACTGTATAAAGCTCTGTATGTGTGTGCAGGCACTGTGCAACTAGTCTTTAAGCAGCTGTTCCCATTTTATCCTGCTTGGCCTCTGGTCCACACATACAGCGTGGCCTTGTCGCTCTTAGGCTGGACGATCTGCCGCCACCCAACCCCCTCCCCCCCACACACACACATCATGCACACAAACTGCTGTCATCCACATACCTTCCAAACACCATCTGCACAAACTGAAGAGAACTGAGCATTTGCAGCTTTGAACAATTTGCTGAATTGACCTTTTCCGTTAGAACAGTATAACTAACATTCTGCATGCTCAATATCTTCATTACGCGAGTAAAATTCAACAAGGTCAAAACAAGCACTTACATAATTGGTCTTGTTTACAACATTAAACACTGGAATTTTAGGCTAGCTTTGAAGCTAAGTGTAATAACAGTTTCATTCTAGTCATTAACAGTCTTTCCTTAATAGTTTCTCAACACATCTGAGGGAAATGTTGATATTCCTGACAGTCTGAATCAGTAACACATTTTAAAGAGCACTGTTAAAATGTGAAGTTAGAGTTGGGTTAGCATTCAGTGCTAAATGTAACTACAGTGTAATTCCGCTCATGGACGTTTCCTACTCATTTATCGACAGATCTCAATTCTTGATGTTTTGTAGCACTAACACAGTTCAGACAGCCTTGCTTAAAAGTTGGATGCTGCGTTAGCGATCCATGCTAACAGTAATTACAGTGCAATTCTAGTCATGACTAGGCATCTAGTTTTTCCTTCATATTTTCTTGAGACATCTGAGGATCATGTTTATATTCCTGTAATTTGTTAAGAGTTTAAAATTTGGAGTTAGAATTCTATGATAAATAAACACAGTGTAATTCTAGTCATTAACAGTGTTTTCGTTTTAATTACTTTACATTGAGGGAAATGCTGACACAGGTCCTAACAGGGTAAAAGGCCTTCATTTAATGTACAAAAGCTAGTAAGGAACTGAAATGCCTATCAAAATACCCTCATAAACCTAGAAGCAATTATCAAAATTATTAAATACTGTGCTTTTAATTAAAAAAAAACCCAAACAAACAAAAAAACAAAAACAAATGAAAAGATGATTTGTGGAATGAAACCTCACAAAATCTAATTACATTAATTACAAGAAACCATGTTTTTAAATGCTTTCTTAATATTATTTAGTAAAACAATTTCATGCCGTTTACACATGCCCCTTTTTTTCAATTAAACCTATATAAATTTTACTATTTCAGATATATACATTTTCCATCTTAACAGCACTCAACTGCTGCCTTGTAGACCACCAGCCAATCCTAAGACAGTCTCATGTGGTCGCAACAACTGTCTTGGCTTTGTTTCATGTTCTTATATAGATTTAACTATCTGGCAAACCCCAGTTTACAACGTTCTTAATCAATCTGGAACACAATAAAATCTGGATTTTACTGGCTAGAGTACAATATGGCTACAGTTAGAAGGCAGTCACCCCATCCTTGTTTCATTTAAGAATTATTAGGCTTAGATAAGGTTGTCTGAGGACAACGAGGAAGAGCAGCAGAAGCTGGCTTTAATTTACAGAATGTGTGTCTTTTTTAAGGCCTGGTTTTTTTTGGCCTCCATGAGGGATCACTCTGTTCAAAAACAAAGCTGCAACCCCCTACAGCGCATTTCTGGGCTTGTTCCTCTCCCTTTTCTGCTCATTCACACAAACAGTTTCTGGTTCCTGGAAAAGTATGGTACTCCAGCCAAGATGAGGCCACTGATTCCAGCCTTAAAAAAACCCACCCAAAAACACAATGCCAAGCCTGGAAAAGCACACGGTTAGGCTAAGAGTGTACTTTTTCAGGCTTTGTATTGTCCACTTGGACGATGCAGCAATCAGAATCAGAAGCCAGCAGGACTTTGGAAGAAAAGTTCAGGCCAGGCTTTTGAGCCATTAGAGGATGAAAGATCCACCATGTAAATGCAAGAAAACTGGATACAATTCCACTGGATTTCAAGAGGATGTTCACACTGAAGTAAAACAAACTACGCCTCAAATTCTTCCAGCATTGAGAGGATGAGGCAGGTGACAGATGAAGGCACAGCTGGTAGGTCACTAAAGGGAAAAATGGTGCCCCGTGCCAAGCACATGGGCCTGCTGGAAAACATGAGGGCTGTAAAGGACAGACTCTTTCAGATGGGTGTACAAGGTGGAGACAAACAAATTACACAACCTAGTCCAAAAAACGTTTGCCAAATGGACAGCCACTGCACAAACCCAAAAATGGTAGACAACGAGAGACAGGATCACTTGGTCCTTATTCATTCAGGGCTGGCTGACTTCTACCACTACCTTCTAGGAAACACCATCACTATAAGAATATTTTCCTTTACTCTTCTGATAAATGCTTAGATCCAAAGCAACTTGAGAACAAAAGAGACTACCAGTCACACACTCAAGGGCTGCTAGAAGCTTCTTTGGATAGTTAACTACCTGAAGGGACTCCACCTGGAAACCTCCTTAGATGGGAAAAGGGTTGTTTGATGGGGTCTTTGTATAGTTAAGAGCACTTAAGTACCTAAAGGGACTCCACCTTGGAACCCTCCTTAGATGGGAAAAGGGTTGTTTGATGGGGTCTTTGTATAGTTAAGAGCACTTAAGTACCTGAAGGGACTCCACCTAGAAACCTACTTAGATGGGAAAAGGGTTGCTTGAGGGGTCTTTGGAGAGTTTACAGCATTTAATTTACTAAAGGGACTCTACTTGGAACCCTCTGAGAAAAAAGAAACACTTCCACGTGAGGGTTAAACACGGAAGCTTCAAGCTTCAAGAGCTTCCCCAGTGAACAAACCAACCCTGTGCCATTGAGCAGTGCAACATAAAAGGATTTACTTAAAGGGGGTCCAACAGTGTTTCTTTGAGAATCCCGGGACTTGAACTTGAACTTCAAGAATCTACTCCGTAGCTGATTTACGCTGTACTATCTACCATCCATCATGAGCTAAAATATGCTATTAGAATGGGAGTCAGAATGGTGAATTACATCAGCACATCTTTTAAATAAGAAAATGTGTCCAATGGAAATGGTAATGCAAGGTTTGCAATTTGTTCATCAACTACAACACCTATTATTAACAAACCTAATCATGCTTCATGGCACTACTGCTTCTTTTTCTTCTTCTTTTTAGTAAATGCACTACAGTATGAATTCGGGTAGGAAGAAAGCTCAAGATATTTTGGCAAAACTCAGGCAAGAATGACTTGCCTGGTACAAGAGATATCTACAGCACTGAGAAAGAATTATGTCCAAACTGAGAAGAACTGCTTGCTAAATGTCATAACCTAGTATTATACTGCACTTCCCTGCATTCACACTTTCCTGCGCAAACGTTGCCTGCATTCCTGCGAGATTAAAAAGGGCTTTCTCAGGCATGTTCAGTCCTGTGCCTTCTCCAGCATAGGCCCTCCCAGATCTGTCTAGCCATTTCCTATTCTTTGGGGTGGAACTTCAAAGCTTAACAAAAAAAGAACAAAACAGGAGACTTGTGGCGATAAGATGCGGTGATGATCCACATCAAGCAAGTTTGAAAAAAATAAAAGAAAAATTGGATCCTTGTGAGCCTGGATCACAAGGTCAAATGAACTGCACTGACATTCACTGAGCAGATTAAAGAAATTTGGTAGGAAAAAAAAAAAAAAAAAAAAAAAGTAGTAGCAATGAGGCGTATTTTCCATACCCCTTAAAAGTACCAATACTAAACGTCTACCAAATACATACAATTACAATATAGCCCTTCAAGTCAAAATTATACTGAACCCAAGACTATGTTTAGAATCCCTTAATCATAGTCCTTCATTCATATCACTATTTTTCATGATACGTTTCCCCTAGTTAAAAGTTCCTGAAGCCCATCTAACCACGGGTCCAGATGCCTGTGGCCTCAGCTCATGCAGGACTGCTTTCTGCTGTCTGACCTGGCCACATTCAGCTCCATTTATGGCTAATCATTGAAATAGTGGGTGGAGGACAGAAAACAGGATGACTCCTGGCACTGGGGAGGTTTTCTTTTCCTCAAAATAAAACCACAATCGAAGCTGGAATGGGTTTTTGGGAAGCTGAACGCAGCAATGAACGTTCTACTTAACAGCGCCGTTTCCTTTTCTTAGACAAAAGTTAAAGACGGTTGGAAACACAGGCAGCTTGAAGGGTTTTACAGAGTGATCGTCTGCCCATACGTCAAACCGGGAGAAGTTCCTATATGTGAAAAGCTGCTAGCTTTTGAGGAAAATAGGAATGCTAAAGAGAATTAGAATGGACGACGGTGGTGGGAGATATTCTGGTCTCCATGCAGAGTCTCGTGGCTGCATTTGTACAGAAAGATGAGCTTGCTGATCAGAAAGCAAATGCTGATCACATGACAGGACCGATGCCAGGGCAGTGAGTGCAATAGTGGCTCTTTATTTTTCCATCCATGAAAGGGTATGACTGGTAATTAAAAACCTATTTTTTTTTTTTTTTTTTTTTTTTTAAAAGACATTGCTCATTTCTTGCTAAACAAATTCGCTGCTGAATCATGTACCCTGGAAACTAATCATACTTCCCTCCAACTATCAGAAATATGGGCCAGACATGCTGAGAAACATTCCTCAGGCCTTTGCTGACGTCAAGGGCCATGATAAAAAGCATTCCTTACTTTATTGATGCATTATGTAACCTACGAAAAAAAAATTTAATAAATGAATACATAATAAAACCTAGAATGTACAAGACAGTAGGTGCACCAATAAGGAGAAGCATGCAGCTCTCAAAGGCTGCACTGTTATTATTAGTCATCAACAATGTCTTCTATGGTCTTTATAAGAAACACAGATTGCACACTAATCTATTTTCTTCCCCCCTTTGCCAGAATGTTAACCATCTCAACAATCCCGAAAGACAAGCCTCCGACTGACCTCCATCTTTCAAAATATGTGAAATATGAGTAAGACCCTTAAAAACTGAAAACAAAACAGAGAGTCTGGAGAACACTTTAGCTGTACATGTGTATGAAGGGACCATTTAAGGCATCTTTACATTAAATGATTATAGATATGCAAAAAGCCAGTTGTAATAGAATATAATTTTGGTCTTGTGCTCTGGTCAAAACAAAAGTGGATGTGATTTAGCCGCCAATCAAAAGACATCCAAACAAACCTGGTCATCTAACCATAGGGTGAAACGAGAAATCCATCAGATGTGTTTCAGCTGTAGTCATTACTCAGAGTGTCGTTTAGTAGCTCTGACTCCAGTGTGGCTGCCATGAGCGCTCCGGGGCCTTCAAACCGCCATTTAAAATCCCATTATAGAAGTACCAAATCAGGCCTTTCTCCGAAAAGCCACAGTGTGTGGGAATGCTTCGCCTACAGCAGAGCCAGTACTGTTATTTAGAGGGGGAAAAGAGAAGCAGGACCCAGAATACTCTTACCAAAATCTTTGGGATATTGCGGAGACATGCTGCATTATTTTCTGCGGCTATTATCTTTAATTGCATTATTCTGTACCACAAGAAATGCCTTTTGATTTAATTGAGGCTAACTATTTGGGCTTGCAAATACGTTGGGAACTAAAATACAACATACAAATCAACTATGCAACCTGTGATTGGAACATGTGGTATTTTATGGCATCAGGCAAAGTGCTGGGTTTTTTTCTTTTTTCTTTTTACATTTAATAATTTTCATTTATCGGGGCTTACATTCTTACCTAAACAGGCAATCAAGTCAGTGGAGTTCATTCCATTTATCGCGTGGTTTACCTAAAGATCTCTCCATATCATCGTTCAGTTATTACAGTTTCTGTGCAATCAGTAAGTTGGTTTGATGCACTAATCTGAAAAAAAAAATGCATCAATCCTAAATCTGTGTGGTTTTACATTTGATTATTGGAAAATCGATAATCCTTGGCATCAGCAATACATTTCGGAAACCATTTTCATTTTCATCATTTAACAGGCGTGCCACCTTATTAGCAAATATCTAAAATGAAATTTCTAAGAATAGAGTTATTAAAGGGCGAATCATTTAAAAAGGAAGAGCTTTCATCTCAACATTGGCATTTTTTAGGTGTATTTTTGTGTCGCTTAATCATATCTCGATTTTTCAATTTCAGTTAAAAAAAATGTAAAATCTGTAAAATTCAGCCAAGTAACCCTATGTATTCTTTCTTCTTGCACAGTCAAATTACATCAGAAATCTTTAATATTACCAATTATAATTAGAGACAGGAGACATACCAATATAATATTTCTGGTGTCGTAATACCTTTATAACCTTTCATTAACATGGTTTTATGTTATATAATTGTTTCACTGGCATTCCGCAGCATGAATCGTAACGGTCAATGGGTAAAAAGCATGCTGCGGTGTTTATAAATAAGTACATAAATAAAAAATTACTCGTTGGCAAATTTGTGAGGTATAAGAGAAAGCAAACACTTTGGGATGGGCTGCTTCGAGGTGGCACAGTGCTGAACCGTGGATTATTTATCTGTTTTATTGTGTACTTATTTTCTATTCTGATCACACTTTATACTACTGTTAATTCTATGCTATTCTATTCTACTCTATTAGTTACTCTACACGCTACGCCTCACTCTACTCTACACGCTACGCCTCACTCTACTCTACACGCTACGCCTCACTCCATTCCTCGCTCCATTCCTCACTCCTCACTCCACTCCTCACTCCATTCCTCACTCCATTCCTCACTCCATTCCTCACTCTATTCCTCACTCTATTCCTCACTCTATTCCTCACTCTATTCCTCACTCTATTCCTCACTCTGCTCTACTCTAGCATGGCATGATTTTTTGAACATCCATTTGCTACTTCCCCCTGAAAAGGTTTGCCAGCGCAGAATGAGGAAAATCCAGGAATAGGTGGAAAAACACAGATGTAGTAATATTGAAACAGTAGTAGAAATAGCAATATTGTGTAACAGTGGCATTAATCTGCTGAAAAGTATACAACACTTCTCAGGTCAGCAATAACGGTATTATCCATGCCCTTATTTTTGCTTTAGGGGACAAATATATGTGTTTAAATTAATGCACCATCACATTTTCATGCACTGACAGGACTTCACTTGGTTAACACAATAAGAAACACACAAGACGGAGCAAGTCCGAGTCCTAAAAGCCCAGTGAAGTCCTCAGGGTAATTCCAAGACAGGACAGATGTGTTCAAACAAGAAGATCTGAACACAGATCAAGTGCACAGGTAAGAGATCAACACACACCTTTTGGCTTAAATTGCACCTTTATGTAAAAAGCAATTAACCCAGTTTACAATTTTCGTAAACATCTTACGTACAGTGAATCCCTGGAAGTTTAGATTACTGGACATTTATTTTGCACTATAAACACAGAGCATGCATTAACGTGCAAAACAGACATCGACTGGAAACTGTAGAACCCAGCAGAGCCATGCACATCAATGCACGCGTGTAAGATTCACTACAGGCAAGACACACGTCTGAACAGTCACCTCAGAACTTTGCCGACCGCCTGGAGGACCATTTTACAGCTTAATCCGTTTTTAGACCGCTGAGTGAGCGCGCTGTCACCGGATATGGTGTGATCTCCGACCATTGCAGACAAACTCCCGTTGTTTTTTTGTTTATTCGTTTCCTTTTTTCCCCCCCGCTCTCTCGATCTTTCGCGACGTAAGCAACAGATACGACTCCGCTCGCGCCTTCACATTGAAAGAGGTCAGATTTGTCCTGCCACTTTTCATATGCGTTCCTCCGTGCGCGCGCTCGCTGGATCTGGTGGCTAACTTCTGACCAATCAGAAGAGGGGAAGGAGGCGGAGCCAAGGCGCAACTCCCGGAAGACAAAAACATTCCGAATAGCTCACTGTTCCCTACACACGCGCCCTGCATAGGGTAGGAAATAAAGGCTTCTACGCTCCTTACGTAGTGCACTAGATGTCCAATACCGAGCCGTTTGATGTTGTTGTAATTATCCGGCTCCACTTTGGCGACCGTTGGCAGTTACAGTTACAGGATGAAAGCTGAACGCTGAGCTGAGCCTGGCTTCACAATCACGAGTCTGGCAGATTGCACTTCTTCCATTATACTTTACTGCTTTATTACTGTCTTTAAAAGATTAGTACATATCTCTTATCAGTACAATACACAAACACGTTGTCCTGGATAAGAAGGGCGATACATACTGTTTTGGTTTACTGGGACTGTTTCTTAAATCAAGGGACCAAATGATGGTTAGGGGTGCACAAACTTTTGGCCATGTACTATTAGCTCACGTGCTATGCATGATTCAATAGCAGATTAACAAAGCAAGTTATTTATACTTGCTTTGAACACCATGTTCACCAGAGGCACCAACAATCTCTGCTATTTCATTCCATACATATTGATTGACGGAGTTTGCATGTTCTCCCCGTGCGTGCGTGGGTTTCCTCCGGGTGCTCCGGTTTCCTCCCACAGTCCAAAGACAT
>JAQQZR010000037.1:19497597-19507786 GCA_030068235.1 Notoglanidium macrostoma | reverse complement strand
CAGGGTGTACCCCGCCTCTCACCCCAAGATGCTGGGATTGGCTCCAGCTTCCCCGCCACCCAGACGGATAAAGTGGTGTAGATAATGGCTGGATTAATATTGATTGGTTGTACACTGGATCAAATGAAACCATGGTTATAGGTTTTCCTTCCATTTTTGTGAACCAAAGGATACACGGGAATGAACTGCCGGTAGGGATTAAAGTTTTAAACTGAAGAAATGTTGGACCACATGTCAGAATTAGTCTGAATATTCATTCAATTCAACCGTTTTTGGTTTGCGGTTTCATGCGGTTGCAACTTGATCATGCATAATTTGTACAGCATTGAAAAAAAATTTCAAATCTGTCACCAGGGTTGATGTTATTACACTGAAGCTTTAGGTGGAAAAAGAAAGTCCACTTGTGGGGGCCCTCCCAACGTTAAAAATAGTTTTCTGTTTGCCTTATGTGTTCATATGATCACACTCTATTCACAAACTAGAAATGACCCCAGCATCCCATGTAAATTGAATCCCGTCCAAATAGGGCTTAAGATATACTGTAATGATTGTGAGGATGAAAAGCATATTATATAGTGTAGATAATGGCAATAACAAAAAGGCATATTGCACACAGTGCAAATCAAACATTCATGCACACCACTGTGAACACAAGGACTAAGAAAATGACAACTAAATTCATCTCCCTTTTCCAATCGCAGAATTGTCTGGCCTATTTCCAGGTCTTTTCAACTGTCATTGGAACTATGTGCACGCTATTATATTGTGCACGTCCATAGAAAATGCCCCATCATCTCATTTTAAGTATTAAACTATATTAAAGAACCATAAATAATTATAAAATATTAATAGCGCTGCATAAACATGTGATTTTTTTTTAATCCCTCCCACAAAGATCCTATCCTATGGATCACTACCCTTCATGCCAGTATAATTTGGTGACATATTAACTCTAAAGTTCAACCTGAGCTATCTACTACTTCCTGCAGGAAAATTCACTGCTTTTTCCCCTCCATTCAAGTTGTCAAAGATCCGCCCAGCAAGAGCGCAATATTCCCACTAACTCCCCCCCAAAGTGTACTCAGTGCTACTTTGTGTTTTGACTGCACAGACGTGTTATCACAATGTCAACGTACAACTGACTGGAATTTCCCAGCAGGCACGTCCGGACTTGACACCGAATGCCTCTACCCTGGGGGAATGGATTCACATCCTAACAGTCGAACACACGCAACAAAAATCTGCTGCATCGTTTGCATGTTAAAAAAGAACTTGTATAGGCAAAGCCTATGTAACGCAAGCGGACTCATTACACCACACTGATAAGGAAATCATGCTTAAAAAGCCATGTTTCATTTCCTGCATTATAGCATGGAGGCAGAAATCATGTGTCTAAGGTACGTTTTCACAACATGAACACTGCATAGTTGTATAATCGTTTTTCCAATTTTTTTACGCCTCCACCAAAAAGGTCGAAGTTGTCCAACAACATGGACCTTTGAATCTGTGCTCAAGCTGCTTTCTGAATAGCGCTGCGAATCTCTAGGGTCCTCACATTCAGCGTTTACTCTCGTCACAGTTAGGAACATTGGTCTGCCACACAAAGAACTGCAGCTATACAGAATAACCACGGAATTGTAATAATGCACTGTAAAAAAATAAATAAATAAATAAGTCATTTATTACAGCGTCAAACGTACTTGCCTTAAAATAAGCAAGGAAAGACATAATACAACTACATTAATACATTTAAGGCATTTTATACAAATTTTAATTACACTATATGGCCAAAAGTTTGTATACACCCGAGCCTTCTCCAGTTCCCTTCACTGGAACCAAGAGGCCCAAACGACGATATGTCTGTGCACAAAGCGAGCTCCATGAAGACATGGCTTGCCAAGGTCGAAGCTGAAGAACTCAACTGGCCTACACAAAACCCCACTGAACACCATGGGAAAACGGAAACTCCGTGCGCAAGGCCTCCTCACGCAACATCACTAACGCTCCTGTATCTGAATGAGCACCAATCTCCACAGCCATGCTCCAAAATCTAGTGGAAAGCCTTCCCACATGAATATAGGTCATTACAAGAGCAAAAAGGGGACCAAGTGTGAAACAGGATGTTCAACAAGCACATACGAGTGTTCCGGACAACCTTATAGCCATATAGTGTATTAATGTAATGCACATGACCCTGTGGAGGACTGGCGACCTGCCCAGGGTATACCCCGCCTCTCGCATGAAGATGCTGGGATTGGCTCCAGCGTCCCCGCGACCCAGACGGATAAAGCGCTATAGATAATGGATGGAATGCACAAGGAGGTTACGTGTTCCTTACAGCAATTTCATTAACTTCCTACAGAAGCACATCCTGGACTGGTTTATTCCACTTATACAAAAGAAATGTGTGAACAATTACTTATTTATTAAAGAATGACATCTCGTGCTTTTCTTAACAGTCTCTTTTTATCCCCTCCCAAATGCAGTTTGTCTTGTTACTGAAAAACCGCACAGGCGTCCATCGTGAAGACTTCTCCATGGTGGAAATATCGACCAATCAGAGCTTCGACCAATCAGAATCAAGAACTGTATACCGAGTATACTATGGTATACTCAGGGTCGCTGCACAATTTTTAACATGAAATTTAAAACCGTCTTAAGACCACAGAAAAAACAAATACAGGTTTCGCTACAAAAAACAAAGTTGAATTGAAACAGTAATTTTTAATCTATACGTTTATGCATATGCGTGTGTGTTTCTGTGTGTGAGCGAGAGAGACTAATAATAATCGGCATATCAGAAGGGGATAGGGATGTTAGACACCCAGCGCCTTAAGACCTACAACATTGACATGTTAAGGACTATAACCTCGGTAGAATTTTACATACTTGCCCATGTCATGCACTTTTTTAGATGCTCCCTTACAGTAAAGCGCTGGTGACCTGCTGTGTTTCTGAGCGATTAGCGTCAGCAGACTTTAAAGGGAGAAAATGTAAAAAATATATTCAATTATACTTGGGACTCTGTCCACTCCAGAGTAATAAAAATTCCTTTTTGGGTGTTTATTTCTTGGGAGACAGAAGAGAGGATCTCGAAGGTGCAGCAACTGTCCAATATAAAACCAACTTCACTGCAGTGCTCACGCTAACTTCACCCACTAAACAACAACTTCGAGCTGTCACTCAAAAACACGCAGTATGAAAACGAGAGTGGTGTAGGCTGTACCTTGCTAGACAAGCCAGAGCTCTCGCGATCGTCATGGAAATGATAAACAAATCATTGCTCACAGGCCGTATGATTCAGTCATCGTGCTATTATTTGACTGAATATTGAATATCTGCCGAGACTGAATTTAAGACCACATGCCAGTAAAAGTAATACTTTTTAGGCCATTTTCTGACATTAAAATCTAATTTAAGACTTTCGCCGACTTTCTAACTCCGACTCGTCTTGCTGTGAGGCGACTGTGCAGATCACTGCACCATCATGCCGCACTTAGACGCAAGTATAAATGGACAAAAAGGAAGGTGTGATCGTTAATACATTTAAAAAAAGGTGAGCACAGGGAAAAATAAAAATGTCCAGATGTTGTCTTAAAGAAAAATAATCAGGGCGGTAACGGCGTACGGCAATTCAACAATCAATCCATATCCTAGCATTTATTCACAGGATGAATTATTAAATCTACTTGTAATGTGTAATTGTAATGCACAGCACTCGCAGTGCTATTCTGGTCAGTATTAAAGCTGACTATAGGCTACAGTGGCCATGAGCTATAAATATCCCTGAGCAATCCAGCTAAATATTTCCACTCTTTTAAAATAAGAACTGTAAGTTAAGGAAGTGGTCAGGTTTTAAGAAAACCGTCCAGCTATTTTACTCATCTCGCTTGGAGGAGCATGACCTCGGCACGGCTGTCTGGTTACGCTCGTCACCATAAAACCAGACGGATTAGAAATGAGCCTGAATCATTGCACGCCGTGCACAGCTGGCTCATAAAACTGCCTCGGTAGTGATGTCAGATCAGCCCTCTGCACTAGTCTACATTAGAGATGACCTTCTAATTGACTGCTTGCTCCGTTTTTCCCACAAGTCTGAAGTAGGAGGACGCGAGGAACGGCTTGTGAGCTGCAAAAAATGGAAGGCATCCAAGTCTGGTCAGAAAGGTTAAACAGTGTTTGCAGAGGGTGCGAGAACAGGGCCTGCTGAAGAGATCGAGGCAGAACAGAGGCCTCTTTCACTGCAGCTCCAGGTAAATGAAAATAAGGAGCCGGTCCTACGCAAGCGGTGACGGAGGACGGACGGCGTTGGGTGTTTTCTTTGCAAGCAGAATTCTTTCTAGCATGTCTAGTACTTCATTCTTGCCAAAAATACACACTGCTAAATATCCTGCCTCTAAAAAAAACCCAAAAAAAACCCAAACTCCAAAACCACAGCAGCTGTCGGAATTAGATACAGACTTATGGCAGGCTGAATTAGATACATGCTGACAAAGACATCTGCAAATGTTTAGGGAAAATGGGGAAAGAAAGCACGAGATATAAAACAATCGAGAGAGCATGTGCAATATACATATTATTGTAAGGATTATTAGCACATGCGCTCTTGTACATGTGCGAATACACTATACATACCATGATGTACAATAGTGAGCACTTATTGTCATATTATCTCCACCTTGTCTAGTCTTGCCTAGCATTTGTGCTCTTGAACTAGACGGCGCCAGCTAGTGATCAGGAGATCTGTCTACAACCGAAATCCCACCAGACCTTTGATGCAAGCTCTACTGTAGTTACTGCGTACGAGTTTATGGACTGTTAAAAAATGTCTGGGTCCACCAATTCATTAGTTGCACCAATTACTCCAATTACAAATCACGTAACCAATACTACCCAGAAATACTTTGGAATAGGGGTGGAAATCACAGAGTATCGTATCACGGGTTACTGTCTTGATAATAATGGTATCGTGATACGATAAAAACATCGATATTTGGCGCCAGTGTATCCATAACGTATCGCAAGAGGAAGTACATTTATATTTACATTTATGGCATTTGGCAGACACCCTTATCCAGAGCGACTTATGTAAGTGCTTTGAAGGTTCACTAGGACCCGGGCAAGAATACCATTAGTCGAAAAACTCAGTTGGAAGGAAAAATAGTAAGAAATAATGCAAGTGTTCTGTATCCATATTTTGTCCCACCCCTGCTTGGTAAATAAAAATGATTTCTTTAAGTGGGACGTTTTCAGGCCTAGAATCACAGAACCGGTTCAAACTACAATAGGTTAAACTCTAAATTGGCTATTTTGGTATATACACCACAGTAGGTGAAATTGAGATTACTGGCAAGTTACAAAAAAAGAAAAATATGTTCTTTTATACTTTATTCTGTGGTTCAGCATATTCAAATGCAGATTAGCTGCTTCTTTGCTGTTCGTTACTACACTGTCGCAATACGGAGCTACTGTATTGCAAAACGATCTATCTGGATTTTTGCTGAAATGACTCAAGGGACCTTGAGAAAGACTGGATCACGGCTGTAGCGTTCACCGTTTGTCAGATCGTGTTGAATTACGTCACTACGGGTATTAAAGAAAAAAGCACTTCAGGACATGTTGCAACCTGCTCGATTTCTCCGTTGCTTATCATCTAATAATTGACATAAAACCGTATTAACGTTGGCACATGCTGAGAGCGTAGCCATAATGCGGTCACTCGGAAAAGTCAGAATGAAAATACATTGTGTCCCCAAGACATATACGGACATGATACAGCTATAGAAGAGTCGATTTAAAGGCCACAAACATCCAAGCTGCAGTTCACACGCAGAATACCTGTGAAACAGCGAGCTGAGAAGACGCCGAGACTGCTCAAGAGCGCCCTCATCGTTCGCTGGGTCGTCGGTCGCGTCAGCCATGTCGTTACTCTCAACGAACAATTCCAAGTTTGAGAAACTGGTTCTTCTCCATACTTCTCCAAGACTCGGCGAGAAATCAACAGACGCGCTCATGCACAGTGCGAACTAACTAGCACTCTGGGAGTGGAAGAGTTCAGCTGGATCTGTGGTGCACGGATAAGTCTCTCTTTGGCTGATAAGGAAGCCTAGAAGTTACTGATTAGTCGTTGTCACCCAGGAGCATCCAAGGAGTGACGAAATTGCTTCAAACGTAGCAACCGCCTTCTGCTAATAATCGTCTGTTGATGGTGGGATTAGCATGAAAGTTGAAGCGTTGGACGCTGTTTGAGCAGAATATACAGATGAGGTCGGGGAGTGCTGGTCAGACAAAAGGACTGCTTCATCGCTCTCTATTTGGGCAGAGATGAAGTTAGAAGCAAATCCCACTGGTGCCACTATCAGTGGTCGAAAGGCATTGTGGGTCATGGAGGAAACTGGTAACCAAAGTGAAAGAAGTTTATATTAAACAACCAAGACGAATTTCATGACAAAATAAATCTTGGAAGTCATTAAAGATCACATGGTAGTTATAAAGATGAATATGCAAGTGGTTCAGGGTGGATTATTCACTTTAATGCCAAACGAGATATGCGTTAGTCATTGGAAAATTTTACTACTCCGTGCGTGTCACTAATCACCACCCAAGTAACCTCCAGAGAAACTTTCATGATAGTGCTATGTAATGAGGAACCTGGGCCAGGATAGTTCTGGATTTGGATTTGTTACCTTTTAGCACTTTTCCTGATTGGTGGAAAAAAATAATAAACCATTAAAAGGTATTTGTGAGGTCAGGTTCAGTGTTCAAGACCACTCCGTACTCACTCACGGTCTACTTTGACTTGCATGAAACAGTATTATATAATGCTATTTGGTGCTGAGGGAACAATTACGGGTTGAACGTCGGCCCTTGGAGGTCAGCACTCTCACCAAGTCCTGTCCCTCGATGAAAATAAATGAAAAGTCGCAGGAAGCTGTACTGCATTGTGTGCACCTCAGAAACGTTTCCTCTACTGAGACGTCTGCATGTTCACGCGCAGTTTTCCTGCGTTTATGCACGGCCTCGATAAGGCGCTGCGTTGGCTGGGCGCTCGATGGGAAACCACCAGCGCACCTTCCTCAAATATTATTGGCTTCCTGAGAAAAGAATGGCTTTGAGGAGGAGATGGAGTCCATGTGGTGCACCTGTATGACTGCCCGCATGTTTGTTACCAGCAAAACACCAGATGTCGTGAATACTGCTTTTTATCAGATTAAAGTTAAAAAATAAAAATAAAAAATTATAAATAACCAGAAGTAAACAAATTAACAAAAAAAAAAAAAAAACAAGAACCCAATGAACTGGATGTACTGAATTTATAATGTGAAAGACTGTAGCTAAATATACTACATCATGTACTACGGCTAGCATGTACAGGTGTTCGTATGTTCTACACATGGGCTAGATAACACTACTTTTCACTACTGTATATAAATAAAGGGTAAGAAGTGGGGCGTTCCATGGGTTTTGTGTAATTTGCACATCTTCTCAATTAATAAAAAAGCCTTCATGTTTGCTATACATTATTATATTCTATAACGTATAATAATAAATATAACATACAGTAGGACCCGGAAGTCTGAGCGCACCAGTGAGAATGCTTCCGTTTGGCATTATTTTGTAACTGAACACAAAGGTTTTCATAACAAATGATATCAGCAATAATATAAATATAATAATATAATAAAATATAAATAAAAAAATGTAATAAAATATTGGAGTCACTGCTTACGCTACTGAAGCTCATTTGTTGCCCGAGAGAAGATGTGAATAATTCAATCCAGAGACGGAGACAGAATACCTTGGATGTTTTTGTCTTTGTTCTCCATTTAACATTCCGCTGCGGAGAATAATCAGCCGAGATCTTATCTTCCAGTTACGCAACACTGCCGGATCTCCGGGAGACCCTCGGCTCCGAGTCGCGTTGTCACGATACCAACATTTTGATCATACCGACGGCACATTAAAGGAGCACTGCGGAGTTTGTTCGACCTAATCTTAATCTACCATCATTTGTAGTGTATTTCTATTAACAATAACTTGGAAAACCGGTTGTAGTATAATGGAGGTATACGAAAAGTCTTCTGTATATATGCAAAGAAATGCTGGAAAGCAAAGAGGCTTTTATTTGTCTATGCAAAAAAAAAAATAAATAAATAAAATGCTATGAAGAGCAATAAACTAGACAAAATAAATATTGTGTGTGATAACCTTTGGAATTTTTTTATTTTTTTTTAACTGGTACCATCAGCCACACTTTTAGCTGGTACGGTGTTACTGAGCATCTTCGAGAATCTGGTACAGAAGTCTCCAACTATCCCTCCATCCATGAAATTTAAAGACCTTAAAGTTATATTAAGACTTTCTCAATGAAGCAATACCACACGAGAGGGAGTGTTGCTGTACTTGAATATCAGCAATATGAGAATCAGTACAACCTCGAGTGATCTTGCTTTTATGCGATTCTATAAACTTAAGAAATTTATATCAAATAAGTGAGATTTTGGACCGAATATTCGGTTAGCTAGCGCACACCAATGTGCACACTTCCATTAAAGGTGCTTCCAGAAAAACGGACGTGAAAACTTAGCCCTTGTTCCTTCTCATCCTTCATCTGACAATATTAGAAGTCCTGAAAAGTACGGTTTTCCATACTAAAAAACTACCGTAAGAACCGTCTCGAAGTAGGGAAATTCAAAACGGCGATGCCATTACTGAAACAATACCACGGTGACACGGGAATTTGAATTCGTGCAAATTCAAACAAATGAGGGTGAAAGAAGTCGTACGACATGCCTGGAATCAAAACCTTCACCTTGTTTGAGCGGTGGCCCGAGCCAATTTTAATACAACACAGACCTGGAAACTCCCTCAGTCTGCAAGGTATTGAACCTGAAGTCTAGTCTTCCATGAAGTCATGGGCTAAGAGCTAAAAGAAGAGCCTCACCTATTCAGAGAATACGAGCCAGTCCTTCTAAACCTCATTCCTGCGGAGAGGACTTGAATTAAATAATCCAGAATTAGTAGGTAACCTTGCCGTCCAAGAAAAGCAAAGGAAAGAATACGGGCCTGACAGAGACGTCCTTTTCATTTCAAGATTCAGTCTGGCGAAGCTGACGGGATCTCGAAAGCCAAGAAAAAGACTATTGTGATACAAGTAGACAGTGTGGGCAGTGGAGACGAGGACAAACACGCAACACAATCCAATTAAGACCATTAATCCGAGTGTCCATCCGGAACACTCGACTATTTCGAAATGCATGTCTGGGTTTTTTTTTTTCCTTTTTCTCTAAAGTGCGTAAATATAACCAAAACGTTCAGCCATGTTATTCCGTTAAGCCGGTCAAATCGCACGCATCACGGAATAAAAATAGCTACGCTTTAACCTCCAAGTGCCTACACCGTAAAAACGAGTGCTTATGCGTTCCTAAGGCAAATTAGATTTATTTTAGAACGTACTTGCTAAAGTGAGAGCTTAAATCACGTTCTGTCTGCGTGCACATACTGTGACTTTGTTCCCTCACACTGAAGACTTTGTCTGCCTGAACACAGAGGCCGAGGTTTGGTTTAGAGGTGGGGCTTTTATACACAACTCCACCCAAGAGCAGGCAGCGCTATAAAGCCAAAAACAGCAAAATTTAGCCTCGGCAGTGACTAAGCACACACTGGAGCGAGAGCGAGACGAGCTGTGCGGGAGCTACTGCGCCGAGGTTAGAAGGATCCGGGCTGCTAGATCAGAAATACACCTGTAAAGTGTGAATACACCCAAACACTTGGTTACGACTGAAGCGTGAAAGAGCACGGCTGTAAGTTTTAATTAGGTACGTCGGTTTCACTCATCCGCTGTAAGCTCGGCTCATCCGTGGCACGTTTACCGTGACACCCGATCCAAAAATAGAGCCGAGCTGATGACTGCACACACCCTGCAAAACAACAGCGAGCAATCAGATTAACCACGTACACTGCCGTTCTGTTAGCGGCCCTTCGGACTTGCGGTGTTACCCTGAGATAAACTTCAAAACTTGAGAACACTCAAGAAGGTTTAAATCCGTAATCATAATGCAACTGACCACCACAGCTAGGGAAAAAAAAATAAAAATAAATAAATAGTCATCGGTGGTGTGGTGGTTAGAACTGTCGCCTCACAGCAAGAAGGTCCTGGGTTCGATCCCCGGGTCACCCAGGGTGCCTT
>JAQQZR010000037.1:19468965-19485036 GCA_030068235.1 Notoglanidium macrostoma | reverse complement strand
CTGGGATTGGCTCCAGCTTCCCCGCCACCCAGACGGATAAAGCGCTATAGATAATGGATGGATGGATGGATGGATAAAATAGCTAAAGCAGGGAAGTGTAGTTTAGAAAAAATCTTAATGCAAAAATAAAATGTGTCCTTCAGAACTGAGTAGAACATCGGTTGTTGTTTTTATCTTGCATCTTCCCCCCCATCTCCATGTGGTGTCATTGTGGATAAGGTTAAGCATGCAGGGTTAAGGGCTTTGCCCAAGGGCCCAACAGCGGCAGCCCCAAGCTTTAAACCCGAAACCTTTTGATCAACAGCTCTACCCCATAACCTTTGCTCTACCACAACCCCAGAGTGGGTAGCACATTAAATTGGATAAAGTACACTTGAAAAGAAACAACCTGGGTAAAAATCGTGACTTTTTGAAGCTGTTTTTTCAATTGCAAACTGAGGATGTATGTCTTGTGGAAGAGAGTTTGACAGGTTGGGAGTATAAACACTAAAAGCAGCCACACCACTTCTTTTGTGTTTTGTTCTTGGAAGAGAACGTAACCGTGGGATTCGATTATCTTAGACGTCATTGTGGAATATTCTAGTGTTTATCTAGTGTTTTTACTGTTCTGGCCAGCGGATACAGCCTATTTTCCAGCTTTCGTATTACTGGCCAATATATAAATAAATAAATAAATAAATAATTTGAGATTTCCTAATCGCCTTAGTGTTTTTTATAAATAAACTTGACTACCTCAGCTTCTGTTTTGGCAACTGATAGCCATTTTGACTCACATCACATTTGATGGGTGAAGCTCTGGACCTGTATCTGCATGACTTTACTGTATGCATTGTGCTGCTGAAACTTGTATGGCTGATTAGATAACTGCATGAATGAGCAGGTGTACATGAGCTCCTGTTAAAGTGGATGGCGAGTGTGTACATATACACACGTCGGAAACAACTTATGTCATGGAAAAGATATAAGCAGCGTAATCAACTTCCACACCGCCACTTCACACTAACCCAACCCGCACCACAACCCAACCTACACATCTGGTGCCCTTTCTTAGGATAATGTTTCTTGAAAATAAATAACATTGTTGATATTTAGTAAAATACTTTAATCATATGATGGATTGGATGCTAATTAACGGCCCTTCTTGACTTGGAGTGGGTGTGTTAGAGCAGAGGAAACACTAAACCATGCAGGACAAGGGGCACCCTGTGACCAGGGTTGGAAACCTGTGCCCTAGTGGGCATTGTGACCTATGCACTAGGGAACAGAGTTGACCAAAACATGTCTGGCCATCACTGTAGCCTGTTACTTGAGTATGTGACATTATATTATACTACAGCTCACTGTTTATGTTGGTATTACATGATTTGGAAATGTAGTGTTGATTTCTAAGGATGTGAACAAGCGACAACCCAGCAGCCTAAGCGACCCCGAGCCATGTAATTAAAAGCAAGAACATTCCATTACATTCCAGGCTTGAAGCGAAAAGAGAACCTATGTCATGGTACTGAAATATCTGAAAATGTTATTACTGAAATAACTGAAACTTTATGATTGAAAAATTGGAATAGAAAAAAATCCACATCATCCTCCAAATATTTATTCTGAGTGTGAATTTTGGAAGATTTCTTACAGCCCTGGTTTCTTTAACCTACCACAGTTTTCGTTATGGCTGTGATATGAACATGACTTCTGTCCAAATCAATAAAAATAATAAAACTCTAACTAATTAGTTGTACTACCTATTTCAGGTTTATTTAGGCTAAGTAAAGATATGCTAAGATTGAACACATAGTATATAGATATACAGTAATGCTAGCTAAGAATTGGAGCATCTTCAAGTGTACAATCGAATATGTTCACCAATTTTACCTGTTTTTTTACATCCTCCCCTATTTTCATATGATGGATGTGGCATTTTGGAAAATGCTTGTATGTATTATATTGTAGTACACAAACCGATGTAAAAGCTACTAAAGTTCGTTTGTAATTCTTTGCTCCAGCCATTGGGCCTTAGTTAAAAATCAAGATATCCTCTTAATAAAAAAATCAAACAGAGACAAAGGAGAAGTCTTCAAATATTATATTATTGCTCATTACCAGAATGAAACCAATACAATAAGTTAAAACAACAATGCATGAAACATTAAATACTCCATTGAAATTTATGTATTTCTTTTAATATGTATATATACATATGCAAGTACTTCTGGATACACATAAAGCTTTGTACTGCTAGGATGCAGCTTGTCTGTCTGTAGGTAGCCAGTCATTTCTGAGCAGGCCCAGTGCACAGTAGTACAGCTGAGAGTTCATCTCCGCTCAACACATGCGGTCTACTTTCACAAACTAATATTAAATCACAGAGGCAGTTGGTAACACCACTGATAATATTAAAGGTCGTTTTCCAACGGAGCCTAAATATAATACAGCAAATATTTTACCTCAACCTTGTTCTCGGTCATAAATGATCCAGCGCTATGTAAATAGCCCATTCATTTGTATTTTTAATAGCTATGCTGTAACATAAATAGTCCATACTCTGTATCCTTCAAGTGAAGGGTACCTCAGGCATAAATTCTCTTTGGTGTATGGTTTATGTCATCCATCATTTCTATCATAACAATAGAGTGAGCTCAGGCCTTCAAGTCTACTGCCCTTTGGAGAACATAATGCATGGGCTAGTATATGCATGCAAGTATGCATGCAGCATGTCCTTTCTGAGATTCATCTCCAAAACATTCACCTCTCTGTAGAGATTTTTGCAAATATACCTCTGTAATAAATTAGCTGTCCTCCTTCACAATATCTTAAGCAAGAGAGGCTTTAAGATGACCAATGTAAGTTCAGGCTCCCTGTCATAACACCTTAATGACCTCCATACTGCCTGAAAAGCTGGACTGCTTCCCGAGCTTTCCAAAGTCCTCGCTGCATATTGTTGTACTGATGCTCT
The DNA here is from genome assembly GCA_030068235.1 of Notoglanidium macrostoma. Taxonomy (NCBI): domain Eukaryota; kingdom Metazoa; phylum Chordata; class Actinopteri; order Siluriformes; family Auchenoglanididae; genus Notoglanidium; species Notoglanidium macrostoma. Next base: position 19,482,086 of record JAQQZR010000037.1, on the reverse strand, counting down.
CCTCAAACTCCATCTGGCAGCTTCTCCGTTTGAACTGTGTCTCCACCTGCATCACACCAGCACTGGGAGCACTCCCAAACCTTACAGTGCTTCCGGAACCCGACCCTGAAGAGTCCAGATCTGAGTTGAAGAACCATGGATGGTCTTCAGTGGGTGTGCCAGGTGTCGTGGCTTGAGTCATTCCTCTGTGCTTGGTCCAAACAGAAGATGTAGTCAGGGGCAAGCTGAGGAATGAAGACGACTTGACGTTGGCGTTATGAACAGGATCCTGAACAACTGGAACTTGCCGATTCAGATTAAGGTTGAGAGACAGAGTTGTGGTCGATAACCTCTCAAAGGTGCCACTGTCTTTCTGTGTAGATTCTCTTACCGATGATCGCCACAACTCTGGCTTGGGGCTCTTTGGGGTTTCTTGGGATGACGAATACGAACATGTATTGCTTGTGCTTTTTGGACTGTCGAGTTTGAAAAGCTTGGGCATGGTTTCTGAGTCTGATTGCAAGGCATTTGGGGAGGTTCGGAGATGATGGTTGGATGAGTAGACAGACTTGACGTCGAGGTGGAAGGAACATTTGAGCTGGTTGTTGTGGAGGATTTGGTCTGCGGAGAGATGAAGGCTGCTGAGGTCTTTACGTAGTGAGGTAGGTGATGGTGGCTTGACATTTAATACCATGGTTTCCTGCATTCTTTGATGAGAATGGCTTTTCTCTCTGCTCTGTTCTAAAGTCTCTATGTTGACCTCTGTCACCTCAGCATGGTGTGTTGTTGACCTGAGAGGGTTGCAGGTTAAGGGCGTCTTGAGTTTTAAGTCTCGCTCAAACTCCAGGAGCTGCCCAAGGAAGTTGAAGTTAGGAGATATTGAGGGCCGACGATCTTTCACAAACCTAGGGAAGGTAAAAAAACATGAGTTGTGGATTTTATTTCCCTTCATGGCAATGGTTCCTAATCATGAGTTCTTGAGACCCCTTTCACCATGGCTGGTCCAACCCACTGGCTCATAAGCAAGCCTTTGATGAGGTGAAACTTTTTCACCAAAAACTGTCCAGAGCAAGTTGAATATACTAAGCATTAGTCATAATTCTGGTTTTGACAGACTGGTTTTGGTCTGTCATTTGGTGTGTAAGCATTAAATAAACATGAAGCATGACATACTGCAAGTGACACAATCAGACATTACATAATCTTATTTACCTGTAGGCATCATCTGATGACAACCCCATGGTTTTCATGATGTAAGCAATGGCAATGGTTGCAGATCGAGAAATTCCAGCCAGACAGTGGACGATGACTCTACAGTTTGACACTTTGGCTTTGTCTGGACAAGAAAGGAAAGAGAAGAATAAGGAAAACCAGAAAAAAGTCAGAACCAGAAATGCTACTACAGCACTAGGTTTATGGTTTCAGCCCAGCTCAAGTGCTGACATCAGTCAGACCTCCCATAAAGTGCTGCTTGAACTGGTTTACCATATTCCTAACCTTTGTCATTACTGTAAGCAGAAATGTTGAACTATTCTGGGTTGACTCAGTCAAGCTTGACCCTCTGTGTGGCATCAGCAAGCCATATGGTAATATTCTGAGGAGAATATTCTTACCAATGAATTCGTTGGTTTTTTCCAGCCAGGGCAGCAGCTTTTCACAGTAGCTGTCATTGATGGGAATGCGCAGGAAGTGGTTCTCGCTGATGAAGTCTGGCTTTGGACAGGTGTTGCTGGCATTCAGGACATAAGTGATCCCATTCTGCGCCATCAGATCCTGTTTAAACAACCAGATCTAGACATCAGTTCTACATAGCAGCATATTTCCTGAGGGAAAAAATGCCAGACTGAGTGGAAAATCAGAACTGGAAAGATTATCTTGAATTATACAAAACTCCCTTATCTCTTTCACTGTATGATATGATACACAATGATGGAATGCCAAGACAAAATACTTTGCTAGCGATGTCAGCTAAAAACACTTGTTTTGACGGTTGATGGTATTTCCTTTCAGCGCAAGTCAAATCCTTGCTCAGTTTCTTACTCAAGGTGATAACAGAATTTGACATTTGGTTTAGTGATCTGCTGACAAATCAGCTTTAGGTTCATTCATAGGTTGTGATTTGGAAAGTGTATATGTGTGAATGGGTATTAAATCAGGTTTTATTGGAGTATTTACAATTAGTGCACAGATTTTTGGGGCAATTGGTGTAGAAGTATTCAAGATGCAGAGTATCTAATCTCTACCCAGTAGTCGACTATATTGAGTGTTTAATTCTTGTTTGAGCTAGCTTACGTGATGCTGTGTAGTATTCTATTATGATTAGACAAAAATGGTTGACAGGTATTCAGGGATAGAGAGAAGCTTCTCATTGGAGGGCAAACTGAGTTGTGGGAGGAGTATGAGATGGTACAATGTAAATATTTGTATATTTTTCTTTTCATGTTGTTACAATGCGACTGTCTTCTAACAATAAGGATGCCATAAGGATGAGATAATGCTAGGCAATGCATGACTGAAATCTATTGCTTGCTAGCCAAGCAGACCCCAAATCTTACCTTATTAAGGACATCTTTCTGTGAGCCCAGGTAGAGGTGAGGCAGTATTCGAGTCGGACCCAGGTTAGCTACGGGTAGGCATGGCTGAGACAGACTGAGGGGAAGATAAGGTGGAGGCTTACTCTCACAGACGTCAGGGAAGCATGATGAGAAGGCTGCAAAGCCTCCTGAGAAGAGACATAAAGAGAGAAAATGTGGCTTGAAATGAAGTCCAAAATCTACATTATCCATTAACATGATTATAAAATCCAAGATTAAACTTGGGTACATGTATTGGTAGGCCAAAGTATATACCGCATTATTGTTGTACAGTAACAATGGAGGGGCTTTCCTAACATCCGAACACATAAAATCAAGCGATAGCTCAACATCAGCTCCACACACGCAGCTGAGCTTCCGCATCCTGCCAGGCCAAGGTGACGCTAAGTAGACTAACAGACGCAGAGTTATAGAACATGAACGTCCATGGAGAATAAGAGACTACATTCCTTTTTAGTAAACTTGGCTCTTGGACCAATTTCCAGAATGTCAAGATCCGAGCTTTAGAAATAATTCAAAATAACTTTATAGTCGGCAGTAGATTGTACTTTGAGAAATGACGGCAGCATTTTTTCATGGAGGAATGAGAAATCTGGTAGGACTGGTGGAATTGGAAGTGTGGCCCTTTAAGAGACCAAATACGGTGTCAGTGTGTGGTTCTCTGCTCACTTGCTCGCTTGCTTCCTGCATGATCTCATCTCCGCTCAGAGTCCAGCATCACACTGTGGGAATGAAGTGGACCACGAGAACAAACCGCCCAACTATGGACCAAGGGCATGCTCTTGCTCACAGAAACACTTTTATTCACTCAAATGCACAAGCATCCCAGCTAGTCTGATGTTTATCACAAAATGTTAACAACTTTAAATACACCAAATACAAGAGTCCATGTGTGGACTGCACTTGGACACCAATGATCCGCCTAGAGCCAGTCAATTTCACAACCTACATTGGTGTATTTTTGGATCTTGCAGCACTAATAAAGCCTGTTCGGCCTCCACGCTTTCTTAAGCGACGCATTACATCACGTCTAAACACGGCACCAAATTAGCCCTGAGCTAATGTGCACGTTCAAATCTCCAATGTCCTTATTTAGTGTGTAAGGAAACATGGAAAATAAGTGGATGAAAACAAGATGTTAGCATAACTGTTTAATTATCAATGCTGTTTTGGAATCTTGCAAAATCTGGAATGCGTTAGCTGAATTTCCAAGTAAGGCTGGCAAGCAAGGCCAATAACATCATCAGCTCAGGTTAAGAGCTTCAGTCTGGCTCATGATCATTCATCTCACACTTGCAGACATATGTACATGCACAAACACACACTCACGCCAAACAAGCCCACACAGATCCACACTCATGAGTACAGCTGGGTGGGAAGGTGTTTAAACAGTGACTGGATAACGAAACAAAGGCAGAAAAGAAAGAGAAAGATAGAAACAGTAGGACAAGGGAGCAATTAAGCATGAAAGAAAAGATGAGCTCATGTGTATGAGGTAAGGTTTAGTAAGTAGATACATGTGACTGGGGAGAAAACAAGAACAAGCTGAAGCCTGATATCACGGAAGCCTCACATTTTCATTCAGTGCTTTCTTTAGCAACTCAACATACATATCGCCCCATCATGCACTTATTTCCCCTATTCAGGTGGGCTAATGTAATTATTTTTTGTTCCCTTTGCTGTCGGCGATGTTTCACATGACATCACTCAGCAAGGCCATCCTGAAATATAGGTAATGAGCAAGTCAAAGCACAGAGACAGTTTCAAAAGGCGTAATCAGCCTCACGGCCATGACTCATGATTGTTGTCATGACAGGTCCTGTCACAGAGCGCCTGAGTGTTACGCAAACCTCGGTCACCACACACAAAGCTGCTCACTCTTCAGCTACGGGTTCGCAAGCTGCTGCGAAAAACCTCAAGGTGGTGCAAAGGTTAAGAGTGTATTTGAAAAAGTGCTGTCCTTTGATAATGGAAGCACATTTTCTAAGAATACAGACAACAAACCATTCACATTGCAATGAATGGTCACAGGCTTCAACAATTAAACAAGTCAATTTATTGCAACATAATTTAGCTATATTGGCATTCGATTGGCTTAATTTGAATACACCAAAGACATGACATTAGAAAAAAATTTCCTTTTTGTTAAACTGGCTTCGTCTGCATCTAGTCCCTTAAATGGAATTACATCATTTACTCTCTCCATTAGTGATATTTGAATTCAATTAATGAAATTTCGACACGCAAAATGCATTGCCACTTTGTGTCAAACCAACAATTTATGATTATTTATATATTTATGATTACCTGCTAGTGAAAGTGCTGATTGGCTACCTAATTTGGAAAACCATCAGCCACAGACCACAGTCCTGCGAGCTAGAATGTTTAAGAATACTCTGCATCTGTGGAGGAGTCTTAGTTATCTACATCATTGTGGTCACCAACATTCTTCCTGGAGATCTAACTTCCTTCAGGTTTCATCTCCAACCCAAACACAACCTTTTAACTCCTTATGGAAATGATTAGATGGTCAGGTGGGCCGAATATGGTTGGTGCTAAAGTCTTTACGGAGGTAGATTTCCAGGAGCAGGCTTGGTGAACACTGATTTAAAATGTTGAGTACTAGTAGGTCAGGGTTTCTGGTGTGACCATCCAAATGGGCTTCAGAAAAGGGAATCTGCAGAGTGGTCCTCAGTTTTCCACCGAACTGATGAAGCCACATGGACGAGGTTGAAACATCTTCACAAGTCACCTTGACTTACCTACTAGGAGACAGGATGCCTGGAAGGAAGAATGTAAATTGAGGTAAGGTGGAAGAGTCTTGACCCATTATTCCAGCTGTGTGTCTGGCCCTTTAAAAGCTCAGCTCAAGGCCTGTCTGTTTCTGACTATTAAAAGCAACTGCCAAGCAGTATGACATCATTGCTCAACACATGGGTGGCCAGCGGGCTGTCTCCGAGTTGCTGTGCACAACACACACACACACACACACACACACACACACACACACACACACACACACACACACACACACACAAACTAAATGCACCCACCCAGGTTTGTCTAACACCTGGTTTTACCATTGCACGACTAGCTAGCTTTACGTTGTGATTCCTCATGGCTCCAGGCTGACCGACTGAGAGCGATACAGACAGAGACAGAGTGCAGAAATAAACTTTAACTCGATTTAACCTGGCTGCGTATTGTAGATGTCGGAGCATAACAGAACAGCAGAACAGAAGGAGAAGAAACAGAACTTGCTCCCCAGCTTGCTTTAATCACAGTTTAGACAGTATTCCACAAGATAATGCATCACCATTTGCAAGTAATTTGCATTTGCTTTTTCTTGACACGCTGCCCAAGATACATTTCGTCTCATTTGTTTTGGGTGAGCACCCACTTAGAAAACTCTGAACATGTGATCGTAGATATTTATCTTGACTGGAATTGTGTCACATTTGATCAGCCAGTGTCAGTCATGGAGCTGCTGCAGGTGTTCCCTCCTTTATCATCTCTAATTTTATACACTATCCTACAGCTTTTAGAGCTAGACTCTGACAGCTTTTCCTCAATATTTCTGTCAATATTTTGACTTCATGTGAGATTTTCGTTTATGGGACTATTCAAAATATTCACTTGGCGTTAATGTCTTCAGTGTTTTTTTCCAACTTATTAAATAGCACATTTGTTATTTGTATTTGTGATATCCACACAGTTCCAAGGTTAAGTGAGTATCCCTGTTATTGTTCATTTTAGATTAAATATACTGTGATTTTAATCTAGAAAATTATAATATTGTCTATTATTTTGAGTAATTATTGCACTGAGGCATCAAGAATGCTTCATTTGCTGCTAATACTAATATCATCTCTGACATGTTATATGAGGTTACATTGACATTTTATTATTCAAGGCAATGACAGTAAACCCGAACCTTGAATGCTGTCTGCTTTTGTCTTGTGAATATATTTATTTATTTATTTATTTTTAAATTTAATTTGTTGCTTGTCTTCTATACTTGCATTGCAAATAAAATTTTTATTATTATTATTATTATTATTGTTGTTGTTGTTGCTGTTGTTGTTGTTGTTTTTCTCCTCCTCCTCCTACTACTGCAAGAACAACAACAATAATGTATATAAAATACTTTGAAATAGTATATTTAATATTAAAAACACACTATTTTACCTACATGTGTTGTAAGTGAAATCCAGTAATTAAATATATTTTTATTGTTATTTTTTTTTTAATAATGCTTTTCAGCTTAAACAAATGATCACATATTTAATTACATATTACCGTTTCATGTTTTCATATGTCTAAAGACTTAATGTTGAGTTTATTTCTGATATATAATTTAAAAAATTATTACAATATAGTAATAAATATGATATAATAATAAAAAATGCTTTAGTATTAGTGTGCTATTTTGACTGTCAGCACACTCCCTACTTTCCCTACTGTACCTGTCTCTGTATCCCTCTGTATTAAAGATTTTTAGAGCTGATTTCCCACAATAAAGCGCTGAATTGAAGAGAGTTAGTGATACCTGATATCTTTAGTGTCCCCTGCATAGGCTATGGCTGTTTTTTTCTCATCCCTTTTAAAAGTATTAGCAATGCGTTTAGATTCACACGACCTGTTTCAGCATTTTTCACACCTTTTTTTCCGGAACATGTCTCTTTTTTTAAAACCCAGAATGAAATTGATGTTGGGGGGGCATAAGGGGGGGGTAAGGGGATGTCCATAGATATGGAAATAGATATACAGTATCTCATGCACTTGCCCTTCTCGTCCTGACTTTGTGCGTGTGTGTGTGTGTGTGTGTGTGTGTGTGTGTGTGTGTGTGTGTGTGTGTGTGCATGTGCGTGTGTGTGTGTGTGTGTGTGTGGTGCATGGGGTTGGAGGGGTTGTGTTAAATACAGAGCAGTAGTATTTACATCTTTGCTTAGCAGCTAATGTGCACACTTACAACAACCCTGAGCTAAATATGTTCATGGTGGTGGGGGTGACATGCCAGCTTAGGCAAGTAAAGATACATTCGGGAGTGATAGAGTGACACCAAGATAGTCGTACCATGTCAGGAATCACCAGCCTTCCACTATGTCACTGTTTCTAATTAAGCACTGTTTTCGGTCATTAATTCATGTCTTAATAGCTGCTGTGTATAGATTGCAGAAAGAGAATAAAAAACACTAATGGACCCCACACACTGTGGCCGAGTCTGAGTTCTGTCCGAGCCTTTAGGTCAGCATTTAAGACGGCGCGAGTACACTTTAAGCACCATAGACACCACTTCTGTGATCAATTAGCTGAATTAGCTGTGCATTTCTGCACAGCTACTGACATTTAATCCAAATAATGGTCTTATTAAGGTCGAAGAAGCAGAACGCAGGTTATTATGTGGCACCTCACTTCCAGATGGCTAATGTGAGCAGACGCTGCATGTGGAGATAAGTGTATATACACACTGGATTAAGGCTGTGCTAGCTTAGCATCAGTATTAGCAGGTTAATCCCTCTTGTACACTTGTTAGAGTGAAGAGAGACTAAGAGGCTTTCGCTCTCTCGTTCAAGAGGCAGTGAATGTGATACATAGACACAAACCCTTTTTTAGACAGTTAGATGTTCGTGCTTAGAAGAAGTATTATACAGTGTGTGTGTGTGTGTGTGTGTGTGTGTGTGTGTGTGTGGCTGTGTGTGATCTGAGACACTAACAACATTACATATGATTAATGCTCTTTGCAGACGTACTCATTAAGGATGAATTGAGTGGCAACAAAACCACATAGCTGCTATTACACTCACTCACTCACTCACTCACTCACTCACTCCACTTATTGTCTAATCCACTCACTTTCTCACTTACATACTAACATCCCTTTATTCCTCAGGCACCCACCAATCAAATGCTCACTCACTCAATCGCTTTGCATTCCTCACTAACTTCCTTACTCTTTCAATCACTCACTCACTTACTCACTCATTCACTTTAACTTCCTCACTAACTTCCTTAGTTGCTTATTCACTCACTTGCTCAATTTAACTTCCTCATTAAAATCCCTATTCTCTAACACACTCATTTATTCCATCGCTTATTTTAACCTCCTCATAACGTCCTCATTTGCTCACCCGGTCACTCAATCACTCATTTTAACTTCCTCACTAATGTCCCTATTTGCTCACTCACTTATTCACACACTCACTCACTCATTCCCACATGAACGTCCTATTGACTCACTCACTCACACTTCCGCTTTACTTCAACTCTTAAGTTCCTCTCTCACTTACTTATTCATTCACTCACTCGCTCATTAACTCTTGCTCACTTCCTTATTCACTCACTCACTTACTCACTCACTCACTCAACTCAGTCAGCCACTCACTCATTCCTTGGCTCACCCCCTTAAACCTCTGTGCTCACTTGCTCACTAGCTCTTACACAGTCAGCCACTTGTTTGCTCAACCAATCACCCTATCACTCACTCACTCACTCACTCACTCACCCACTCACTCACTGACAAACACAATCAGCTGCTTGTTCACTCACTCCTTCATTCCATCACATGCTCCTTGCCTCACCCCTTCATTTCCTCTCTCTCGCCCATGCTCTCACCCACCTCGGAGGTCGCGTCCATCCTTGATGCGCCGCACTCGCATCTTCAGCTTCATCTCGCTCTCGTGCATGTCTGTCCACAGCGGAGGAGCGATCACCACGTCCACCGGCATCCAGGCACTGAGCTGCACGGCACTGCACTCACGTCCACTCAGCACTAGAGAGTCGAGACCTCTGATGGACCTTCTGTCAGTCCACTAAGTTGCAGATTAAACCTTGATGTTTAGGAGTTGTCCCACTGAAAACTGACGAGTGTGTGTTCAGTAGCTGTGCGATGCAGCTGCGCTGCTCACTATCTGTTCCAAACTGAGTTGAACTGAAAGTGCGCTCCGTCTATTGTTGAACCTCCTCCCTCTCTCTATCCCTCCCTCCCTCCCTCCCTCTTTTTCTCTCTCTCTCTCTCTGAATGAGCTCACAGGCTGTGTGCTCCACTGAGACCAGTGTTCAGTAATAGCTCATGTGTAAGGCATGTAACCGCATTCCTTACTCACCACACAAATATGCGGCTGCTACTGCACTCGCAGGGTAAAGGGATCCTACGCTGGACAGACGGCTGCGTTTGGGTGTGTGTTTATGTGTTTGTAGAAGGACAGGGTGTAGTTGTTCTACGGGATCAACAACGAAGCTGTGCTATCTGTTTGTGTGTGTGTTCTTGTGTGTTGCACATTGTGTGTCGTGTGTGTTTTGCGTGAGATGCTTTGCTGCTGCAGAAATCCAGGTCTACTTATATAATTAGTGCACTTACTGCATGCTCCAACTGACTGTGGTTAGGACGGAATCTCTGGCATGACTCGCTTACCCAAGTACACAGCATTGGTTTTGGTCAGCCTTCGATGAGTGTACAGAATTTACACCAATAAACTTGTGGCATTGACCTTTTAGGTCTTAAAAAACATACATTATTCTATTGAGTTAGACTGAACAATATAAACGGTATATATGGACTATGTAAATGAAAAGACCGTCAGTCAAAAGTTTTGGAACACCCTAAATTCACCATTGTAGCATTTTTGTTTATACTTCATTTAAAAATGACTAAGGACTAGAGATGAATCAAGAAATGCTTATGATTGCATGTTTGGTAAATGCAGCAACAATGACTTCATTTTATCTAATCAATTCTATTTCTTTTGAGCTTGCTGTATTAAAACCAATCCTCCTCGCAGAAACATGTTAAATATGTTTATGTTGAAATATTTGATGTGCTTAGGGATTCTGGAGCTATTGTATCAGTTGGTTCAGTAGTTTCATTATTGAAACTGTCACAAGGTAATGCTGCTAACGCAGTTACAATGGTTTTTAATAGGAAAAAAAAAGATCAATATTATCCAACATAATCCATTGTAGAATTAGTGGAGGTGTTGGATTACAACGATGGACTCAAGGATCCAGAATGCAATGAATACATCTACTGACAATGCAGTTACTTGACTACTTAGCAATCTGTGAGATGGCGAGCATGATAGCATTGGCACAATCAGCGTATAAAACACTATACAACACTAAAGCACTGCTGCATCACTGTCTTTGTAGAGAAGAGAGTAAAGAAGAAGCAAGGGTTAAATCTAAATAAAAAAAAAGAATTTTTCAATAATAAATAAATCTAAAAAAAAAACGATGTATCCTTCCCTGATTTGTCACACTGACCTTTTCCAGAAGAAAACAAACGCATCAGTCTCGACTACCAGTTGGGAATACAGCATGGGTAACGAATTACAAGCGATGCTGACCTTGTTGTCTTTGCTAGCAGCTGTTGTGCAGTTAGATTCTGCATTTTATAATGCTACAACTGCCTACGCGTGCAGGAGGGAAGCTATTATTCGAGTGATCTGCAAGTCTGAAGTCTGCTTCCTGTTTATACTGGCACATGCATTTCAGGTGTGTTAGTATGGACAAACATATTTTGCAATATGGAGCTGTAATGTCAATCTCGACGGAGATCGTTTTCACTTTAAAACGGGATTTTAAACTAAACCTTATTAACATGGACGTTGCCTAAGACTAATAATAACGAGCTAAAAAATGTTTGTAATGGTTTCCTAGCGCAGTAAAATCTTCAGGATAGAAGAATTTTGGTTAATAGGCTGGGAGTTTGTTTTTTTTTTGAGAGAGAGAGAGAGAGAGAGAGAGAGAGAGAGAGAGAGAGAGAAGGTGATACTGGTGAAGTCTGTTCATCGTGGCTATAACTAACACTATAACAGGAACTAACTTGTCTCTCGGACATTCGACAACATTAAATCTTAAAAGGCGGAGCCATCGATCCGGGAGAAGGATTGTTGATATGTGAACTCAGCAACCAAACAAATACACACCTTCTTTCAGTGCTCCTTCAGAAGCTCCGCCCCCCAAATTCATGGACATGCATTGCCAAGGCAGTGACACTAACAACAACACCACCACTTTCATTGTTTCTCCATTTACAGAGCTATTTACTGTGTACGAGCACTGGATTTTTTTTTCAGCACACATAGCTAAGGAGACCGTAAGGAGATATTTGCTGAATTTGACAAAGAAATGTATTGGATTAGAATCAGTGACTGCACCTTTAACTATAAACCATAAAAATGCACCGTGTTGCTCATTGATAAATGGTATCAGTGAAACAACAAACTGTACAGCTACACAAAAATAATCATAACCATCAGTCTGTTGTGTCTCATTTCTTACTTACTTCTTGAATCAGAGTCATTTTGTAAAACAGCACCTCTAACCTGTAGTTATATTAATGTGCTTATTCTAATCTATCGCTATCTACTCTCTTCTACGTACATGAGCTCACAGATGCCATTTACTTCCTTGAGGCTTGGCTATGATTGGCTGTGGTGTCGTCGGCATGTGGGATATTTTGTATTATCACCTAAAGTGAAAGAATGTCAGTAAGTGCTAACAGAACCTATGTCATTTAAACGGATAAAAGGTACAATGTGTCATTATTTTATAATTAAAAATTGTAATTGTTGACAAGGTGCTGTAGTATAAAAGAAATAAAAAACTTCCAAATGTGTGGTTATAGGGAAATAACTTCTGGGTGGAAACAGTAACCCATGTCTTCCTGCAGTACAGCACCCCATCCTTATTTTCCTTTCATATTTACATTTCATATGCAGTTTTTATTCATATATTTTTTAAAGCCAGGTATCATCATTAATCCATAGTGTGAAATGTAATGGAGGTAAATGAGTGATACAGTGAAATGCTCCATGAAAAGCAAGCACAGGACTAAGTCTGGTGGCCAATCGCATTCACAGCGGCTTCTCTTTCATCCCAGTCTATCAAAGACGTATGTAATGTGACACTCAGGGCTGCATCCATTCATACATGCTGCAGTGAAGCATAAATGCATTCATCAGAGGGGAAAAGAAAAAAATAGACAACGTAGGTGTAGTGAAGTGAGACGCAGGTTTGTGTCCTCCTTTGTCTCTAATGGAGGTGTTCAGGTTCCAAGCTTAATTGAGGGGCTTTGGATAGCCCTGCTGCAAGGAGAGAGAAAGACAGAGAGAGAGAGAGAGAGAAAGACAGACAGACAGACAGAGAGAGAGAGAGAGAGAGAGAGAGAGAGAGAGAGACATGGATAGCAGATAATTTGGTGGGTGGAGGTTGAGAGGGTGTGCTGCACATCCTGTACACAGATGCAATGACAATGCCTCTTGGAGCTCAGCCAGCCAATTTACCATCTTACCTTCATCTTACTGACACACGCATACTCACACACACACACACACAAACACACACAAACACACACACACACACACACACACACACACACACACACACGCACACACACAATTAAATATTAGACATGTAGAAACCTCAGGCCCTTTCAGTCTCTTTCTCCCTTTGCTCCATGCTCTTACACACTCACAAACATCACACACACACACACACACACACACACACACACACACACACACACACACACACACACACACACAA
>JAQQZR010000037.1:19452923-19467893 GCA_030068235.1 Notoglanidium macrostoma | reverse complement strand
AGCGAGAGAGAGAGTGCGAGAGAGAGAGAGAGAGAGAGTGAGCGAGAGAGAGAGAGAGAGAGAGAGAGAGAGTGCGAGAGAGAGAGAGAGAGAGAGAGATACTCTGTCCTTCGGTGGAAAGGGACCACGCTAGGACCACAGATATTATTTGGTGTTGAATCATTCTCAACATAACACTTAGACGGACATGACGGTGTGAGCGGTGCTGCTGCAAGTGTGTATTAGATGTATTGCTTTAGGTGTTTATTTACTGGCAGCTTTATTAGACACCAGGGTTGTTACTGTGTCACGGTGTCACACTTTCACGGTGTAGGATGTAAGACGGCTATCTCACCGTTTACTACAAAATACTGATTAAAGTGCTGTACTGTGTGTTACCATCTTTTACCCAATCAAATCCTCCCTCCAGTGGTGATTATCTCTGCAACTCCTCAACACTTTCACACTTTCTTTCCTCAGGACCCCTAAATCATACTACAGCAACCATCTTTTCTCGATACAGGGGACGTGAAAACCTCTGGTTGTGTAATCCGCTACTGTTGTAAAGACGTTACTTTGCTACCTCTGCTGCGACTCCTGGCATCTTCATCACGTTATCATACATTGTTCTGGTTTTGATCTAAAGAGACTTTTTGGCATACACAGCCCTGGCTCTGGTAAATGAGAAAACAAAAGAAAGTTTCTCTCACAAGAAAGAGACCGAGCCACACAACACGGTTCCAGCCAATCACAGGACAGGGGGAAGGAGCGGGGTGAGATGGGGGTGGCGTTATTTATGTCGTTGCCGTGGCAATGCACGTCTGTGAATTTTGTGGGGGCGGAGCTTCTGATGGAAGTTTGGCTGTTCTAATAACAACAATCCTTCTCCAGAATCGATGACTCCATCTTTAATACTGTAGAACTGTGATATCTTTTAGACTATTTTATCTACTCGTTTAGATTTGATTTTGTCTAATAACCCCACTAAAGAGCTCTAAAGATTTGTCATCGTTTACCCTTCATCGGTGTCACTTCCTGACCACAGCACCACTGTTGACAATGGTTTTGTTTGCGCCTGCTTCTGGTTCTCATCTCAGCGGTGACACTGAGGCCTCGTCCACACATAGATCAATGTTTTGTTGAGAGTGCTCTCGAAAGTGTCTCCATCCACACGAGAAATGGCAAAACAATGTGAAAGCACTCACACGAGCACGTCATCGCAGTCCATGGAAATATCAGAAACTCTTATGAGAAATGCCTCAAGAATAACATCAAGAGCAGGTGTATTGAGCAGTCGGGGATGGCGAAATGCAGTAAAGTACCAATAAGGCCAAAAGTTAATCAAAAGGCTAAAACAGGAAATGACACTCTTCAGCCACAACAATTTCTGATTGGAAATTCTCTCCCCAGCTGCTAGTTTGCCCAGATCTTATCCAAGATCTCAGCTCACAGAGCAATTTGTAGCAGCGGGGCAGTGGGATCAGGAGCAGAACTGCTGTTGCATATTCTGCCGCCTCTGTGTGAGGGTGTAATAATGAAACAGAGTGAAACGTGTTATCCAATAACATCACAAGGTAACAATCTGATAAGCAGCAGCAAAACTGGATGGATTTTACGTCAATGGCTTCTGTCACTAATTACGTATACGTATGGATGGGTTGGACAGTGTGTCCATGTGTAATGCACATTAATGTGACCTAGTGGGCACGAATAGGTAATGTGTTTCACAGATCCACACCACATAAACCACATACATACATATCCGCCTCTCTGACATCAGCCTGCTGTAATGCCACAGCGGTCCATCCATCACTTACCAGCGTCAGTCTGCCCTGATTTACCACCAGCAGGTGAAAACACGCTCACACACATGCAGAGCTGTGTTCTTGTGTTGACAGCACTCGTTGTCAGGGCACTGGCAACAAGCGATTAATATGTAATTACATCAGCGAGGCTGCGACGCAGCCAAGAGAGGAGCATCACCTCATAGAGTCAGCCTTTAATGAAGTAGGACTGACTCGTCCACACCTGCCTTCTGAAGTTCGCCCGGCCAGCACACCCACAAAAACACACACGCACGAGTGTGTTCTTGCTGGGCTTTGCCTGGGCATGTCAAAAGATCAGTGTCCACTACTAAGAAGTGCTCCATGAGCCATGCAAAACCTTTTAAAACAACCCTGTATTTTTCCACTAATGAAAAGTTAAGGTCATATGAAGGTTATAATTATAATGAACTACAACCACACCATGTCATGTTATAATGCATTCACAAGGCACTATACACACAGTTATCTATAGTTTTCATGAACATGCATAACCAAACAAAAAAAGGAGGTTCCTTAGGAGCGAAAAACTAAACTCGAAACCGAATCCCTTTTTTCCTGAGAACATTTTTTTGCATGGAAACATCACACACAGGGAATTTCATTTTCAGCCAAGAAAAAAAAGCTCATAGTTATATATCAGTCACTGCAATAAACCACATCCTAAATGCAAAATAGGGCCAAAAGTTTGTGGACAGCTGACCTACAAGTCCTTGTTGAGCATATCATTCCAGATTTAATCCTTCTTTGCTGTTATAATAACCTCCATTCTTCTGGGAAAGCGTTCCACCGGATTTTGGCTACCACGAGCCGAAGATGTTACAAAGGTGAGTGTGTGTTGTGTGTGGAAGCTGTCTGAAACAATGAGGAATGTACGTGTGTATAAAAGTGTTTCTAGTACACGGGATGGGTGGTGGTCCACTCAAAGCAGGCTCGCTAATAGAAAGAAATAAACAAAAGATCTCAAAGCCTCAGAATGATGATAAAGGTCGCATTCCTTAAGTTCCAAATTTAGCGAATCGGACACACAATATAAGATATCATGGAGCAACAGGAAATGAGTTCACGGCCTGAATGAATAGCCTCATACTGTGTTATCTGTGAATGCACGGTTCTATGAGTAACATGAAACACTGTCAGGTCTAATCAAGTCAAGTATATTTATTCAATATCGTTCCCATATGTCTACATTAAGAGTGTATCACAATGTTATTATCTGTATCTTTATCTAGTTAGTGCTTTAAATATCCATATCTGTATCTGCATATGTTAATAGTCTACACACCAAAATGCAATGTATATAAATTCAGTCACTAGTTTAAAAAAAAAAAAAATCTGTGCAGGTGTCAATGTATCTCCAGTAATTGGCAAATTGGGGCTGAATTTCTTTATTATTGCCAATATAATGTGTTATAAATACTACTTATGTTTAATGCATTATAAACATTGCTATTAACTGTACTGCCATTTCATAAATACTTAATTATAACAATGTGTATAACATATAACAGCTATTAAATTGTGGTGAATAACACTTGGAGCCAATTCTCATAGCAAGCAAGGTAACATTAGGTAAACTTTTGTAATAATGGGAAGAAGTTTGTGAGCAAATTGCACATCAGATTGAAGCCTGGCCCTTGCTGACCCAGGAAAACCTGCCATTCCTCAAGCTCCGGATTTACCTTCAGGATTTGAAATGCTTTCTAAGTTTATTTAACCTACAGCTGTGGAAGGCCTGTAGACATTTTAAGGAAAAAAAAGGTAATGTATTAGTATGCAGCATGCATCTGTTGGGATGATTGCGATAAATTCATCTCCTTGATTGACAGAAAGCAATTATTTTTGCGGAGTTTGTTTCCTCGTTGGGTTTCTCATCATGAAGGAAAATATTGATTTGGGTTTTTGGGTCTCCGAACACAACAATCAAGACAAAAACAGGCTCTATGCTTGATGAGTTTCCAATCAACAACTCCAGCTAGAACATTTGTAACAAACAGACAAGCAGTAAACAATATGTGACAGAATTCTGACAGAGTTGTGTATATCAGCTGCCTTCTAGTAAGACAAAAAAAAAAAAAAAAAATATATATATATATATATATAAAACATTGAATTAGCTTCTCAGAACTGGCTAACATTTTCAACTTTGCCACCAAGCTCAAAAACGCAGTAAACAGAAAATGAATAAACTTCCTGCTATTTTTCCGCTTTCCAACATTCTCTGACTAGCATGCTTTGAAAGTACAGCGTGGCAATGTTCCAGATGCAAAATGGGTAAAATCCTTGTGGGTAAAGTGCTTGAGTGGGCAGGTTTTAGAAGTTTATTCCTGTGGTGACAGATGTTAGCTAAGCACACATTTCAACAGGATAAAAATGGATCATAGCATCACCGTAGTCCATTAGAGAGCTGTTAAACTGTTAGCTAGCTGCTAGCTGCTAGCTGTTAAACAGCATTTCGAACCTTTCATTTTCTAAATAGCATTTCCGATTGAAGAAGCTCCCGATTGTTAAACTTTCAAGATCACCGATGTCCACGTGTCCGCAATAAAGACATTTCTGCACACCAGATTTTTCATGCTAATAAGAAATCATATCAGAAACGATTGCTTGCTCTCCATTGTGTAGCTGGTTATCCTTTACTACCAACAATATAAAGTTGGAGATCACGTATCTTTATTAGTTATGGACTGGGTGTAAACCATGCATGTTGATGGCTATCCATTTACACCCTCGGTACTGGCAGCTGTCGGGGAGATTCTGGCTTCCATTTTCAGCCTGAACGATAACAGTGTTTGTGTTGCCCAGGCAACGTCTGTGATCAAAACACCGGTTCAACTGGATGCCATACGTGCACCATGAATGTCAACAGATGCGCTTCTATTTCAAGCTAGTGAGTGATAGAAGGAGATGGACGACCATAGACGGGATTCATTTACATGTTCTGGAGTGACCTCTGTTTCTGAAATGTAATACATCATCTGGATGAGCGGACTTCTAAATTAACTCGACATATATTGATTCGGCTGAATGAGCCTTGCGTTGAAGATTAACTTCGGGGGAGTTAATGACATTTCAGACCTGACATTCTGGACCACCTTCAAGCAAATTATGCTAAGTTTTGCTCTTTTAGACCTGGTATCAAAGCCTGAAAATTGTTTATTAGCAAAGCTTACTTTATTTTGGAGCACCAAGGTCAGTATGGCTTTGGAAAATGTGGGATTTGCATAGAACCTGAACCTGATGGCATAAACAAATTATAATAATAGCACGACATACTACTTGATGTAGTGATAAATGGAGTAATTACACAATTAAACAACATTAGCTAAGATGTGTATAGTCGATACAGCTCGAAACTAAAGTTTGCAGGCTAAGTAGTTCGATTTATAGTTAGGAATAACGTGGAATGTGTGGTAAAGTTAGTTCCTGTTCTTACTCATGTCATAACACCTATATTACAATCATTTCCTCATCAGCAACCAGTTCCATCATAAGACCAAAAAAATGCAGTTTGTCATGAAATTAAATAACAGTAAAACTCTTCCTGATGAAAACTTCCCTGTATGAAAACATTAAGGAACATATGTACCCAGGCTAGCCAGGTCTCTGCTAAACTTCTAATAAAAAAACACACACAAAAAAATGACCTAAAACTAGCCTCCAAAACTTTCACTGGAAAAAAGATGCCTTTGCATGGTAAATGATGTCATCGTGGTGCACATGCATTTCTGATTTGCAGTATCTGCAATATGCATTCTGGTATTAACAGTATCCACTCGGTAATCCCCCTTTCCCTCTCCCAGTCTTTGCAATTTTCCCACCAACAGAAATGGTTCTGTACATCATAGATGCACTGTCTATACTAACATTTTTCCTATGTTTGTCATGGTGCCTGTTTGCGGAGATCAATTAGATTTAATTCAGATTATTTGCATTAACACTAAATCTTGGTTGCCAGTGACTATTTTATTATTATTTTTTAATTAGCTCCAGAAAAATTCCTGCTTTTTCCATCCACAACCTTTTATCCCAATTTGGCTTAAAGACTGTGACTTTGGCAACCCAAACTTCACCTCAGAAATGTACAAAGCACTGACACTGGAGACTCTTTATAAATATCTCCTCACATGCAGAAAACATCAACATGTCAAGTATTATTCAAGTTGTTTCTTATCTGTTTATGTTGAACATGTCATAGAGGTTCCTAAATAATTTCTTATTATAGAAGAAGTACTAGCATATCACTAACATAATAAAATGAACATATTAATATATAAATAAAGGTTAAATCTAGGGGACGTTTCACGTGGCATCTGTCAGACTAGAAAGAAATCAGCCCCAGACTCACGTCTTCATCTTATTCTGTGTGTTTTTCTTATGACCACTGGTGGTGCTGTTCTGCAAAAAAAAAAAAAAAAAAAGTCTAAGTGTTATATCACTTCTTTATATTGTTGATTTGTTGGTCCCTGAATTTAATGCTTGAAGTTGCAGTCCTATTTTTGTCAATATATTATTCCGTTCTGACAAATCATGTCATGTCCCAACATCAAACCCTGAGGAATACCATGTAATTTAGTGCAGTCAGATCCACAAAACGGTCTGGTAATAATCAAAGGTCCTTCTGTTCGCTTGTAGTTTGACATTGCCTTGATTCCACATGTCATTACCACGCTCATGCCAGTTGTTTTGCGTGAGGGGGATTAAGATGGTTCTATCCCAGCTTGACAAGAGGCAGGACAGGCAGAGAATCATGCGTCTCCTCGAAGACAGGGGTTAAAGAACAGGCAGTTCAGCTTGGCTTTGAAACCGAAGAGATCACATCATATCTGAGGAATTTGGCGTGCAAGATTATTGTCATACATGGCTTTATAAAAGCATGAGCGAACACATTTGATTGAAATGGAGAAGGACAGTTTAAGGACAACCAGCTTGGAGTTTTCATCTTTTGAAAATGTGTCATATCACCAGGCTTTTACTTCTTGCGACATATCTATTCATAAAACTTTTGCATCACTGTGATATCAGTCGACTCTATTTATACGGGTGCATTCCAACCCTCATAACGTGACTGGGGAAAAAAACCCCCAAAAAAAAAAAACAGGAGATGAGGGGTTTGTTAAAGTCAGGCATTTCCTATTTAGGGAAAAGCAAAAATATCATATCATGACATATTCTTCCTATAGGGATGTAACCAAATCTGATTATATTCACAGAACGTGAGTTTGAGATTACAAGTGTCCATCAGGATAAGGATCCTGTGAGAGCTTGAAGGACAAACAAAATGTTCATTCGTTCATCCTTAGTAACTACCTGGTCAGGGTGGCATGAGTTAAGTTAGTCTACTGTTTTGTTTATATTTTGAGAAATTAAAAAAACAAGTACATTTGTTAGTAAATATCACAGCGGGCACGAACAAGAACTGGGTGAGTGGGATTAAAAATAATCTGAAATTGAGATTAATTATAAGCTCATGTGATGTAACTGAGGTTGAGGAACTGTCAGAGCCCAAATTCCAAAACCTCTTTCTATATTTATTTTTTGTCCCCGGGAAGTTCTAGTGTTTCCAGTGTTCCAGTCCCTATTGACATATTTCTGAGTAAATCTGGGGGTTTTATTCCTTCAAAAAATAAATAAATGAATGAATAAATAAAAGGCTTCAAGCGAAAACAATGCCGCACTCCGTTTCTACAGTATCACCCGGACTTCCAAGTTCCAATAACACTATAAATATATCTTAGGTGCTGGCTTTGTGAGCTCTGAAGTTTGTGCCAGCAGTGGTTCTGGAGGTTACAGTGACAAAACCCAGAGGATAAACACCAGTGGACAAATGAGACAGGGTTGACTGGGAAATGCATGGTGACCGACTTGTGTTTACCCATCACATCCTCCTCTGCGTATTCTCCACGCCATGGCAAGCGGATCACAACTAAAACCTGCGGCTCTGCAATCAGCATCATTCATGTGTACCTCTAACTGTGTGTAATAAGGATGAAAAGCAAGTCTGATCTCAGATCAGGCCCTGAAGCACAGAGGCAGGAAGGAAAGGAGCATTGTGGTCCTGGGAAGTGACTCGGAGGCGTTGGATCAGTGACGGATCACCTGCAAGAGGCTCCAGGAAACTCGGCTCGACATGAATGAGGTTTTTGGAAGTGACTTAACCCTGGAATGGATTTAAGGGTGTGTTACACTGTCTTTCCATAGCAGTTGCGTGCATTCTCAGAAAATAAGCCTGTACATGACTAAAAATCAGGCAGTGCAGTGATTGCGTAAGTTATGTTGAGTAGCTTTTCAGATTGAGGATGTTGTTTATGATTTACGTCAGAGGTTCCCAAACTTTTAAACTCACACCCACATGACTTACCACAAACTTAGCAGGTATGTTAGTTATAAGTGCAATTACAACGACAACCAACATAATGGACATTAGTAATAAAAAAAATCAGTGTGCATTATTACAATGTGGCTTCACAAACACTTCTGATTAACTACTACTGCCCAATTAAATCTTCAGTGAATTTTGTGATCTTACATGAATATAACAACAATCAACATACTTTAGTAACCATTAGTAACTGGTAGTAGTGGATCTGGATACTATCCAGGGGACACTGGGTGCAAGGTGGGAATATACCCTGGATGGTATGCCAGTCCATCTCAGAGCACAACACACACTTTCACACACTCTTTGACATCTAGGAGCAATTTAGTGTAGCTGATCCACCTACTGGCATGGTTTTCGGATCTGGGAGGAAACTGGAGAACTTTGGGGAAACCTGCATGAAACTGTAACACAAGATCAGTATGGAGCTGATGGACCCCGCAACTGAGGTAGCTACACCACCATTTCTGCTCTAAATGATTCATGCTTTTTTTCCTGTTCTTTTGCATAAAAAAATTCTTTTTGAATTTGGATAATAATGACATTATTGTTCTACTGCAAATAATATGTGTGCATTTATAATTATAATGCGAATAAATAACTAAATAGGCAGGGTAAAATAAAATACAAAAAAGAAAAGGAAAAAAAAAAGAGAGAGACAATTGCAGTTCCAGTACAGCCCACCAGGGGACAATGGAATGTCTGATGAAAGACCACCAAAAAAACCAAAACAACAAAAAAAAGAAAGCTTAAAACTATGAACAAGCAAGGACAAAGTGCTTGGATTTATTTTGATTTCATGCGAATGAAGTAATATGAAAAGATATGAAGGCTAAGTTTGTATAAACTGAGTCATGTGAATTGTTAAAAATTTGTCAGCGTGAAACTATGTTGCATTACATCCCACCAATTTATAAGAGTCCCATTGAAATTCGCTGAATTGAATAGGCTTCATTCATTCTCAAGGATGCATGTGATTGCTGGTTATCAACCATCACCGTGCGCAGTTGAAGGATATGTACAGTATATCAGATTACCGCTGCACATAAAGTAGCATTACAGCAGCAACAGCATAAACTCCCCTTTAAACCCCCAACTTATTAAAATATTTTTGATATTTATCCTCAGTGAATTACAGGGTCACTAACAGGATTTGTATGTAGTATGTACAGGAGACAGGAAACTGAGTGCGGGTTTAAGGATTAATGGAAATGACATGACGATGTGATACAGATCTAATACACTTCTCTCTGCCCTGCTCTTTGCTCAAGATCAGCAGACTGGAACAGATGTTTTAATGAGTAAGGAAAACCTGAAACCATGGAGATCAGTGAAGATCCAGGACTGGATGAGCTGAGATGGAGCTGAGAATCCCTGAGCTAAACCAGTGCAATCATACCATCTAGTGTCTCTCAGATGCTACTGCAGTGCTACATCAAGAGAGTATTGACCAATAAGAGTACAGTTAAAAATGAATAAACACACACACACACACACGCACACACACATATATATATATATATGTGTGTGTGTGTGTGTGTATGTATATATATATATATATATATATATATACACAATATTTTTTTTTTACCTTCCTAAAATACTGACCATCTGCCAAAACACATGCTGAGCTGATCACGATCATGGCTTGGCCAGCTGTTATTCCAGCTTCCTTATTACTTTATTAAATTTATTTATACTATACATGCATGAGATTTGCTAATACCCTTGTTATTATCTTGAAACAGCTTGGCTCTCAACGAACATCAGAGCAGCCGAGGATCGATGATTTTGGTTCACCTTAATAACCCGTTATGTTTATCTCCCTCATGATCCTATACTTCAAGAATTTAACCTCTTTTTTCTCATATCTGCGATGCGCATGTGACACAGCTATGTTATAAATGTTTGACGTTACATGAAATAAATGTATAAATGAATGTTTTTTAAATTGCAAAGTACTTGTAACATTGCTAGCCAAATCAGCATGCTAGGGACAGTAGGCGGTTTAGCGTCCATCCAGCACTTATAGTGCTGGTCAGAATGGCTAGTAGCTAAAATGTATAACTTATACTACATGATTTACTTATGTTTAAAATGAATTTACAATGGGTTCTGATATTCTATTTAAGTGAATAAAAAAGTGTGAAAATTGGTTGCTTGACACGCATGACAGGCCAGGCTTCATATTAGCTTTGTTAGCAGGCTAGCAGCGCAAGCTAACTGTACTAGCTAACTACCCTCTCCTGAGGCACCACCATATGATTATAGTATATCTTTGTATCTTCTTCTAGATAGTTAAACACAAATTTAATAATGCCAATCAGTCTGAAAACTGGTTTTTGATTAATTTTACTTCAGGTTTCGTAATAGCTACTAGCAGATTAGCTATCTCTGCTAGCTACAAATACTCTTCAAAGGCACCAATCTTTGATACTTCCTTTCTCACTTTGCAGATTGAACGACAGGTCGTAGAAGACAGAAGAACATGAAATCACTGTTATCATTTTTTCTTCTTCTTTTTTATTCAAGAAGTACATAGGATCTTATAGGCAGGAACTAAACATGTGACAGGGGAAATGAAAGAAACAATGGCGTACAAAACGTGCCATATGTTTGGTCAAAGCAATCATTCGAGCCAATCATTTTGGATCTGTCGTTTTGCCATGTCATAGCTAATTTGCATAAAATGCTGTCATTTTGTTGCTGTCAGTGAAATTGTAGCTTCATGTCGCATACATACATATTTAATGAGCGGTTAGCTGTCACTCTCTCGCTCGCTAGCGTGAACGCTGGATAACCTTTCTTAGTTTGTGATTAAACCACCTTTAAGAATGCGCTGTAGCTTGCACAAGTGTGCTTTTTTTTTTTTCTTGTGAAAACTTGTGCTGACTGGGAATTCTGACCTGTCATCCATCAGAGTTGCTAGACTGCACTGGGCAGAATCTGGTCTCGCAAGTACAGTATGCTGCTCACATTTCTTTTTCTTAAAGGAGCATGTAGTACGGGAGCCAGACTTTCACACTTCAGAACCCTGGCCTGAATACACAATTTTTAGAGTAGTCAGTAGTTCTGAGTTGGGAGTTCTCAGACTTTGAGGCTCAAGGGCCAGTTCTAAACCAGTACAAATCATGCATGTTTATTCTACTACATAATGGAGTGCTGGAGAAAAGCACTTGCACAGATGTGACCCTGATTTGCTTGATGTGCCCAGTTTTCTCCTCTCTGGTCTTCTCAGAAACTCTCGCTTTCTTCCTCTCCCTACTGTATTATCACATTTCAGAGGCCCTCTTTTTCATCTCTCACTTCTCTTTCTGAATCACACATCTCCTAATGAGGATCACACTTCTGCAGAGATGAGCTTGGGCTTTGTTCTCCCTTTCTCATTCTCTGTTTTTTTTTTTGTTTTTTTTTTTCAATTTGTCCTTTCAGGACATTGAGAAGATTATTTATGCTTTTGGGTCGTCACACCTGGACTTTTGTAATGCATTACTTACTTGCCTTTCTCAAAGAGCCCTAGTTTTTTTTTTTTTTTGCACAAAAGGTATCATCTCATCTTAATACAAATACTTAATAGAAGAAGCTGGTTAATGAATTGAACTATATAATATAGACCGACACGTGCAATATTCAATATAACCTCATAATTATGAGTTCGTTATTCAATTAAATTCCATTTTATTTGTTTAGTGCTTTTAACAACATACATTGTCACAAATCATCTTCACAGAAGTATATAGATTCTGAATAGAAATGTATGAATCTATAAGTTTATCTATATATATATCCCTAATGAGCAGCCCGTGATGACGGTGGCAAGGAAAAACTCCCTGAGACGACAAGAAGAAGAAACGCTGAGACTCAAATGGCGACCCGTCCTCATTAGGATCACACCGTATAGTGCAATTACTACTGACGCACAATCGTTAGTGATTTTTATACAATAGTTCTTTAAACAAGAAATGAATACCAAGTAAGTGACACGATGTGGCGAATATTCTGTTGATTTTTGCTCCGCTAGTGGAAACAGATCCTGAAGATGCTACAAGTCGGCTAGCTTGCTCACACTGATTTGTACATTCCTTTTAAAGAGGCTTCTGAAGAAATTGGTGTCCTTTCTTCCTTTTCGTCTACATCTGACAAGCTTTCGTATTATAAGTCAAAGGTTATATTTTACCTGATTAGTAATTACAATTATACCTTAAAAGTATGATTTGGAATATCTGTTGACTTCTGTAGTAACTGTCTCAAACTAGGAAGTGGAACAAGCGGCGTGATACACGTAATGAGCAGAACACCGCTCAACCAATCAAGTTAGTGGACCAGAACTAACTATTGTATAATTGACTTTATAACACAACCATATTGACAAAAATTAAATTATTTAGCAAAGAAAAATGTAGAATTGTTGATATGGTAATGTTTTCTGTCAGGAGATGTTTGTTAACATTTACGGAAGGAGCCTGCCGTAGGTTTTCCCCCTCATGAAAGTCTTCGGGACAGAGGATTTTGCCCTCTGGTGTGAGAGAATATCTGTATATATCGATGTTATAATGTACGTGCTAAAAGGAAGTAACACGTTTCACAGATGTTCCCCAACATTGAATGTAACTAAACTGCTAAAAATGTGTGAAGTGGCGTCCTTAAACAAAACTAATGATTGTCGAATTGCTGTGGTATGAAATGTAATCAAACACCTCAGGATGTGAATCACACCACCCACACCATTGATTATTTTCCTAAATCATCACACCACAAATTCCATTATTCCTTACTTAAGCCGTTAGTGCTGACCTACCAAGTTTTACATAACAAACGATCATTTTGTAAACGCTTGTCCCCGGTGTGAATGGGAAGTCTCTGAAGCTTCTTTTTTTTGAGGAATGATGTGATGGAGGAACTGTAAAATTTGCTGAGCAGCCTTCCACAGGCGATTGCTTTAAGATTACACAGGAAGCACTGCTTCTTCTAAAGTTTAATTGAAAATGCCAAAAGTAAGCATTTAACAGCTGGGCTGTTATTCATCGCTCAGACTGCAGTTCATTATTCAGGCAGAATTTTAAAAAAGTGTAAAAAAAAAAAAAAGAATATCTGCACATCTAGTAATGCTGCTAGCAATTCACTTTTAAACGCTATGTTGACTTCTAAAACATGTATGTTAGATTAGGCAGTAATACATGACCAGTCACGATATCCTGTGAAGCCTAGCATCAGTAGAATCCTACAGCACGCGCAAGAAGGCTTTGTTTTAACACAGCAAAGCTCAATGCATGCATCAACCCTCTATTGGGCTTCGTAATGTAATCTGGAGTATTGATGCAGGCAGTGACAGAGGGGAGGGGCATGCAAATATAGGACACAAAACAAACAAACAAACAAACAAGAATACATTTATTTCTTATGTAAATATTATTTCTTTATCATTTTGTCCTGCTTCCTTACCTCACATTGTTCTGATTATACTATCAGTATTATTTTCCCCCCGTTTCCGTATTAATGTATGCAAATATGGTTATTTAATTAAGTTTATTTTATGTAAAAAATGGCAAGAGAACAAGATTATATGTAATACAGAACTAGGAGGAATATAATCAGAACAATGTCAGGTAAGGAAGCAGGACAAAATTAACAGAGGGTTGCACACTAATATGCTAGAGTGTTTTACTCGCTTATCGAAACATGTTATAAAATGATTTCTGAGGTGATTGTTAGTAAGAGGAATCAGCTCTATAATAAATCAGGAAGGGCGACCAGGTGTCTAGATATGATTTGCTTCTGCTTCTAATAGGTGCTGTAAGGTTTTTTTTTTTTTTTTTTTTTTTTTTAATTTTGTGTGTTCTTTTAAAAGGTTAAGCATTTGCAGAGAAGATATTTTAGTTCCATCTTTCCTTGACCTTTTAGGCTATTGTTAATGATGTTAGAACAAATGGTTGATGCTGTCGTGGTATTTGAGCTGACGATAGATCGCAGTGTTATGGTTGAGGAGAAGTGTGAGATGCTGCTCGAAACCTCGACCAGAATGACTAGATGTATGACCAGCAAACAGGAACCCAATCATCTGTGAAATTTGGCCAGTGTTGACATTTGTAATTTCCTGTATGTGTGATGAAATGTGACCTTTGTAAAATCTTGATAAAAGAGTACAACCATGACATAATAAAAGTTTTTACTGTATATTCGTGATGTTATTTTTCCCGGTTCGAGTCGCTGTTAGAGATGAGGAGTCGGGATTGATTTAAACATGTAAACATATGGACATTATCGGTCTCTTTTGATGAGATTTGATGAGGGGTAATTAAAGTTGTGTGAAAATGAAAAATAATTTTATTGTGGACATATAATTACTGTAAATCTTGTTCCAACATGATCAACACAAATTCTGTCCTCAAGCTGATTTCAGGGAAATCATTATTTCGTACATACAAGGACAGATGAAAAACAAAGAAACAAACAAAAAAAAACCATCAGGGCAGTGCAATGTTCAATATTAATTAAGCTCCAAAGACAGAGAGCTAAATGAGATATTTTCAGGATCTATTCTTCTTCCCTTTAATATACTGTCAGATTCATTGATCACTTTTATGACGTGGCTTAAGGCTTGTATATAATGTTGGGCTTTTTTTTGTCTTCAGCATTTCTGTGCTTGGTGTTCTTGTTCTTTTATGTGGTTAAAATGTGTTGGATTTTATTATTCAACCCTAAAGCACTTCCATCCATCCATCCATTATCTATAGCGCTTTATCCGTCTGTGTGGCGGGGAAGCTGGAGCCAATCCCAGCATCTTGGGGC
>JAQQZR010000037.1:19430033-19449211 GCA_030068235.1 Notoglanidium macrostoma | reverse complement strand
GATGCTGGGATTGGCTCCAGCTTCCCCGCCACCCAGACGGATAAAGCGGTATAGATAATGGATGGATGGATGGATGGGTATCTCTGGGTGTATGATCTAGGTGGAAAACCTGATTAATTTGTAATGTTTCTTTGTTCTTTTGTTACCATGTAGTTAGGATGCATGAGAAAACATGCATTCTTCACGTCTGTGCTATGGGTAAAACTTTTTGTCATTATAGGGAGAGCAAATTGATATCAGATAAAAGTTTTGTTGGCAATATTTGCTGCTGAGTCAGTGTCCCCATTGCCCCAGAACATGGCTAGTTATCTAGCATTACACTGATGCCCCTGTTCTGTTCTCAAAATGGCAGCGATTATACACTGTGACATGACATGAAGCACAACGATAACACTTGTTCTTGCATTATAATTGCACCACAATCCAAAAAGTTAAACATTTCATCTCACTCCATTGCCCACATTACAGTATATAAATACATGGGCGGTATGACATTAGAAAAAAAAAAGTACTTTTTGCCCTGACCTCAGGCTGATATTTTATTGAAGGAATCCAAACAAAAAGCAGTAATATGAGACTTCTGACCTTCTCCAGGGACACAAAACTCTGGAAACCAAGTAAGCTAGGAATGTCAGCACTAGTCAATTTGCTTTACACTTTCACAGTTGAAAAATTTAAATGCACACACTTTCTAGATGAATAAATGCCATCTTCAGTTTTATTCTTGCATCTCCCATGGTGCAGAGTTTGATTATTACGGCACGCAGTTGGGGGTGCCGAAGGCAAATTATATTGTGCAATATAGTGCTGCTTGTTCCTTTCAGTTTAGCTCAGCTGGAGTGAACACGAAAGCACATGCACACACACACACACAAATACACACATTATTTTTAGCATAGAACTGTTTATCATTGCTATTCTGAAAAAATGTTGAGCAGTTATGTTGAATAGTCATCATGGATACCTTCCACATATTTACCTATCTGAATTTGGCAAACATTTCCATCTACAAGCGATGCAGAATGCAATCAAAACATGGAGCTGTTAAAAGCCCACGGTAACACAAGTGCCACAACACGCTAAATTTTTACCCACTGAGTAAAAACAAGTGGGCACTCGAACACACACCCATAGATCAATGCAGGTGAAGTGGCACAGATTTAGTTAAACATCACACAAACAGAAGGTAACTATAACTGAAAAGCAGGCTGCTTACAGCGTT
Source organism: Notoglanidium macrostoma (assembly GCA_030068235.1). Classification (NCBI taxonomy): domain Eukaryota; kingdom Metazoa; phylum Chordata; class Actinopteri; order Siluriformes; family Auchenoglanididae; genus Notoglanidium; species Notoglanidium macrostoma. The sequence goes on along the minus strand of JAQQZR010000037.1, from coordinate 19,447,989 downwards.
AAAGCCGTTTAGCTCGGTCTCTCAGCATCAGCTCTCCAGCCTGATCCTTTCACTGTATTACTCACAAAGGCATGGAGAGCTGATTTAAAAACGGTCATGGTTCTGCCTTAAGGAGGTGCCTTGTCCATCATAATGCTGAGACTGAAGCAGGAAGTAGAATGACAACCTGAATCTTGAGTCAACACGACATTGTGGCTGCTCTTCCATGCAGTGAAATAATCTGTTAATTATCAGAATGATGAACAAAATCAGAAAAAAACAAAGAAACCTGGAGGCAGAACTATATACAGTATATTGGTTAGCAAATTGATTAAATGTTTTTTTGACACTGCTACTGAATTGTCTGTTCTGATTGATTTATTTATTTCTTTATAACAGGGGCTCTGACACTAATGCCAGCCGAAATTCAAATCACGACTCATTTACAGGGACTTGTATAGTGGACGCCACATAATCTAAGACTAATAACAAACAGATCAAACAGTAATCAGTAATCATTGGTATTGTGAAACTTTCTATAAGAAGATGTTTTTTTTTTTTTACATTTATAGATATGGTCACGTCACAGCAAGACAGTTCTTGGTTTGAACCTTGCGGCAGACTGGAACCTTTCTGTGCGGAGTTTGCATGTTATTCCCGAGTTCCATTTTCCAGTTTCCTCCTACCGTCCAAAGACATGCAGATTAAGTCAACTGTCTACTGTAGATTGTCCATCTAATGCAATGTGTGAATGTGAGTATGAATGGTTGTTTGTCTCTGTATTAGCCCTGCGATAGATTGGTATCCAGCCTCTCGCTTGATTGATAAACCCTGGATTGGCTCCAGCTTCTCCATGACCCTTATGATCATATAAGTGGTACAGATAATGGACATATGTAAGGCGTCTCCACCCTTGTAACAGTCAGTGTTATAACTGCTCCTTTAGGTTTTCCACCATATGAGCACTTTGCAATTTGAGGTTTCTTGGAAAAATCTGCATTTTATTCACGTCAAGAAAGAGGGAGAGAAAACGAAATGCTGCTATAATGTTAGTCATAACAGGAGCAAATCTGTTTTCCACTAACGACTTCCCACAAAATGAAATGCAACCAGAAATGGATGAAAAGTGTGTCATTCTTTAATAAATGTCGCTTTTTAAAAAAAATGTAATTGGTGTCCATTTGCTGTGGTATAAGAGAAAAGAAAAAAACACTCCGGGATGAATCACTTCAGAACAACACGCCCTATCATGTTTTATTCCTCACTTAAGAGGGACAGAATATCAGTTACAGTCATTTAATGAGGGATTCTGCGGAACGTTCGACTGAAATATATTTATGAAAATAAAAGTTGTAAATTGAATAACTGTGGTTGTACATGTGTCTGCGCTTACAGTATTTTTTGCTTTGCTTTTCCACTTAATCACCATTTATTGGTCATTTTATGAAGTTATGAATGTTTGTTATTGAGACAGGTGTATAAAAAACAAAGGGAAACTAACTGGTTCTCCTTTCAGGTAAAACTAGAGAAAGCCTTGGATGAATTGTATTCATTTTAACAGGCATTCAATAGATTGTACTTATGTAGTGGTCCCTTGGGTTAGTTCCAAGTTTTAGACCAGAACAAAAACCAATTAAGCCTTGACACAGTATAATCATTGTGTCACATGTTGCGTGAGACATCAGACATTTTCCCATTTCTAATCCATTCCCAGATGTCTATTTAATGTTGATTCCCATTTCAGTGTTGAAGTGTTAAAGTGGAATAGAGAGAGGAAAATACATTTTCAAATGACATCTTGACAAATAAATGTGTTGAATAATGATTGCATGCCTGCTGAATTAAGGGGCGGGGGGTTTCTTTCCCTCTCATGTTAGCTATTGTTCACAGCCTGAAGGATTTCTCCTGAACTCATCTTCTGGCATTAAGACGACTGAAAAGCTTTCAGCCACCCTAATGCTTTAAGCCTTGTCGTTATTATTAAATTTTTTTCATTTCATCAAAAATGTGAGCAAACTGCTTTCCGTATTATACTGACGAGCAACAATTTGTGATATACAGGAAGATGTGTCAGGCTTAGACCATACTAGTGAAGCAGGTATGCAGGTTATATATAAAAACGAGGTGTATCAGGAAAAAATTACATGTAAGAATCATTAACAGGGAACCGCTCGTTAAAGAAAAGCTGTAAAATACAGAGCAAAAAACAGGAATACAAATAAGTAAGGAATAAAACACTTTGGGGGTGTGCTGTTATAGGAAAATAATCAATAATGGCCAGTGGTGGTACTGATACTACCGTGAAGTTGATTATTTTTCCGTAATGACACATCCAAAGTGCTGCTTTATTTATTTATTTATTTATTTATTCGTGGTAAAACTGCTTTATCCATTGCAATGTCCATTGTAACAAGCACTATATAAATAAAATTGAATTGGATTGGAGTTAGTGGACCCAAAGTCAATCTTAGAACTGTGATTTATTTATTTGTTTGTTTGTTTGTTTAAAAAAAAAAAAAACCTTTGCCCCAAATGAATCTAATTACTTGTCCCTTCTTACAAACCATTAGCATTAGTTTGCATTTCTAGATGAAACCCATGACATTTCATTCTGTGTAACTAAAAATACTAAGATTTCTTTTTGTCCCTTTCTCAAGCATATGAAAAATGGCTCAAAGTGTACAAAGGCTGAAACCAGTGCCTAAGCCTTGATAACTTTCTATTTAAATTGAGCCATGCAAATAGTTACAATAGACCATGTTGTGTCACTCACACTGTGAATACAAACTGAGCAGCACCTGGTCATAACCGCCTGCTGTGAATGTCTACATGCATTTGTATATATAAAATTACACATTAATAATGATGTGCATGTGTCTATAATATTACAACTTGTTCAGCGAATGCACCATTTATATCACAAGACATAACCAAATGTCTTTAAACATTTGGACTGGTTCAGACTGCATTGAAATGGACTTATAGCATGCGTAGACCTTTTGGAATGATCTGTATTTCAGTTTTAATTACTTATGAAGTGTGGTCCGATGTCCTAGTCATGATAATAGATTTGTAATACAAAAATTATACTTTACCTGTCTTAACAGAACAGAAAGATTAATCATTTATAGTTGACATGGGGAACGGATTCGGACTCTTCTACCGAATAAGAGGAAGAGCAAAAAAAAAAAACAGTTGACCATCAATATTTCTGGGATTTTGTGAACACTGCAAAAACGACATCTTATATAGTCACCTAGTATTTCTTATTATAAGATTACAGTAAACCTACATAATAAATTATCTGCCTGTAGAACACTAATTCAAGCTTGATATTAGTAAAGATATATTTGGTATGTTTTATCTTATAATAGGAAATACTAAACTTATAGTATATTTCTACTTTCTAATACTGTACATTATTTTTGAAGCGAACAAACAGTCATCTCTAGATCATTCCACAGTTGCGCAACTGGATTAAAGCCTGGACTTAAAAAACAAACAAACAAACAAACAAACAAAAAACCCCAAGAATTTTCTTCTTTTTAATGCACTGCCCTGTTCATTTGGTTGTGCCTTTATGTTCATTACCTTGTTCCATTACCCATCTACTATTAAATCTTCTGTATATTTTTTAAACAGAATTTGGAATTCATTCTTCACTTAATTATTGCAAGCTGTCCAGGTCCTCAGGTAAACAGGCCAGTTATTACCAGTAACCAAAACTTCAAGCCAGCTCTATATATTATGTGTAAAGTATAAAACACTTGGGGGAGGTGTTGTTATAGGAAAATAATCTTGGATGAGGTAGTGTGATGTGGCATGACATTTTTTTTTTTTTTTTACAACTACAAGACTTTGTACCTCGCTGTTGTTAATGATTTTCCAACAAGAGCATGTCAATTAGTATTTTACTCCTCTTTTACCACTGCAAATTTCTTTCTCTAGAGATTAATAAGAGAAAAAAAAAAAAACCCTGGAAAGCACATAGAAAGACTTTCCCTGAACGTTACAGATTTACCTTCAACACTGGAGACTCCATTTTGTCAGTTTAAGAGCAGAAACGGATTCCCTTTATTAAATAGATCAGGCAAACAAGTCCAAAACTGTCATCAGCAATATTCAAATAACAGGCATGGTCAGGTGATCTGCATACGACAATATAATAGATAACATGTTTGGTAAATGAGGCACAAATTACACTGAGTGTTATTTTGCAGTGTGAGTGAGTGCGTGTGTGTGTGTGTGTGTGTGTGTGTGTGTGTGTCCTTAAATACTAGGGCTGTGATGTGTGACAGGTGTGTGTGATTTAGAACTATGGTGAAATCTCCTCATGGACAACCTCATCATATCAACAGTTGAACCCTTTTTTTTTTTTTTAGAAGTACATAATGTATTAGAATGAATGCATTAATGTAATCCTGTGATTTGTCATAGTCTGAACTACTTTCAGAGCCATCCATCCATCCATTATCTATAGCGCTTTATCCATCTGGGTCGCGGGGAAGCTGGAGCCAATCCCAGCATCTTGGGGCGAGAGGCGGGGTACACCCTGGGCAGGTCGCCGTCCACCACAGGGCCAACACAGACAAATAGCCACACACGCTCGCATTCACACCTATGGGCAATTTATAGGCCAGTTGACCTAATATGCGTGTATTTGGACTGTGGGAGGAAACCGGAGCACCCGGAGGAAACCCACGCATGCATATACATACATACATACATACATATTTGAAAAAAGCCAGTATCATGTGAAAAGGGGTTTTAATAAGTAAAAGTTCTTCTGGCAATCAAAGCGGTATGAAGGACTCTAACCTCTACCCCATCCCGGACACTAACCTTAGCCATGAATAGCTTTTCAAACCAGCTTGCTTGTGCAAATACCTATACATTTGCAGTCATGAGAGCACATTAAACTTGCCCTTAGTACTTGTCTGGCAATTATCCTGCATACTTCCTGCACTTTCATTTCACTCCCCATTAAACTAGTTGTAGTGGATTTTTTTTTTTTTTTTTTGCAATGTGACTAACAGTTTTCTAACCTCTGTCTTTTTATTTCAGTGGTGTATGACTCGCCATGAAAGCTAAACAGTCATGACCCCTTCACCAATTACTTTTCTGACTCTTCTCCTTGCACCCCACACAGCGCTCCAGGCGGTTCCCACAGACGTGACACTCTGCTGAAAATCGGAGCCACTTTACACCATTACGAATGCCTGTTAGGAATGTGTTTTGTGTGGTTTCAGAGCTTGTTACATGGAAATGACTGCATTGCTTTAAATGAAGACAAGCTTATTTTTATATACATAGTGTCCCACAGAGGGCATCGTACACAGTATGACATACAGAGAAAGACCCCTGATACAAGTAGCTATACATTCTCTATTTTCTCCACAATTTGGCCTTTTTGGGCAACTAGGGAGAGTGGGACAAACATGTAATTCCTCGGAGAAATCTTTATGTTGCACCACTTATGAGCCTGTCTATTGTTTTTTTATAGGGTTTTTGTTGGGTTCCTGAGTCTTAGCTCTGGTTTTCATCTGTGCAGAGATTCACATGTTGTCCTCAGTGTTGTCAGGTTTCCTCCTAAAATATATCAGTAGATGGATTGGCTAAGCCAAATTGTCCCCAGTGTGTGAAAATGGTGCCCTGGAATCCCAACTAGGGTGTTCCTGGTATAAGCTCTGGATCCATCATGACCTAGACCAGGATGATGGCTTACTGAAGATGAATTAATGAGATAATTAATATTCTTGCTTTTTGTAATAACCATAAAACATTTCCCTGAGATTGCATTAGGCCATTCACATATTTAAAAGTATTATTAAGTCCTATTAGTGATAGGACCACTGTAAACTCATGACTATACATTTACACATTATAAATTACATAGATAAGTGGATTGATTAGAGGTGTTAGCTTTTTCATTAAATAATACGAAATTGGACAAAAACTGTCCGTTTTGCAATTTTTTTCCTGAATTTTGTGTGAGGCTATGTAAGGCTTAAGAGTAACCCTTCTGCCACTCAACTGATTGCAGAGAAACAGGTTTGGGTGCTTACTTCAAGGACTTTCCTTATCACACACTGCACAGGTAGACTCACGTGAGGCTCCTGTCTTGCTCTCTCTCCCATATCACCTTGATCCCTCAGTCTGGGAAATAATACATTTCAACAGGAGGCTCCGAACCCGACTGTTGTGTCCTCTTCACATCTCCCACCATGTAAAGCAATGACAAACGATAGCAATCTCGTTCGCTCTTTCGCTTACTTTCCCTCCATTTCTCTCCCTCTGTGTCCCAAAACAGATTAAAAGATCACAAGATGCTTATCTCACTCTGCCCATAGCTGTTCTCACAACAGTAGAAGCAGAGACTCAAATTCATTTTCACTTTCTCTTCCTGTATTAAGACTTATGAATCCTAGAAAAAAAAAAGCCAAATATGAAGTGCTGCAACATTTTGGATTCACTGAGCATCAACTTGTTTCCGAGTCAGGGATGAGGAACCAGGGGTGACAGCATCAAAAACGAAAAGATAGCCATATTGGTTGTTATCCACAGTACCAGTGACTGTTTCATATCTAATTCCGTTGATGTTACATGCTGGTAGATTTGAGAAAAAAAGTGCTGTCTGTTGTCAGAATAAGCAAAAATGTTCCGATAGATTAAAGCCAGTTTCTATGAGAGCACCTGCACACACACTGAGCCTGCTCGTTCCGGAAAGGACGGGATTTAAAATGCACAGCACACTTCACATCAAACAAAGTTTCTCTTGTTTAGTCTTGTGTGCTGCTAAAGACTGCACAGCACCAGAAATACTGCCTGTCCTTCACTACTTATTAAAATGATATGAGTGAAATTCCAAGAATTTCTTAAGATTTCCAACATAAGTAATTTGTTTACGCAGTACAAATGTCATGTTGAATATTACAAAGAAAAAATGTGCAAGTGTAGTCTAGTGTGTATACTCTTTGTACACACACATATACACATTTTGACCCTAATTTGTTCACCTCCAACACATGACACATGAAACCAGCCAACTTTGAACTGCTGATCATGTCAGAAGGGTTTATCTACAGTCTTGCAGCTAACCAGTTCACCCAGAAGCACTGCCAGAAGATCCTAATCCTAACCCAAACCCCAACCCCAACCCTATCCTTTAGCTGAGGTCTAATAAAGCTGGTGTTGTGTGCAAGATGGCTCTGCTAAGTGGGCATGTCAAGTAGTGGGTGTGGCCTATATGTACCGTGCAACTGCAGTTTGACCTATTTGGATCAGTCTACATCAAAGTATGGCCTAACACCCTCAAAGAAAAGCGCTATCTCTACACTCTTCTGCATATATGAACTCACAGATGCTCATGATTGATGAGCACGACTGTGATCGACAGGTGAGAGAGCATGTCATCCTACCACCCAGAATGTAGTGCTAATTTTACTGCCCTAGCTCCCAACCATGGTTGGATGTAGCATCACTGGGATTCGAACATGTGATTTCCAGATTCTAGGGCAAAATAATTTGTGTGCACCAGATTCTGGAAGTTCAGGTTTTTAATTAAAGAATATAAAACAAAATCGATGTGAGAATCTTGCGCAATAGCTAGGAAACCGTGGCATGAAATATGCATTACTTACTTACTTACCACATAAAACCTTATGAAGTATATCTCCTACACATCATCACGTCAGCAGCCGCCTCAAGTCTGCCTCAGCCTGATGTGTGCCAGAGTAACTCATAGTATCTCAATTCTCATTTCTAAACACACTGAGTCCTTGGATAAGTCATGTTGTGAATTGCTAGTCATGGCTACACATTAAATTTTAGTTGGCATTGGATGACATTTGCTGCACCAACTCCACCAATTTCTCTCTGCCCTTGGCTGTTCAGCTTCTACCCTGGCTGGTTCATTCATTTTATGCCTTCTGGCTTTCTCTTCATCGATCCTCTGCAATTTTTCATCTGTATATTCCAATTCGAACAGATATTGCTCTGGGATATTTTGAAATAGCCAGTGACTTCAGCTTTCATTAGGTCCATGACGGCTTGAGAGCTACATGAAGCTTTAGTTGGTCACAGTGGGTTTTTAAATGTCACAATGCAGCCTTCCCTGATTCGCCACGCTCCTATCACATGACCCTTTTCCAGAAGAAAACAACTATTATTCAAATGATCTGCAACTAAGCATTCAACTACAGAGTAGCTAATCTGTTTCCTGTTACCAGCAAGTGCATACCCAGTATACGGGAATGGTCAGGTTATATGTGTTTTTAGGAATGTTGGTATCTATGGGAGTTATTTCTGATACAGATCTAAAAAGCTCATCCGGATGGAGATCATTTTTGTTTCAAAATGCTGTTTTAAAACTTACACATACTAACATGGAAGTAGTCTGAGAGTGAGAGGTAGAGACAACACTAATTAGTGGGCCAAAATCCAAAGGTGTGTAATCATCTTATTGTAATTGTATGTTCTCTTCTTCTTCTTCTTCTTCTTCTTCTTCTTCTTCTTCTTCAGCATTGGAGACTGATTTTTGGTTGTTAAGCGTGACAGTTCATCCATAACATGTAAGCGAACTGATGGCAAAGTCACCAAACAGGATATGAGGACATATCTTGGAAACAGTCATCTATTCAGCCCAAAAGTTGCTCATGAGTTAAGAACAATGTCTTTGCTCATAAAAAAATAGCTCTCAACTTTTGTACAATGCAACAACAAAAAAATAACGATTCACCTTTATAATGATTCCTTGGCTCAGAGTAAATATTCTTGATGTAACAAATATGTGACAGAAAATTGGCCATTTTTAATTTTACACAAAAAAACTGGGTTTCTTTGCTCCTCCTAAAAAGTTCATCTATTTTTTGTAAACTTTGAGCAATTGCATTGTCAGACCATCTGGAACAAAACATTTTTTTTTTTAAAGGTTTTTCATATTCAACGTAGGAAGTGAGATCATATCTCACTGACACCAAAGCTTGTCGTCCTGTAGGTGTTTTAACAGTCGGGTTTGTGCACAACGTGCCTGAATTACAGGGAGAACATAATACAAACATCACGCACCACATTTGTACACAATTTATCTAATAACTCACTCTGAGGTAGAGTTCAGAGGGTTTAAATACTCCAGCTTTCAGTGCTGGTTTCTATGACTTTTGCTATGAACATTTGTGACTCTGTCACTTTCTCTAGAATGATGCATTTGTCATCAAAACAATTCTGAAGCATTTTCTTTACATCTCAAGAAGCAAATTATGCAGAATATTTGTAGAATCGGTGGAATTCAACTTTAATTTGTCCTTCAGATATTTGAAGCTTGCATCAGTTTGAAGGAAAAGAAACCCCATCATTTTAATGCTAAAATCTACTCATTTAGAGTCATCATATTTGAATGCGTATACTTGGAAGATCCAATTACTGTTAAAAAGTTTTGAAGTCTTGACAAAGTATTTCATGAATGTTAACGTTTTCAAATTGAGAGTTTGAACTCTTAATCTGGTTTAATGTTGGTCAAAATTCTAGAAGCTAATCCAAAATCTAATATAAGATGGCATTTGATGGCATGAATACAAATCCACTACCATGGCCTAAAGCATGAATCACGTCTGATTCAAACTGGCATCGGTTGTGCATTTCATAACATGTTATTGATGTTTTTACTGACGGAATGTCCATTAGCCATTTGGAAGACATGAAAGTGCTAGATATTCTGGATGACAAACATTGTCACAGACCCAGAAGGAAAGAATAAATGCCATTTATCCCCTCTCCAACACACACATACACACACACCACTCTTACAGCTGTTACAATAAAGACAGCCAAGCTTCTATGAGAATGTCTATGACAAAAAAAAAAACATCCTCCATTACATAGAGAAGCTAGCAATAATAAGATTACACCATCTGAGACGGAGGGATAAGAGTGTCAGTTCGCCTGCGCTTTTGTCTCCTGTGACAGCAACCTACATAATGCACCCTTAAATCACATTCTCTTTAGATGTTTGACAAAAAGCAGTGGATGGGAATTGCTCAGTGAGCAGTTTGAAGCACTTCTCTTTTTTCCCCAAGTGCTGCTGGTGTTTTGTGAAAAATGCAACCCGGAGGAGGTGCGCTATACAAATGAGTTTTCCCCACGGATCACTTGAAGTCTAAATTTAAGTGTGTTAATGAATCTGAGTCTCGATGGCAGCCGGCACCTTTAGTTTCCTGCCAAGCTTATTTCCTCCACAGATGATATAAAAGATCTTCAGCTGCTCTCATACACTCTAGAACTTCTCTATACATACGTAATATATGAATATTACCGGTGTAACTCTCCGTCCATTATCTATACCTCTTATCCGTCAGGGTCAAAGGGAAGCTGGAGCCAATCCCAGCTGACTTTGGGTGAGAGGTGGAGAACACTCTGGGCGGGTCACCAATCAACAACATTCACACCTATGCATGATATAGAGTAGCCAGTTAACCTAATCTGCATTGTTGTTGGGAGGAAACTGGAGCACGTGGAGGAAACCCACAGGGAAAACATGCAAACTCTACACAAAATGTCCGCAGTCAGTTGGCAGGTTCAAACCCAGAACTTTTTTGTGCTTAGGCGACAGTGCTAACCACTGTACCACCATGCTTCCCAAAGGTGCAACCAAATACATTATTCTGAGTGAACAGACAAAGTGTTCTAATCACATACAAATATAAATAGAATCTGCACTTATTTTGTCAGAAAGGTTCACAGGACAGCTGGTTGAGACTAGAGGTGTGCATTAGGATGGGGATCCCACAGGATGTAACAAAATCTTCATGTGAGCAGGAGGATTTCACTTATTCTGGTGTCAATCAGATATAAAGCTCGTGGGACAAAATAAGACACACAAAAAAAATTAAATACAGACTACCACATCGTGGTGGTTTAAATTATGCTACTAAACAGAAGCACCTAAATTTGCAAGAAAATTAACTGCATGAGTGGGATTGCCATTATGTTACCCAGAAGCCTTTATAAAGCATCAGAAGGTCCACAAAATCTTCAATACACTGATAGAACAGCTCTGTAAAGTGTTAGCATTATACTCTGCATGCTAGATATAATGCTAGATCAGACTTCCCATTTAGAAACTTCATCATATAGGCTACAACAGAACTCCTTTGTTAAAATGATATGCTCTTATACTCCTATTCTTATTCTTCTAGTTATATAGAATATGTATAGATAAATGTGAAAGCAGTTTGAGAAAAAAAAAAATCACAGACTCTACATAAATAATTGATATTATGTTCCTCAAACCAAGCACCAACTAGTTAAGTTGCTTGCTTCCCAAAATCATGTTGGGCTAGCATTACAATAGTTTATGACTTAGCCTACAGTTGTCCTCCTTAATTATTTAATTGTTAGATTATCTGCACCATTATCACTTTCACTTCTCATTCTTCTTTGTTTTAAAATTTTATTTCAAACAGAAATTTGAAATAAACTTTCCACATTCTGGCTAGATGGTGGATCCCTTTAGGAAGGTTCCTGATATAGAAATGTATATGTTACCCATAAGAAGTTTTGCATCTTTTTGATACTCAGGCTCAGGCTTTGAGAGGCCATGGGTAACACTGAACATGATGCAACCAGCACCATGCTTCCCTGTGGAGACAAGCAGAGCTTTGCACCATGGGTGAATACTTATACAAGGTACAGTACTTAGACAGTTTTCTCGGTCTGGCTGAATTTCAGCAAACAGGGTTTTGACCAAATAGGGTTTTCTACCTATAACATACTTCATCCTTATTTTAAGAATGAATTTTATATTTGTAGATATCACTTTAGGTAAATAAACATTTCTACCTAAAAGGCCGGTCATATCAGGTGACATGGAAGGGATCCACATCTACTCCACGCAGGCTCTCCACTGGTGTCCCTCACGGTTCGGTACTTGGTCCTCTTCTGTTTTCCATCTATACTAGATCTCTTGGTGAGGTAATATCCTCACATGGGTTCTCATACCAATGCTATGCAGATGACACTCAACTAATCCTCTCTATTCCTCCCTCAGACACTAATGTTTCTCCCAGAATTTCTGCATGTCTGGCAGATATCTCATCATGGATGGCAGCTCATCAGTCGAAACTCAACCCCAGAAAAACTGAACTGCTGTTCATCCCAGCTGAATCATCCCCACATCAGGATCTGGGCAACTCTTTGATCTCTCCTTCGGTCACTGAACGTAACCTTGGGGTAACGATGGACAACCACCTATCTTTTTACTCTCAGATTGCTGATCTTTCTCACTCATGCCAATTTCTCCTCTTCAACATCCAAAGGATCTGTCCATTTCTTTCCACACAGGCCACTCAGATACTTGTTCAGTCCCTTGTCATCTCAAGACTAGACTACTCTAACGCACTCCTAGCAGGTCTGCCTCTGAGCACCATTCGACCAATGCAACTGATCCAGAATGCAGCTGCACAATTCATTTTCAACCTTCCCAATTTCTCCCACACCACCCCATTGCTACACTCCCTTCACTGGCTTCCCGTAGCTGCACGCATCAGATTCAAAACACTGATGCTTTCCTACAAAGCCAAAAATGGACCAGCACCCTCCTACTTCAAAGCACTTATCATACCCCACACTGCACCGTGCTCCCTCCGCTCCTCCAGCACTGCTCGACTTGTTACACCATCTCTCAAGGTACAAGGAAGACATGCATCTAAACTCTTCTCTGTTTTGGCACCTAGGTGGTGGAATGAACTTCCCTTAGATGTCCAAACAGCTGAGTCACTGGGTGTCTTCAAACGACGACTAAAGACCTGCCTCTTTCGGAAGTACTTATTTATTCTTCACTTAAAAAAAAAATCAATAAAAACCCTTTCTGTATTACTTTCCAATAGTTTTTTGTGTGATGGTATCCTTAGCCCAGGTCCTAGTGAGCCAGTATCAGAATATATTTACTGATAGAGACTTCAAAGCACTTATGTAAGTTGCTCTGTATAAGGGCGTCTGCCAAATGTTATAAATGTTAATGTAAACAGCCAGTTTAAGAAATGTGGCTATAAAAGTAGTCAGTCTGCTTAACAATGTTTTAATTGCTAATTTGCTAACAATGTATGCTTTTCTATAGAGGTGAATGTCTCACTGTGATTCTGTTGCTGGTACATGCAACGGTAACATGGACATTCAAATAGATTATGATTACAAACGGTCTAAATACCAGCTGTAAAATTATCCATGATGCACTTTCTCTGTTACTGACACAGTAGAGATGTCAGAGTACAATATTTGCAAATTTATCCAGCAAAACCGATGTAATAGCGGCCTATGATTGATAAAAAGAATCCTGTTCGTCAAATATATGGCTGAAATTTACTTCAGGGACTGTGACTAGAGAAACTGGTGTGGATAATGCTTATGATCAAAGTTTTCATCATGATCTTTGAAAAACTGAGTGGTCATGTTTATTATCCTTATATTTTATTGATTACATGTTAAATTCAATGTACATTCAATCAATATATAACCTACTCATGCCTTCAGTCAGTAAGTATGTTGATGTCTTTCAGTGATACCTTTAAATATGATTTTCACTTTTGGAGGTAAACAGATTTTACTAGAACATGTTTAAGTTCAGGAAAACCTGTAGATCATAACTTTATAAAATAGAGAATTCAACAGTGTGAAGGGTTTTCCCAGGCTGTGACACATATATTGAGAGAGATTGCCATCAGTAGATCTGTTCAACGACCATTTCAAATGATGAAGGTGTTTCTCCTAATCGTTGATACTGATCGATGGCTTACAGCTAACACAAGATTAAAATCTCCACAATATGTCCTGATATATTAATATTCTGACAATAGTTCAAATAGTAAAGCAGATCTTACTTAAACAAATTGATGTAATCAACTAGATATTGTTTCTAGATTCTTTTAATGGAATTTGGGTTCCAACAATACACACCATTAATTTCACACCCTTAAGCAATATAATACTACAGTCTGAAAAGCAGGCTCACTGCCATGACTTCTTAAATCAAATCAAATCTACCTGTTTCAATCAGCATTTTGGTTCTTATCTTATCATTGTAGGCTTATTCATCCATGAAGGAATATCTCAATTACTTAAACTGCTTTTGCGCAGTTAAATAGCTCTGTTACCCTGCTATTAGTGTGTTTCCTGGTATTTATGCATTCTTTTTTTCTCATTTAATGTTCCATTATTCACGCCATGAAGGCATGTTTTGCTTCCCTGCATTCAGGTGTGTGTGCTCCAGCATTCCAGGGCATGAACAAAATGTAGTAAAGTGTTGTTGAAATTCAATTCCCTATCCTCAGTATTAATGAAATGCATGTGTACTCATTGAATCAGAATCAGTCGAGTAACAAACATGCAGAAAGGCTATGAAGAGGGTGGAAAGATACACAGATTAATGATGAAAGTATTGGCTAGGGAAGACCTGCACTCGTGACTTGCTTGTTTGTGATCACCAAAGATTCATGTTCAAACTACTGGTGAATATAATATTACTCTGGTGGCAAATATGATCATATTATTTATTCACTTGGCTCTAACTTGAAGAAGTCACCAATATTCCAGCACTGGCTGAGACCTGTGGAGGCAAACATATCCTTTTCCTTAGTGCTAGTTACCAACTTGGTTGCCTACTTATTTTGCAATACGTTTGAGTATTCCACAGAGGTAGAGGCAAATTACACCAGTGAGGCATGGCAAAGCAAGCACAAAATGCAAATTTGCCATCAAGGTCAGAGCTGAAGGGTTGTATTCTAAGGACAATGCAAATCCTTCCAGCCAAATAAAGTGGCTTCTTTACAGGAATGAAATGAGGCCGATAGTCTTAGCTTCTATTTTAGGGTGCTGTTCTTTTGACAAAAATGCAGTGAGGCTATTTTCCCACTCCGAGAACCAGATACAGCTATCATTATATAACAGTTAATAGAATGAAGATGTTAAATGACTGAATGGCATCTGGAATATCGGGTTATCCACATCTGGCAAAAAAGCATCTAATGTGTTGTTTAGTCTAGGGAGATTATTCCATGGTCACAAACTTTCACATTTCATTATCAGCTAACCATAAAATGCCTTATGATAAATATTAAACATCATTTGGTGGCTGTTACGTAATCCCGTAGTGAGCATAAAAAAAACACTTTAGCAGATGGTGAGATGAACAGGTGAAGCAACTTTATTTGTCCTCGTAGACAACCAAGCTGGCATTAAGATGCAGAGTGTCACAACTAAATCAGTGCTCCAGAAACAAGAGCGCTAACGGCATTATAAGATTGGAAAGGTGTACATGACATACTTTTCCTTTCACCCTAATGAGCCTTTCATCGTAATAGGCTTACATTAAATTGTCCCAAAGCATATAAGCAGCCTTCCACAAATGCTATATAAACTAGCAACTTGAAAGACTTGAATTATTCCCGCTCTAACTTTCTAAACATAGAGAACTCAAATATTGCTTGGCCATACGTGTCATGACACCTGTCTCCAGTCAGTGCTGAATCGATTTGTTGGGTTGCTGATGATGTGGAGGAATTGCCATGGGCAAGGTAAGGCTTCTGCTTCCTTGAGAGGCCATATGAGGAAGAAGCGCCAGGCAGCGTGGTCTGTGGTAAGGAAACACCGATGAGTAAAAAAAACCTGCTTTTTATAAAATGTGGCAATTTCTTTCTTGCACCTTAAACATTTTTTTTGCACATCTTCACCTCTGCCATTTTGCACACTACATTTGGCTTAGCGCTGTCCTGTCTTGTCTTGTCTCGTGGCAGTGTTTTGGTCTTTTTGTCTGTCTTGTTATGTCTGCATTGTTTGCACATGTTTGCACACATGCACTTTCTGTTGTCTCCTGTTGCACACGTGCACCTTTTGTACTGCTGTTGTCTTATATGTAGCACCCTGATCCTTGAGAAACGTTGTCTCGTTTAACTGTACACTGTCCCACATGTATATGTTGAAATGACAATAAAAGCCACTTGACTTGACTTGAGAGTTGACACTAATGTTTAATTGATATAAACCTGAAAAATACTTTGAGCTATATTTGCCATGGGTGTACTATGAGTTGTCATGAAAGCATTGCAAGAATAAATACACCATGGTTAATCATTTATTGATTAAATATCAGTAAAGATGAATATCTGTTTCCATTGCAAAGCTTCTAGGGAATAAAACTACTCACTTGCTGGACACGGGTTTGGATGCACGTGCAGGTTTATTGTTGAGAATTGAGAAACCCAAGAGGCAAAGAGTCGAAGAGTCAAAGTCACTAAACAAGCAGGGTCAAACCCAAAATAGAGTGCACTCCATAGTACAGGCTTGGTAATGTCATTGACAAAGTGTTAGGAGTGACACTTCACAATGAACACAGGTTTGTAATTTGTACGGTTTGTATACGTAGTGAGCCAGTAATCATGAACAGGTGTGTGTGTGTGTGTGTGTGATGAGAAGTTCCGGAGGGCATAGCAAGGTGAATTAGGTGCTCAGGTGTCGGGTAGTTCAAACAATAAGGGTTTTGGGTTTTTTGTTTAAAAAAAAAATTATTACAAACCTTTGAAGGCATTTGTTAGGGAAGATGAAGCAAATTATGCTGCCACCAGCATGCTTCATTGTGGAGATGGAGGGTGGTTTGGGCCAAGGGGGAATGCTCCTGCAAGGCACTGTAATCAGACAGGTTTTTTTGATCTGTCTCTGAAACAGTATTCCAGCATTTAAATGGCATCATGACATTTCCACTGTACGTGACATTGCATTATAAATAACAATTATACAAACATGGAATATAAACCAACAAAGTTTGTTGTTATTATTCAGGTACTTCAATGTAAAATAAAACATTTCTCTGATTAGGATTGCAAGGATGAATTTGTAGAGCTTTTGAAACCTTTTTAGTTTGAATAATATTGATGACGGATTAAATTTAAATGCCTCCGGTTCCAATTCAACATCAAGAGCTAGGATCCTGCTGAGAGGTAAGAAATGAGGGTGATAGTCATTTCATCATTTGGAAAAAAAAGGATTATCTCTCATTTGCTTGTGAAGAATTTGGAAAGGGGCCTAAAGATGTCTCCGTAGTCGAGTTCGGCTTGTACTGAGAATGTGCGGAGCTCGAGGACACAGGGCAAATGCTGTTCATTTATTCTCTCAAATAGAAATTAAGCTTGGGATGATTTTGGTGTTGACTTCCGTTTAACACATTTAGAGAACACATGAATTACACAAACCACCGAGATGAAATCCTGTCCTTTAATCTGGACTTATATTTGCATAATTAAGTAGTCTGGAATATCCATTTATTGTACTATAACTGCTGAGTAAGACTTTTTATTGAAGATTAATGGAATTATGATTATATGATTGTTATGATTGCCACTGATTATATGGAAATCATTTTACGCACAGTGTTCTTAATGAAATCAACAGCAGAGGATCAATTAACGGTATTGCAGTCTAATAATGTTACTGCTTTTCTGCTTCTAAGGCTTGGGCAGTCAATAGCAGTTAGCAGTTATTTTAGGGTTTAACAAGACATTTTTGTTATAGATGTTTATAGATAGTTTTGTTATAGATATTTATTTTATGAATTCTGCGTCATTCATAAATGATGCGTCATTCTGCGTCAGCACAAAAACATTTTAGATTTCCAAACATTACTTTTCCAAAAAAATTTGTATATCAGGAAAGAAAGCAACATATTATGTAATAGACCACTTTTCAGACAAAAAAAAAAAACGTGATGAATGCTCCTGGATTTTGCAAAAAAAGGAAGCAAGTGAGAGAGTCAAAGTCTCCCGAAGAACTGTGGCAGATTCTCCAAGATGCTCAGTAAAGCTTACAGCTCATTTCCTTATAAAACTCTACCAAATTGTATATATAAAATATATATATATACTACCAGTCAAAAGTTTGGACACACCTTCTAATTCAATGTTTTTCTTTATTTTTATGACTTTAAAAGAGACTGGAT
>JAQQZR010000037.1:19416611-19428922 GCA_030068235.1 Notoglanidium macrostoma | reverse complement strand
ATAATGCCGATTGCATCATCACGGTAAATGGTGGCTACTTTGAAGAATCTGAAATATGAAACATATTTTGTTTTTTTGGGTTTTTTTTACACTTTTTTGTTTACCACATAATTCAGTATACGCCATACGTGCTGCTTCATAGTTTTGATGTATTCAGTAATGTTTTACAACGTAGAAAAAATTAAGAAAAACCTATGAAAAAGACTAGGTGTGTCCAAACCTTTGACTGGTAGTGTATCTATCTCACTAACATTATAACAGCTAAAAATATTCCTTCACCAGCTTTACTTTTATTCTCCCTTGAAAGCAATAAGTAAAAAAAAAAAATGCTTGTCATGTTACTGAGACTGAGAATCCCCCCTTTCCTGTAGCTGTCAGACAACTTAAAGCTACATCTATACCCCTGACTATTACAAGCGCTGATGCTGGAGACTCCTTCCAACAATCTCTTCATGGAAAACCTCACCATACGAATGGCTACACTCATTTGGAGAATCAGTAGCACCAGGCCCTGTAAGTTGTTATTGTAGAATTATAGACATTTATTATAGAAAATAAATCTGACCAATCAGAAATAAGAATTAAGAATTCAACACTAAGTTCAACCAAATAAGCCAGTGTTAATGATTCACTCGGCTCTTAGCTTTTCAGGTCATTGACCCCTTGAGACTGTCAGTGTTACTGACACATTTTGCATAATTATCGTATAGTTTAATTGTCTGTTTTTATTTAAAAGCATATAATAGAAAACCCTATTTCCTTGCACATAGTACTTTAATTGCATGTAGTGCTTGAAGGAGGAAAAACTTGATGATGAATTGAGAGGCCTGTTTTACAAGTACGTTCTATAAGTCTATAGTTTCTATATTACACAGTGAACATAAGTACGCTAACCATTTGTGGTTAAAAATCCAAGAGGCAAAAAATTAAAGCGTAATCTTCGATTGCTTTTTGTGTACTTTTAGAGTGTTTGATATCTTATGAGTCTAGAGCTAAGTTTAGCATGAGTGCAGCATTAATAGGTTCAGATCAATGGCAAAGTGCCGTATTCAGAGTTGGCATTCAAAAGATATGTCAATAGTTGCCAGATTTTTCTTATGTAACGGTGTCGAAGCAGGGGTTTTTCAATAGCGTCTGGAACACCCCCTTAAATCAAGTACTTGCCTTTAAACATAGGGATAAAAGGTGAATAGTGAATAGAAAATACTGACTAAAGTAGGTTTTATGAAGCAGATAGACAGAAGTGGCTTTGTGGTTTTAGACTGTGAGGTGGATAAATGCTGGAAATGGTGATCTACGGATAGGAACAAATTAGATGAGACTAGATCTGTGAATGTGGAGTGAAAATTTGTAATGTGACATTAAGCTTCTGGGCTGAGGATCATGGGAGTTGTATGCCGCAAGACGAGACTAAAGATATAATTTATACTGTCAGCTTCTTATATTATAAATAAATTAAGTCTGATTGTCATGAATAATCCTAGTCATGTTAATTTAACAATATGGGTTCCACTGACATCAATTTACCTTCAGGCAATACATGTATTTAGGTATTTATTTATTTATTTTAAACTCATTTGCCATTCAGTTTAGTTTTATGTGACCGTGAGGTACTAATAAACATACGCATAATGAGTATGCACAATGTACTTTTTCCTGCTCAGAGTTTGACAATAAAATCTCAAATTAATTCATAAATTGTGCCCATGCTTTAGTTCATTTCAGCTCTACTCTCAGGAAAATGTGTCCAAAGTTTAACAGCTCATCTGACCGAGTAATCATTTGATATGTATATTCAAGTATATTCAAAATGTTATCATTTTATCATAAAATTAATGTGCCAAATCGAATTCAGTCCTTGAGACATGACCATGCCTCTTCTAAGCTCCTCCGTGCACATGAAATAAGAAAAGCACTTTCATTTGTGATCTGTACTTTCATGTGCAATGTGGACTTTGCATATCTATGACACGCCAAAGGCTTTTTAGGATGAAAAGGATGATATAATAAATGTTCTGATGTGGCTGCCAAAAATGAAACCTTGTATTGCTGCCTTTTTTTTTAAAATATATATATTATTCCATCTTTTTAAGGGGATTTTCCCCCAATTTGCTTAAATCCCTATCACATGACAGATACCAATTAGGGAAGGTCAGGCAAAAAGTGCTTTCACTGAGACACATAAATCCAACATAGAGTTGAACTGCTGCTCATGCTGTGTCACTTAAGAGGAAATCTACCCTCTTCCACATACATGAGCTCACAAACACCCACAATTGGCTTGTGTCGCTTTTCCTGAGAGGGCAGGCAAAGTTTGGGGTGTGGCCATATATAAGGGGCAGGGCAAATTTCTTAGTGGATTTTTCATGATTACCTAAATTGAAATTGAGCATGTATGATGCCATGCTTGATTATTTGCATTTGTTTGTGTTTATTTGTAGTTCATACAAGGTACCTGATACTACTACCTTCAGAGAAATTCAACTAGCTGATTAGCAGCTTAGCTGGCAAACATTACTAGTTTTCTTGGCCTCATTCTGGAAAAGTTTTTTAATACGTTTACTTGTCAAGACAGGCTGAAAATTAAGCAAAAATCGAGACCACCAGCTATAAACAGAACACACACAGACAGCCCATTTATATCGGCCACCACTGATCTGCTGACCAAAGTTTTAAATGCGCTTATTTGGTTGCATTGTAGACTTCAAGTCCATAGTTATGACACTAGCACAATAACTTCAGCCAAATATATTTTTTTATTACACTCTTATTCATACAGATCTCCATGAATCACTGCTGTTAAATACCTTTCATGTTTCCCCCGCATGGCTGGGACAGTACATCAGAGCTGAAGCTGACCACTAATGCCCTTGCTTGAAAGTGGATCATGCTAGTTGTAAAGAAAGAGGAAACACCTGCTAGCTCTCAGCAGCTTGACGGGGGAGGAATCAAATGGAGTAGAGAAGAAAGTCTGTAACTAAACTGGTATCTCTCAATTCAGAGGAAATCTCCACATCAGAAGGAAGCTTTAACACTCTCGGCTTGTGGGCTGATATTTCCGATGGCGCAATCCGTGCAGAGGAGAATCTGTTTCTGTTACATGTTTCTTTGGCATATCTAGCCACTGATTAGGGAGTCTAAAAAGAGAGTGGGTGTCAGTATCTCCAGAGTTTCATGATGGTAACATTATGAGGACTCGAACAAAAATAATATTCATTGTATTCACGACTTTGTGAGTTTATTAGTATTTTCACCACTATTTCACACACACACACACACACACACACACACACACACACACACACACACACACACACACACACAAAGAAAGCAATTCATAGTTTAATTCCATTCACAGATGGATTGATATGCCAGGTCAGACGCAAAGCCATAATTCCTGCATATTGTAGATCTATAAGGTCTTGGAATACATTACAGTGAAATACCACTGCTGCATAATATCTCTGCCCTTGGTATTCCTTCAGGTTCTGGACACTCACTTATGCTGGCGAAAACCTCCCATGAGTCATTACCTTTCTCTATGCAACAAGCTCGTTTGTATTTGAGTTGAGATTAGGACGTGAGTATCAAAAAACCTGGCGTAAATTGGTGTAAATGGGAAACTATATTTATTTATTTATTTTTAAACCTGGAGCTACACACTGTATAGGTAGTAAGAATGAGTGCTGCAGCAGCAGTCAGTGTGATCCATCACCCTCAAATCAATCAGCCTCGCTGTCGTCCCAGCGGAGAGAGGTGGAATCCACATCTAATGGAGGTCAGCAGAGTGGAAGTTCCTGCGTTTAGGCCATCATGACACAGTGCCCCTCTGCAGTCATGGACATACTCATGGGGGAGAGCTAGCACTGATGATCACAAGACCCCTAGGAATGCATCAATTCCATTTTTCTTTTTGGTACTCACTAATACTGTTTACAATACTAATGAGTAACCTGCTTAGTGTTAAGCATCATGAAACATTTATTCAGCTCTGTTTATGCTCATGTGCTGCTAGTGATGAAGTCCTCATGCTGAGTTTTATGGTTGAGATGTTATGGTATGGTTAGTAGTTAGCACTGTCTTGCACACAGCACATCACAGCAAGAAAGTTTTGGGTTTGATCCCTGGGTTAACCAAGGGCCTGCTTTCCCCATGCGTTACCTCTTGGTGCTCCAGTTTGCACAAAGACATGTGGATTAGGTTTGGATTAGGTTTGGCATGTGGATTAGGTTTGATGACCTGTCCAGGGGCTACCCTGCTCCTCACCCTAACTCAGCTGGGATTGGCTCCAGCTTCCCCTGCAATCCACAATGGATAAGGGGCATAGAAAATGGATGGAGGGATGGATGTTTTGGCATTTAAATTGTATCTTTAACAGAGAGACAAACTCAGTGCGCACAGATCTGAAGTGCTCTCGGGTGTAATTTGTTTCTTTGGCCGTTCACTTTACTTCTTCCTACTGTTTAATGCACTATTTAAACACTATAAGATATTTGATCAGGCTACTTGTAGTGTAGCAAGATGCTGTAGTACCTTCTCTTGATATTTTCACGCAACACAGTTTGCCGTCTGCTTTGCCTTGATTGCCATCATTAATCATGAAACACAGCCAGATCGCTGTCATTTTGTGGCATCTCTTCATTAGCGTGATAAAGTACACTATACTTGATGGTATGGGATATTGGTATAGGACCTATACCTGATACCATTTTAGGTATCATGGCGTGCCTGCAATATACAATATTTTAAATTTGCAATAATTTTTGGTCATCTGCCAATTTCCAACCACCAGCCAGCTGTAACTTAACATGAATTTGATGGAAAGCGCTATCAACCCTCTTCTGCATACATGACCGCAAGAATGCCATAATTGTCACGATTCAAACTCACGATCTCTTGACGAAAAGGCAAAGCCATTTTTACTGCACCACTCAGAAGCTCATAATAACCATTTTTCCAATGACTATGAATGACTTCAGGCTCCATCTAGCACTTTAAAGGATGCTAAGAACAGTACACACGATACACTATTCACAGAGCCCATCTGCCAGGCAGCATATTGTCTAATCACTTTTAACAATGCTGATGTTTATTTGAAGAACCTTACATTTGTGAGCATGTCAGAATCCCTCTCCAGGAGTTCTGCAGATATGACATTAATTTTGCATATGGGGGAATCTTTTTTTCGTAATTATATGTGCCAGTGAATACACAGTCTGATTGAATCCTATAGGTGGCTTGGAAGGTATTTCAAAAGATGATGCTTCAGCTATGCTAGTCTACCTTTATTATTATTACTTTTTTTTTTTTTTTTTTTTAATCCTCTGTGAGTCAAAACCTTTAATTCTGCCTTGGAGCCATGATAAGAGCTTTGCAGCTAGCTCATATAATGTCATCTGCCAAAAGTTGTTCCAGAACTGTATAATTATCCCCATTTGTTTTGCGGCCTGGATGGCGTTTTAATGAGAAATGCCAGAAAAACGCATTACCAGGCTGATCATTAAAGCCTCCTAATTATGAAAATATACACATATTAAATAAAGTGACATGACAACCAGTATTTTTACAAATTAAGATATTTGCTATGACCCTCCATCTTTCAGGCTTAGACCAGGAAGCTGATGATCATTTAGGCAATAAACTGAACATTCCTGTACTCAGAACGTTAGCTTAAATTTCAGACACGCTGTTCTTTTAGAACACAGTTTACAGTGCCGACGCACCGGGTGTACTGTTAGTGCACAGATCATGACTTTAGTATTATATGGTTCTATCTAGGTTATGAAAGAACAGGACATAGAACCTTGGAATATGAAGGCCACCTGAGAGTAGCTGACAACCCAGTTTCACATATATTTTTTGGGTTATTGAGATATTTTCAGAGACTTTCCTTACCTTAGTGCACTCAGGTTTGTAAAGGGTACTAGTACCTAAGCCGAGGAGTAGGTCTTCTGTCTTGCACATCAGTGTGTAAATCTCGTGTTTGAGTTCACACATGTACACCCGGGTCATGGTGGATCTAGGAGCCTGTGCTGGGAACACTGAGCATAAATGGAGGTGGATTATGATGTTTTATTCCTCTCATACCCCAGTGATTATTTATTTCTCAATGACATGTCATAATTTTTGACCATTTAAAGTTACTTTTAATGTTGTGGAATATCCACAAGACAGATTCCTGTTCTCACTTACATTATAACAGCTATAAACAATCACACCCTCACCTGTGTCTTTTTTTTCTCTCTGTTGAAGTTAATAAGACAACAACAACAACAACAAAAAAAAAACTTAACTTGTCATGTTACAGAGAGACCGGATGTCTCTTTCCGTTGAGGAAAACTGTTAAAATGTCTCCTTACATAAACCTCTGCCATATCCGTGTTCATTTGTATATTTACATGTTAAATAATAACGTTTATTATTTCTCTTGGATTATATGGAGCATCTGCTGTACAGGTCGCTGTAAATGAGTTGTTACTGTGGAAACAATAACATATTAGAACGGAATATAACTGTCAGGTCAGGACTGAAAGCAGAAAACATTTCTGGTCAATGCTTCCCAGAATGCATTGCACGACCTAAAGGCATGGCTGCCATGGACTACAGCACCCACACACCACACTCATGGACTTTCAACCATTCAAACTTGCTTTCAGTTTGCACTGTTATTAGCCTGCTTAATTAAACACTAAGCTGTGTATCAATTCATGTACTTCCGTTAGTACACTTCCATGTAGTACAGTGTGCATGCTATGTACTGTACTTGCTTGTGTAGTGCACGAATTTCAACAGAGTAGTGTTTTCTCCAAGCAAACACTGTAAGTTGTGCACTTACTGGAACTGACCATCGCAACATTTGATGCATAGACAATATCTTCTAACTTTTTTTGTTTTGCAAATTTCTTTAAAAATGAAGCCGTTTTTAATTTTCCTCGCTTGTGTGCACAGATAATTAACGCGACATGGAAATTTTGTCACTATCTGCGTCAATGACATGCCCTTTGACAATTGGTTGAAAATAGGTTGTTGGTCCTGCAGCATTGAAGGTGATAAATGTGCAGAGTTGCACAGTCAACCTATTGAGCATTTTGAGTACACCATCCGGGTCCTTTTAGTGCACTGAATGTTGACATACTTCTCAGTGTGAATGCACTTAAGCCATTAAAATACTAAGTGTAAGTACGGAAGTATGCGAATTGAGACACACGACTAGTTTGGTGCTCCGTCTTGCTTATGTCGTTTTGCCCATGCTCTTCTTCATGCTGTTTGTTTCTTTGGTATTCTTTTTCTCTGCTTCCACTTCCTGACAATTGCAATTATTTTTAAGCAAGTTGTATGTGTTCATTAGCCTTTGAGACAACTTGTTCCAAAACCTCAAGGCTAGCTTAACATAAGACTGCTGTTAAAGTATCACTAAAATGCAAAGTGCCTATATTTTTACTTCTGAAAGTTAAAAAAAAAAATTGACTTTGACCACATGTCAACAGGAAATTGAGCTCAGAATATGAGACACAAAAATGGCTATTTAGTTTTTAAATGTGTACCTATGGCGTTGGAGGTTTCTCATTATTAATCCACTACAAAAGGTTCCTTAGAAAGAATATATTGGGTGGTAGATTCAAAAAGTGCATTTAAATCGAGGCTAAATTCCCCTTTCCCAAGGGTATTCTGCCACTGAAATGAGGTAACCCAAGGACAAACAGCATCAGGATATAACCTTGAGTCTAAGCTTATTAAAAGGAAAACAACACCGATGTCCTCTCCCCGAAATAGTAATTTGCAGTGTTACAAGGTGTGTTTCCATATTTTGCATTCAGCTCTTTAATCGTACGGTACTTAGAAGTTTCTCATAATATTTGTGAGGGAAGAAAAATCTCACGTTCCACACCCCTCCATCCAAACACACCAAATAATAAAAAAAACGAAACCACACCTGACATTTAACCACTAATTCGCATGTATGGTCATAAACGCACACACAGTTAGGGTTCAAATTAATTTCCATCTTAGCAAAGCAACTGACATGGGGTCAATAGTAAAATGCTCAAAACTATAACCATCCTATGTCACACACCATGCCATGCATTTTAATGTAAAATTAGAGACTGACTATTATCTAATAGGGGTCAGCACCTGGATGAGAACAGTCTGAATGTCAGTGGACTGAACTACGTACATGATAAAATAGCATAGCAAAGCTGATAAACATATGTTTAAAAAAAAGCTATAGTTGAGTGATTTTTATCTTTCTAAACACAAATCATTGCTCTAGCAGATTCTCTGTTGTGACTTATATAATCACATGCACTTATGAGAATTATTTAGCTAAAGGCGAGTCATTAGCTCAGGGACATTAGTTCAGAAAAGAGAGAGACTTTATAAACGTCCATACATTATTTGATTTGCCCTGTCTGGTCTGTCAAACCGATGCTGATGATGAAGACAAAGACAACCAGACAGAAACCTATGTGTTATTCTCCATGCATCAAATTCTAAACAGGCCTGTTCAGCACGACAGTGTTGTAAATACATTTACATTTACGACATTTGGCAGACGCCCTTATCCAGAACAACTGTTTTGAAGTATCTATAAGTAAATACACTAGGACCCAGGCTGCGAATACCGTCAGTCTAAAAATTCAGTATCATTATTAATTAGGTATTACAATGCAGTAGTATTTATTTTGGTATTCATTTATTAGTAGTATTCATTACGTTCTAATTCATACTTATATACTCAACTATTTATTTTGAAAGTATTTCTTGATTTTTCTCGTTCTAGTGTGCCCCATTGATACTTTATTTTCATCCGTGTCACCTACAACAAAAAACATCATATCTGTGAGACGACTCGCGGTATTAAAACTGACAAAATGGATGCTGTAGTAGCTAACGTATGCATCCCATTTTACTCTGGAGGATGACAAACAGTTCGTCAGCTGTACGTGATCAGGTCCGGAAGGCAAGAAAAAGCCAGTTGGCTAGTTTTTGCGGTTTTCGCAGCTATTGCTGGAACTGCACCAAGAGATGTGTGGGTATGAGAAAGGAGCCAGCTCAGAATGTGTATATAGGCAAAAAGGCACATGAATTCCGAACGTTCTCATTCAGGTCACATGACCATGATCTTACGGATATGTATCCGATCTAGGACCACATATGAAAGTGACTCAAATCGGATTTGGAATGATTGAATTTGTGTGTCCCCTCAACCCTGAAAACACCAGTTCTGTATCACATTAAGGCAAAAAAAATCAGTTTTGAGTCACTTCAGACTGGTAACGTGAACAAAGCCATTGTCTCCATGGTTAAGAATGAAAAGGAATCTGTAAAACTATAGTCGTCATTCAGGCACGTTAGCTGCTTATAAAGAGTTTTGCAATGGGTATTTTATGTAATGGGTCTTTTACAAATTTGAACTGAACTGATAAAGAGAGTTTAAATACAGTAATTTGCAGAATAAAGCATCTGTATTCATTTCAAAATATACATTTAGTACAACTCAAGCTTAATTGCTGTGAAGTCAAGCTGCAGTCTGTAGTCTGCAGAGGTAAATGAATAGGCGTCCTGCCAAGTGCTTGACTACTGCCGTATGGCCACATGCTGCACGCCATATGCCGCATGTAACCTATGGTCCCTCAATAAAGCTGTTTAAAGCTAAATTCCTTTTTTTTTAGTCTTTCTTACAGGAAATAGAAGACGAAAAACAAGACGCTAAAGACAATAGGTTCAGTTGTTGCTAGCTGAAGAAGAGTTGTCCCTGAGAGAGCTGTCTTTGACTTAAGCATCTGATTTATGAGGTGAAATTTTTGCAGTGACAGTTTGCTTTCATGTGAAGTCTCTGTGGAAAGAACTAACACAATCAGAGTCAGAGTCAGGTTTCCAATTACCAGCCCAGAGTGAAAACACAATTACGTAGATATGTTTTGAGTGCGTCTTACTGGTAAGTTTTACGTTCTGAACCACTTGGTCTGGAATTTTCTTTACGGTTTTGCCGGTAAGGTGCGGCGTGTTGACTGGAGACAAAGGGCTTCAATCGAACTCCATTACTCTTGACCTGTGGGTTTTTAAATGTTATGCTAATGAGTCCTTTCAGACCAATTTGGCTAGGAATCAATATTTTGAGAAGATAAACTTAGCCATTTAATTTGCACTCTGGAAAATTGCACACACTCAGAGCTGCTGTCACCCGAGTTTGCATCTCTAATAGAGTTCAATGCAAGCCCACACTCTGAGACTGCATTTCATTATGCCTTTAAGTATTGTGCCCTCTTCAATTTACCCTCCCAAATTAGCAATACACAGAACTTTTTTTCCCTCCTCCCAGGAATGGCCATATGGATTATGGTATGATTTAAGCCTGAATGCCACTTGTTTGTGTTAGGAATAGTCATTAACATTTTTTTTATTAACTAGTAAAACTCAGAGCTCGGTTTTGCTTCGCTGTCATGCTGTTTAGGTTATTCCTGATTTGAACATTGAAACAAATTGGCTAGCAAATATAGAGACAAACAAACCAAGGTCCTTTGCAGTCTGAACATTAAAATGCAACAGTGTTAATGCTGCTGGATTACAAGAAATTCAGAAAGCTGTATTAGTATACAGACGTATCCAGCATATCTTCTCCCTTAAATTTTTTTTTTTTGTGCTGTCTTTAAACAAAAACAATCATTATAAAAAAAATGAATGCAGTAGCAGAGACAGAGAAAAGAAAAAATACATTATTAAATAAAAAAAAATCTAGTGAATTGAACAATTGTTGGAAAAGTTTACCTGGAAATCTCTCATGGCAAACGGATTCAAAAACTATGGAACTACATCAGTGGAATTGTTTTAGGCTGTATTCACACTACCAGGCTGAAATGACTCAAATCCGATTTTTTTTATTTGATTTTTTTTTTAGCTTTAATGTGATGCAGATCTGATCCATTCAGGACTGCGTGGACACACAAATCCAATCTTTTATTTTATTTATTTCTTTAAAATTTCTACAATGTTTAATTGGTTGAAATGTCAATTACAGTGGATTATATAAGGGCCAGTCATGACAAAGATTATTTAAATCTTTTTTAAAATCATTTATATTTATTTATTTATTTATTATAAGGAGTTATTTACATTATGTTATAGTATGTTATTTTTATTTACTTCTTTATAATAAGGAGTTCTCTGCTTATATTCACACTCCTTTATGAGTTCTTTGGGCAGTTAAGGGTTCTTAGCTTCTTAAATACAATACGTTCTACCCTCAGTTGTAGTGTCCCATGCAGAACCTTTAAGGGTTACACCAGATGGTTCTATTTATTACACCTCAAATTCATGCTAACAAGTATTAGCCATCTAAAACACTACTTGGGTTGGATATGATTTCCAGACATATGTTTGGTAAATAGGGCAGCATGGGGATCGCCTCACAGCAAGCAGGTCTTGGTTGACTTGGTTGACTGGGTCCTTTCTGTGTGGAGTTTGCATGTTTTCCACGTGCTTGCGTGGGTTTCCTCCGGACACTCCGTTACCTCCTTCCCACAGCCCAATGATATGCAGATTAGGCCAACTGGCTACTCTAAATTGTCCATAGTGAGTGTGAATGTGAGTGAGAATGGTTGTTTGTCTCTGTGTTAACCCTGTGATAGATTGGCGACCTGCCCAGGGTGTACCCCCCCTCACCCGAACTGACCTAGGATTGGCTCCAGCTTCCACATAATCCTTAACAGACAAGCATTATAGTAGATAATGGATGGAGATTTGTTAAATAATGTTGCTGGAAGAAGTATTCAGTAATTCTGATTGATTCACATGGGATATGTTATCGCTTTATAAATCACAGAGATTGAACTGTCTACTTCTGAACATGCTAAAAATTCCATGCATACTACATGCATCTCCTTTTAATCCAAACTTATTGTGTTGAACTTTATTATAAGCATTTGTTATAAGGATTATGCTTGATTATTAGTAGGTCACATGATCATAGCATGTTCCTATGCTTTACTTGTGCTAGGAAGTCCAGTAAAATCCCCAGAAGTGCTGCTTTGTATGGGATATATATTTAACTCAGACGGGAAATATGTATATATTAAATACATTATTCAATATAAAAGAATAGATATTAGAGTCATATGTAAAAGTTTGGGAACCGCTTTAAATTTTTTGGATTTTTGTTTATCACTGGATGAGCTTTCAAAGTAGCTTTCCTTTTAATATATGTCATGCCTTATGGAAACAGTAGTATTTCATCAGTGACATTAAGTTTATTGGATTAACAGAAAATATGCAATATGCATCATAACAAAATTAGACAGGTGCATAAATTT
>JAQQZR010000037.1:19330516-19383580 GCA_030068235.1 Notoglanidium macrostoma | reverse complement strand
CATTTCATTCCTAACTGCCCAGCAGCCTTCATCACTCACCTCAGCAACAGAACTCTCTCCACTGTCCCTACACGCTGCCCCTGCGTCTGACTCTGACCCTGCCTCTGCCCCTGCCTCTGACTCACTCTCAGTATCACTCTCCTATGTCAAGAGAGATCGAGATGGATTAAGCATCGTTTTTTTCTATCAACAACTGAAATAAGTGAGCTTTAAAAAGTCAAGAAATAAGCAGGAAATAACAAATAAGAAATGACATATTCGCTCTTGTGTCATTAGTGGTTGTGATTACCAATTGTTTTAACCCAATGCTCTTCTCATGATCTGAATTTTAAAAATTTAATTTGTCGGACCGTGAACCAAGCACTGTTTTACGCAGAAAATAATGAAACTCTAAAATACTAAACTCCCAATCAAATTTTTGGATCCAATCATTTTATACTTGCTGATAAAAATACTAAACTCCCAATAAACTTATTATGATTATGATGATTCCATTCTTGCTGATATTATGAATACCAGCAGGTGGCGCTCTGTGCACTATAATAGGCGTAGCTGACGCTAGTAGTCTAAATGAGGCTACAGAAGTTTTCTGCTCACTCACTGTATGCAATTTCAAGTCACAACAGGGAATCAATAAATATCATCAGAGCGACTTGGCCTCATTCTTGGCATTACAATATGGTAGGCTACTGGGTTTGGATGTAATGATAACTAACATTAAGCTAGCTGAACATCTCCTAACACCGACTGGCCAGCTAACTGCACTAACATTTCCATTGGGAAAAAAAAACCCTGTCCTGTGGAGAAATGTTGACTTACTTTCCGCTTCTTTGTAAAGAACGTCTTTATGTCTGTTGTATCTGGGGAGCAAATATTGCAAACAATTGATCATCAACCAAGAATCCCCTCCTGTTACTGACAGGAAATAAGGCACAGCTTAGGCTACTCCTAATATTTCACTGTTTAGTTGAACATTAATTTAACGTGGCCTAGGGTTCATTTAGAGGCCATATAACAAAAGAATAAGGTGTTAGCAAAAGTTGAACATTGTGAGAAGGCAATGAGGCTGACTTTACCTCCTCCAGAACCGAGCAGCTTTACTGTCTGTGGCTGTACTGACGAGTCACTTCACCTCGTGCGGTGAGCTGTTGTAGGGAACCCGGGAAACCGGGAGTGGAATTTCCACTAGGAAATATGTGTGTATTCTCATATCCATCAAGTGGAATGGATTCTTTCACAAAGTAATAGAAACAGCGCTGGGTGAACTAATATTTTCTGTTAAATGTGGGGGGGTCCAAATAAATAATTATGAAATGTGTGTGTGTGTGTGTGGGGGGGGGGGGCACGTCCCCCTCAGCTGTAATGGTGGCGACGCCCGTGATATAGGTAGATAGATCTTATCTAGATACTTATACACAAATCAGGGTTATGGGGTGTTCTTCCTTTAACTAACAATGAATATAAAACACAAGCCTTAATTAAAAATGAACTGTAAAAGTGTATTTTTGATGACTCATTCTTTTTGGCACAAAAATCTATATTTATGCATGGCTGTACATTCAAAACATTTAATTATCCTTTTGCTTGCCCCTGAAACACAAAGAAAGAAAGACACCAGAATTTAACTAGGATTACTAATGAGACTAACACAAAACAGATGTAATTAATCTGGGAGGCTGGCCAGGTCATGTGATGTGCTAGGGCTGATGGGTAATGTAGTTTTTACCAGATAGTTTGCAGCCTAAACCATCAATGACCTGACAAATCTATTTTCTTTTAGTCTCTCATGTATTATGCAAATTACCCGCATGTAGTTCATGACTGCAAGATTTTTCTTGAGTCCCGTTGTCAGAGACAGGTTTTTGCATAGCATCCTGACCACAAGCACTTGCTTTTGTGCATGAAAAAAAAAAAAAAAATAGGGGCTCAAAAGGAAATAGCTTCTTCAGTCAGCAGGAATAATCTGACTGAGCACTCATCAGCACTTCCGGCTCACTTTAATTCAATTCACAACTTTATTAATGAAGAAATCACTCCTCAGGATAAGCAGTGTCTCCATTTAAGATACTGTTTTACAGCATTTAAGACCTTCTCATGGACTTTAAAAGGGAGGATGCTATTATTTAATTAGTAGTGTGAATTTGCAGCCCAAAACATGAATTGTGGTTACGTCAAACTGTCAGACAGTAGTGCTGAACTTCAAACTGCCCCTTGTTCAAGCAAATGAAAATTGGATCAGAATTGCAACCGACTACTTCATCCTCCCTCTGAATACAAGCCTTGGCTTTCCATAGGTCCTAGATGGATGAAATCATACTTTTCTGACGGAGAAAGGATTTGCTGACAGCGAGGATGTGGTTTTCTTTGTAGTATATCACATTTCCAAAGCTTGCCCAGTTTCTCCATGAGCTTAGGTTTTGCAGTGTGTGCATGGAGGGGTGGGGGTCGCTTAAACATTTCTTAAGGTCAGCGTGTCTTATGCCATAAAGTCAAATGGTTCATCACCTTTGAATGAACACATTACTAAATGTGGCATGGAACAAATCTGTACACCTTTACCCTCATAAAGAATGCAAGGCGCTATGAATATGTATTAAAATGCAAATTGGAAACTCATATGCCCCCTCCGCTTTCTCTACAATCACACACAGTTTTTTTACCCTGTCTATGCTGTGCTTTAACCCTCTACAGCCCAGTAGAATTCTACAGCAGCATTTTACTGACAACAAAGCGACTAATGTGATGTTATTTATCTCAGTCTGATCAGTTTAATGATTATATCGGTGCTAGCTAGCTAAGAACCGATAAAAGGTTAGCTGGTTATAACAAACAGGAAGATTTTAATATTTCTCTTAAGCCTTTTTTATTTTATTTTATTTTGGCATTTCTCACATCAGCATTATCATTGTCATTCAAACGTGGTGGCTTCTCAGCATTGGTGCACATAATTACTGTCTAACACAGTGCGTCTGATTGAAAGCCATAACTCCTAGAGTAACTCCTTAGCAGGACAGTCAGTTATAATGGGTAGCTAAGAAATGTGTGGTGCAACAAAAAAAGCATTTGCCCTGTCGGCGGGTGATCATGAGATCACCTGGTCTGGAGGGGTTTCTTATACTCTCTACCCAATCCCTCACAGCAACGTTCCATAATCATGGGTATCTCCGAGCTCATGTGTATAAAAAGAGGTGTTGTCCTTCAAAAATAATTCAAATAGCAATTCAAAAATATGCAGTCAGCTGGTTTCACGTGCCTTGCAGGAAGAATGTGAAAGCTTTGCTCCCATTGGTTGGTAGATGTCGTGTGATGGAGAGACCTGTCTGATATGTCCGAACTGGGGAACGATCCAAAAAAAAAAACAAAGAAACATACCATTTTTTCTTTTTTAAAATAAAGGTATGGTGTTCATACATCAACGAACGCAGTATTATTTCATGAATAAGTGCTTTATTATAGATCTTTTTTATTTTTAAATTGCAGCAGGTCGGAGCCGTTACAGTGAAATACGAGCGGGCTGTCGGGGACCGTTAAGACGTGTAGAGAGTTAATGATCATAGTTTAGTTTGCTATTACAGAAATGTGAGCGGTCTAATCAAAATTTGTGAAGTGTTTAACAAATTGAACTTTATCCACTTCACAGATATACAGACATTGCTGACAGAGGTCACATATAACACACACACACACGTCAGAGTGTGAACTTGGAAAGTGTTGATGAACTTGAGCAAGGTGAAAGCCATGAAATATTGGGACCATGTTTGATTTTTTTAAGCGCTGGAGGGAAAAATAAAGTGAGCTCTGTCAAATTTCACCTGCCTCACACGTAGCACACACCCCGGGTTTTACAAAAACACTTCTGGATGCGCTGTTATTGGAAAATAACCCGCTGCGGGGATCTGGTTAACACCGGGTCGTATTACACCACCGTAGCGTGGATTAATTTCCAATATCAGCATGCCATATCTTGGTTTATTTCTTACATTCTGTATGTAATATTAGCACAAAACACAAATGAGCTATTAGTTAAGCGCATGCACTGGCCTCAACACATTCTAAGCATCAATCATGATTACACTTGCCCTGTAGTTCTGTTTTGACTGACTTATCCTCTAATACATTAGCAAATTTGACTTCAAAAGTTTTTAAATATGCTGAATTTCCTACAGAGAAAATCTCCTTCAATGAGCTTAATAACACACAGTTCAGTGAAAGCCTTGCTCAGATCAGGGCTTCTTATTTACATTTGATTACTTGCAGATCTGATTTAAGATCACTGTAATGCGTTTCCAACAGGATAATACTCATTATACCACCTATAAATAATAATCCCATTATATTATATCAAAGCTGAAGTCATGTCACCTGCTGGATCTGCTGGAGACATCTCATAACAAATAATTACAGCCAATAATTGCTTTAACTGCCTTTATACCACAGCCATTTTGAATACTGAAATCTGATTGGCCAGAAGATGTTGATTAATTTCCTTTACCCGGAGCTCTCGTAGTTCCAACTGCAAGTCATCCACAGCCATGCATATATCTTCACAGCAAAGTTTGCACTTATGGGTTTCTCTGGACTCCATTTTTAAAAACGTATTAACTCTTTTTTAACTTCAAGAGAAAGAAAAAAAAATAATGGAAATGTTGTTTACAGCTGCTATAATATAAGTGATAACAGAAAGTAAGTCGTTTCTTGGATGGTCCACAATATGACATGCAACTATAAATAGCTAAAAATACAATGTAGTGTTCTTAAATTAAAGCATTAACAATTTAAATTGGTGGAAAATTGCTGTGGTATAAGAAGAATAAAATACTTTGGGACATGTTGTCATAGGAACGTAATCAATTTCAGGATGGTGACAGTAGTGTCGGACTGCATCACACGATCACGTTGTTGATTATTTTCCTATAACAATACACCTTAACGGTGTTATTCCTTTCCTAAAATCTGAAACATGATGATAGATGCAGAGCTGCTATCTCATTTAAAAAAAAATATATATGTTTAAATTCATATGTCAAATGCAATTTATCACAAGTAAGGATAAATACAATTGCAAAAATAATGCCGCAGTGAAATTTAAATTGATTTTTAGTTTTAGTGAAAATTATAATTACATTTTTGTCACATTTCAGTCTTTTTGTTTGGATTTGTTCTAGTCAAGATTTATTCAGTGGAGCTCAGTGTTAATTTTAGTCAAATGTCAATGTTTTATTATTGTCGTCAGTTTCGTGATATTTATTGTAAAATGTACTCTGTAACTTTAAGACTTTAACTTTAACACGTCTTATTTTTTTGTTGAGATGAGACTGGTCGCGTTGTTGCTATGCAGAAATTATGTAGAGTTTGCCATGACTCTGTTACTGTTTTGCTAGTTACTGAGTGAAGATGAGATTTGATGACCACTACATTCATATAAAGATGTTACTTTATTTAGACCAACGCCATGTGTATGTCCTGATACACCTGTTAAAATCCAGGAGAGCTGTGAGAGTTGTCACCAAGCCTACCGGGCCAGATTCCCTCGATTCCCAACTAAAATCGAAATCGGAAGTTGAAACAGGGAAGGTAACATACTGTAATGCACCAGTAATTTTAAAATTGCTTGAAAATGCCAAGGCATCAGGACCGTCTCAGACACTGGAGCATCCGTTGCCTCCATACTGCTCACACTTAACAAGCGCTAGTGACAGGCACCAGCCCCAATTTGGCTCTGATCCAGGGTTTTTGTCCCAGATCTCTTCTTTTTGTCTGTGTCAGGAAGAACAGAACTTCAATTGTCTACTGTGTGCTCGGCTTTAATCTACTGCTGAGATCCGGTTTCACATAAGCGTTTGATTGCTGAAGGGTTGAGAGCTAATAGGTGCTTAATGGTTCTTTGAATCCTACTAAAATGTCATTTTTTACTGGTTGACATTTATATTAGATTGCATAAATTCAATTTCACATTTCACAGCACATCATGCACATACATTATAGATCATGTAAGGCTTTAGCAATGTGTAAATGTGGTGGTCTGTGGAAAACTCAGAAATGACAAATTATTGGGTTTTGACCTAAATTTTGAGTTTCTACCAATAAATTACTATAAGACTTTATAATTTTTTTTAATGAAAATGACATGGAAGTGATTTAATTTAGGCTACTTTCTAACCTAGCTGTGGCATCTACTTACGACGATCATGTGGTGTAAGGAGCCAGTTTAACAAACACAGCAGGATATGGAGCCGGTCTGGCTAAAATATCTAGCGAAATGTGATATTTTCTCACAATGAATGCCATGATTTAATCATGTTTCGAAATCATTTCATGCCATAACAAAATGTAAATAATCCTGATAAATTCAGTTTGCAATCAGAAACTGGCTGTCAAAATATCTGTGATGCTCCTGCGCGGCCATAATCTTTCCTTTTATCAATCTTTACAGTTGTGTGTACATATTTACGTAAAGCTAAATATTAACTAAAATGTTCCACTGGATTTACAAAAAAGTTTGTTTCTGATACATTCCTGAAATTAGTGCGTTTAGTAATGTCCATAAAAAGTGATGCACGTAAAGTCTGGAAACAATGTACGGTGAAATAAAAAGCAGAAAAGTAGAAGTTATTTTGATTTACTTCTACGGCAATAAAATATTTATCCCCGGAAAAGGTCAAACTCTAGAGACATTCGGTGAGAATTTGGTGTGAATTAAGTGAGGTGACAAGAAAGTGGTATGGAGGAGGAGGAGAAAAAAAGATCTACACTGTACACAGGTGATTATGGACACCAAGCATGTCTCACAGCTATGAGCAGACAGACGAGCCTGTGCATTCTTTCCATAACCGAATCATTTGTTGCATTTCTTAATTTACGGGTTTGTGTTTCATTATTTTTTTTAATTTTCTGCAATAAATGGTGATTGCATAAAATGACTGGGGTCCGACTGATGTTCTTGACGGTTCTGTTAGTCCCTGACCTAGTGAACTAGCATGAGGATATGTTTATGACTCCAAAGCACTTCTGTAAGTCGATCTGGATAAGGGAGTCTGCAAAATGCTGTAACCGTAATACAAATAAGCAACTTAAACTTGACACTGTAATCCGTATATAAAAATGCACTAATCCATGCAAGTTATATGGCTTGAAGTCAGTGAAGTTGAGGTTTACATCAGTTAATCTTCTTATGCATAAACTTGCACACAGTCAGGAGCACGACGTCGTACTTTCTTGCTAAAATTGCAGGATTTTCATGAATATAATTTTTTTTTAATGTATACGCACCTACAAACAGTTTATGAATAAATCTGTTCGTATCCAACTCGCCAAATGTCGCCCAATCACACAGACAGCAGAAAGACAAAATTTAAATGACACAATCAATGCCACAAAAATTGAATTTAGCCGCAGAACAGAATTGACATCATTTTGAAAGTTTAGGTCATTTGACATTGGATGGAAGATTACAATAGGTATTCTGTGAAGAATAAGAATAAAGTTCTACATTTATATAAGCCACGCTCGATACGTGACTTCAGATATGTGTGATATCATCGCAGTAATCGTAGTTTAATATTCATATGTAAACAAAGTGATTGGTAACAATGATAAAAGCTCAGAGAAACAAATCATTTCTTTCATATTATTTCTTTCAGATATGCCTTTTTGATGTAAAATACACTTAGGGAATGTGTCCAATAGTTTTTCTGTTGGTTTTTTTTTCTGGCAGAAAAGCACTGACAGGGCTTTTGTTATCCTAGGGTTTCATCAAAAAAAGTGCTCCCATGCTGTGTGTCAGTTTTGTTTCTATGACAACAATATCTAGACAACATTTCACCACTCTAACTGGCATATGATTGATTGCCTCAAAAAGAACAACAGTGACGACAGCAGAGTTGCCAGATTGGGTTGGTTAAATCAAGGTAATCAATTTTAACTCCCCCACCCAAAAACACCGAAATAGTTTGCATGAAATGTAAGCATGCCAACTAGTACTTCAGATGGGAAATGAATAAAGAACTGTTTTTTTTATTTGTTTTTTTTATAAACTAGCCTCAACCACTAAACCAAATAAATTATGTTCTCTCCATGCAAAATTTCATGGTCATTTTCCAAACAAAAAGCAATAACAGAAGAAATCCTGCCCAATCTGGCAACTATGGACGACACCAGCACCTTTCTGAAAATTTCAGAAAATTTCAACTAGAAGCGCTTGCATTGGCAGCAAAAAAAACAAAAAACAAAACAAAACAAAACAAACAACATAAAAAAAACAGAGCGCTATAAATAAAAAGACATTTGCGGCAGCAATTTTATTCCAGCTGTCCGCATACACTGCCTCCACACTAGGTACAACTGACAAAAGATGCTGCCAATCAGAAACAAAGATGGCATATGGACACCTGACAAGTTCAACGAGGATTATGAAAGACTCAAGGTCTGCGATGGAAGAAGCGCAAATACTGGAGCCTGAATTCCACCTCAGCAATGGAATTTCCTGGAAAAAGTCTGCATTATTATGTATATTTAAGTGGTTGCTATGGAAGTGGACAGTAACAATGTAGCACATGTCTGATATGGAGGAGATGTACATGAAAACGTACAACAATAATGCAGCTTCACATATTTACAGTCCCCTCCACAAGTATTGGAACCATGACACAATAAAAAAAAATTTGTTTAGACAGTCTCTCCATTTTCACAGGCTCAAAGTAACGGGACAAACTTTATATTATATTTTACTGTATTAAATATTATATAATTACAGTGAACTATAAGGGCGGCATGATGGTGCAGTGGTTAGCACTGTCGCCTCACAGCAAGAAGGTCCTGGGTTCGATCCCCGGGTCACCCAGGGTGCCTTTCTGTGCGGCGTTTGCATGTTCTCCCCGTGCATGCATGCGTCGGTTTCCTCCGGGTGCTCCGGTTTCCTCCCACAGTCCAAAGACATGCAGATTAGTTCAACTAGCTACTCTAAATTGCCCATAGGTGTGAATGCGAGCGTGTGTGGCTGTTTGTCTGTGTTTCATCCCTTGAGATGCTTTACAGCAGCCAGCTTCAGTTGCTGCTTGTTTGTGGATCTTTATGCCCTCAATTTTTTCTGCTTCATTCATGATAACTGGCTCGAAGGCTAAAACCATGTCACATGTCAAGTGTGGCTTAGACTAACATAGAACTTTATTCTCTTCTTCACAACGCATGCACAGAATTCCCTATTGTAATCTTAAAACTTTCTAAACATCCATCCCATATCGAATTCCGTAAACTTTCAAAATCATGTCACCCGAACTTTAATCAGCAATGTTGCACCACTGATGATCAGTCAAGTGAAGAGACAATGATTGAGTCTTCCTTTAAATGCCATCATTGACTTTTACCTCAGGTATAGAGACAGGGTATAAGGTGGATGATGCTAATTATAAAAGTGAGAGTTTATTTCCCATTGTAAAATTATAATTCTTTAGACGTAATAAGCTTTCCTTTTCACATTTCGGAGTAACTAGTTATTTAGAATTTTACTTGTGATTAAAAATGGAAAATTTCTTTCATTTCAGAAAAACCTGAATTTTTAAGAAATATATACAGGCTGACAAAAAGTCATGAAAATGTTGAGCAAATATGGATATGATGAGCAAAATCCATAAAAATCATCACAGAGCTGGAAAAATGCAGAGTGTATGAGTGAACATGTATAGCATATGCTATAAATAATAAATACCTGAAATTAAGTACATGTAGTTTTACTCTTATTGGTTCCTGACTTTTTGCACACTATGTATAATAGGAAATGTGAATAGGGCCAGTGTCCACCAGGTGCATTTTTTTTTTTTTTTTTTTTTTTTTTTTGTGCTGGCAGGACTTCCAGAGCGCTTATTGTTGCTAGGTTACAAAACATCTTCTAGTACTTCCATATTCCTTCCTTGTGAACATCAAGTCTCTGTTTACTTTTGAAAGGTCAGCTGAAATGATGTTAAGAAATTGCATTGATTTCATATATTGATCATGGTAACCCTTCAATGTTAGATCATAAATAACTGGGTTGTCAGTGACAACCAGGATCAGTTCTTCTTCTGCTATTGTTGCCAGTGTTGATATCATTCATAAGTCGCATAAATCATAAGTCCCACCACTTCCTGATTTTCACTGGATGGTGAGAGGTGAAACTATCTTCAACTGAAAGCATGAACTGAATTTTTATAGAAAATAGACCTGGCCAGTGGAAAAAAACAAATTTGGTGAACATAGCATTAGCATTATGATTTGGCGGACACAGCATTAGCATTATGACATTAGCATTATAATTTTTAATTAATGCCTGAATGAAATCAGACTTACCATAGATGTGACTTAATTCCCATCTTATCCACAAAGGGCCGATGCGACGCCAGATTTTCACACCAACTAATCGGCAGCCACGTCTGTTTCCACAAATGTTTTATCAGTTGATCTTGCTTTTGGAATGAAACCTGGCACGTCATTTACATCATCGCGCAATTGCCACTGCATCACATCAGCACTGATTAATTATATGCATATAAAGTTGATATGGAACATTACAAATAGTTAAAACTAGATGCATACTGTATGTAACAGCTTTCCCCATATATCAACTAAAAAAAATGTTTCTTCTTCGTTAGAAAATCCCAGCGGATTTTTACAAATCTTTTCTAATTCTACGCTTTAAGCCAATATGCTATTAGACTTTTTAAATTAGAGATTATTTTTTTTTTCCCCCAGAGTCATAGACCTAAGATTAAAGTAAAATGATAGTGTAATTAAACATTCCCACTAAACACTTTCTTTAACTGTTAAACAATTTGAAGATGATGCTTTGCGTAAAGTGGTTCAGGGTCAAGATAGGTGCCTATTACAATTAGCTCTACAATTGCTGGCACTTGAACTAGAGCACTTGTTGGCTACTTAGACGTTTTGGAGCTTGTTAAAAATATGTGATGCTCCTCTCTGTCATTAAGTTTAATGAGATCTAGTTTAATAAAAGCACTTCTCAGATCAGGCCTTCGTATTTACATCTGCTTAAAAGTAGATTTGATTTAAGGTCACTGCAATGTCAGTGTTTCCAACAGGATAACACTTATTAAAGCCCTGACACTTTCGGAGTGTGAGTTAAAGCTGAGTCATATCACCTGCTGAACCGGACATGCCATGGAAAACAATTCATGCCACTAGCTGTGTTAACTGCCTTTAAAAGTCAGTTATTGTAGAGTAAAATGTGCATTTAAAATGTTACATCAAGTGTGGGGCTGGAAACACTCAGCGTTGTGTTTTTATTACTTATTTGTGATTTGTTTCATTAAGAAAAATTTATAATAAATGAATAATACTGATTCACAACACAATGATATGGCAGTGTGTGCTATTATCATGTACTGGATGCCACCAGATGTGCCTCTTTTTTGTCCAAAGGAATGTAAAAGACCATTCATTCATCTTCAGCATGAGCTTTATCCTGTGACCTTCATCCTGAGCCTGTCATGGGAATGCTGGGCACAAGGTGGGAATATACCCTGTATGGGAATGAAGTCATGCATAGATTCATACATCGGAGTGACTTAACACAGCCAGTCCAAATAACCGTATATTTTTGATATTTTGGAAGGTGGGACTAATCCTAGACTAATAATAATCATTAAAAAAATTCTCTTATTTAACAAAATAATTGTTAATGTGAGGTTTTCTGTAAGGAGAATCAGTTATGGAAGGAGTCTCCAATATCAGCTTTTTGTAATCGTAAGTTTACCCCCCGCAAGAGGTTTTTTCTTTTTTTTTTTTTTTTGCTGTTATAAACTTCAAAAGAGAGAACGAGAGTGACAGGTGAGGAAAAGACAGTTTATAGTTCCTAGAAGGTACATGCTAACAGGGAACGAACTTGTTTCATGGACATTATAGAACGATAAATATTACCATAAACAAATAAATGTACAATATGTTGTTCATTAATAAATGAATAAGAGATGTATTCTGTAAAATCGTTCGCAATTAGCCGACATGGAAATTGTTATGCAAGTTATAACGAGTTGTATTACGATTTTGTAACACTACTATAGCCTTAAAGGGCCACTATGCAGGATTTAGGATTTAAGAAAGTTAAAGCTCTGCTTACAATAAGCGTTCATGCCTTTCCATACAACTTCCTTCGCAAGAAATCAAATGAAGTCAGCCACTTATACTCATTTTTACTACATCAGGATTATAATCTGCAGCCAGTCATTAACACTATTCAGTAAACACTCCACTTGATCCAACCCTTATTAGTATTTGTATCTTTTCTTCCGACTTAATTCACATAAAGTCGAAACACATTTTGCTGGGTTCTCTGAATTTGTGCAAATGTCTCATGAGATCAATTGCAATTAACAGGATAGAGCAAAGAGCACAAAGCTCTGTGTAAAATCAAATCACCTCACGGTTTTTAGAGTGGCTCCTCAGTCAGGAAGTGGAATGGATACGGTTCTTGATTCTTGTGAAATTGTAAAGATATTACAGCTGCCACATCTGATACGACACTTATACGGTATGAACGAGGATGAAATCTGAATTGAGTAGCATGTGACTGTACAATAATTGTCGCATCTTCTTTTTCCTCCTGATAAATGTCTAGGAGGTAAACAAACAACAAAAACACTGATATTACTGAATGATCACTTGAGGAGCATCTACTGCATTATGTGGATATTTTTATTGCTTT
Source organism: Notoglanidium macrostoma (assembly GCA_030068235.1). Classification (NCBI taxonomy): domain Eukaryota; kingdom Metazoa; phylum Chordata; class Actinopteri; order Siluriformes; family Auchenoglanididae; genus Notoglanidium; species Notoglanidium macrostoma. Next base: position 19,370,889 of record JAQQZR010000037.1, on the reverse strand, counting down.
ATAGCTTCATGGTCGTATCAATTGCCTGGTTAATATTTTTTGCATTGGCTTACATTGCTTTTTATTAGTATATTCAGCTGTTGGAGAATAAATTGTTCAATATGACACAGTAATCCTAATCATTCCTCCTTACTGCCAACAACTATCCAAGTAGTGTTTAAAATTACAGCCTACATGGGGGAAAGCTCCATGTATCAGCAAGGCTCCTGCTGTCAATGCAGCCCATGCATTTAAGAAAAAATAAAAAAGCCTTCTCTTCTGTCAGCAGTGCCAATTTACGGCTCTCACCTTTCCTTAGGGGATCATATATTATGCATTGTAGGGCTGAGTTATACTGTTGTCTTTTAGAAGATTGAAACTCACATTAAAGCCAAGTGCCTGTATGTGCATATGAGCATTATTTCAACTCATTCTGACAACTTTTCAATCTTTTATTGAGGTACTTCTGAACATGACACGGGCCATCAGAAAAAAAGCCATTTCCACCAGGATCCATAAATTATAGTGAGGTTTAAAATTGAATACTGTTCAAATGTAAGTAAGTAACTATGCTTACTTGCCAAAGGTTGTAGTGGAAGAACTCGAGTGGTCTGCACAGAGCCCTGACCTCAACCCCACTAAACACCTATGGGATGAACTAGACACTGACTGCACCCCAAACCTCCTCACCCATGCTGGACCTCACTAATGCTCTTGTGTCTGAATGAACACAAATCTCCACAGCTATGCTCCTAAATCTAAATTTATAATAATTCAGAGGTTGTTGCAATGGCTAAGATGAGTGAGATGTTAAAAAGTGCATATGAGTGTGACGGTTAACTGCCAACAAACATTTGGCTATGTAATGTATATTATAAAATCAGCCTTGTGGGACACAATTTCTTGTATCAGCTGTGAGTAAAACGGTATATTCATTCATTAATTCTAACCTTTTGTGAAACTTCAAGGGAGAGGATGGATTAATAAAAGGGATGGAAATGAGACTGCAATTATAAAGTTAGTCTACCAACTTTCTGACCACTTGCTACAGAGGTATGTGAGTGGTTCAGGCAGTTTAGATTCAGAAAGTGACTTTTTTTTACACCCATCCAGAATGCTTTTCTGAAGCTATGAAAGTGCTGGAATCCTGTTCAGATGGAAACATAAATTGGGCTTTAGTGTGCTTCATTCCACCCAGAGGTGATAAAATACACCAGGAGTTTTTCCACTTCTGGATAAGACATGCTGACTTAGCTCCGGAGCTAAAAATGAATATATTTTCACAAAGAAGTTGGCCGAATTCTGACTTTTATATAGAGCATTTAATAAAGAAGTGCCTAGGAAACAGGAATAGGAAATGCTTAGATAAATGTTGACAAACTGGAACTCAGTGGTTAACCAGATATTTCTAACTTCACAAGAAAAGAAAATCTCACTTCAAGAATTAAGAAGTATCGATTCTTTAAATATAGGGCGATGAGGACAATAGAAAAATTCCCAATTCCTGATATTGAGCTAGTTAGACAAAGGCAAGCTGCACTGGCACAACTGTTTCTAAGAATCTTTTGCATTTTTTTTTTTTTTTGTGTTATCATTTTATTTGCTGTTGACAATTTGGCATCCAATTACTTGTGCCACTGGATCCTTTCAGTGCCGAGCCTAATAGGGTCCTTGATAATGAATATAAAATGGACATGTGTGTACCGTGAGATTGCCAGTGCTTGAGAGGGACACCAATTTAGAAGAATGCACAAATGTGTGTCATGTGTGTGCGAGAATGTGGTAATAAAGAAATGAACGTACCTCTAAGAGCAGGTGGCAGACAATGTGATATGTGATTGATTTCTTAGAGACAACAGCCTCAAAGAGATTTCCATGGAGATTCCAAAGTTTCACGATCCTGACACGACTTTTAATTAGCTGCCGCTCAGAGCCTGGCTCCCGATAATGCATCACGGGCTAGAATAATTACATCCTTACCAACATATCATGAGCAAACACACACACACACACACACACACATAAATACACATTTCTTTAACTTACCATTTCACTACTCTTGACAATCACCCGAGAAAACACATAAACATGCTCACTGTAGGATTCAGGGTCAGAAATCCAGCTTACACACAGCCCATTTACAATTACACACATTTCATTGCTCACTCCCATCCAATGAAATACACAAATTCATTGAGTGCTCTAGGTTAAAAATCAAGCTTGTAGGCTCTTTGACAGTCTCTCCAGTTTGTATACTAGAGAAAAAATGGACCATTATGGATTTTATGAATTTCCCAAATTAAATGCAGTGATCTAGCTATCTTTATGCCTTAGGAAGGATACAATGTTCTGGCCAAAGGTCCAAAAAATAATAGATTTTTTCCCCCCACCAGAGAGATTAAAATCCATTAGTGATGGAAAATATTCAAAGGCACGTATCTATGATTTCCCTTCCACTTTTTAGTTAAATGCGCTTTATTTATTAATGAGCTGAAAATTAAACAGTGCTTATTACAAACCATGTGTTTTATCTGGGAGAAAATGACCTGTTTTTTTCATAATATGAACTTGGTTTAGTTTTTCTTATTGACAAGAAATATATTATTCAAGAAAAAAAATTCATAATACAGAGATTATGTTGAGGAGTCACTGGTCATGAAAGATTATTATAGATTATTATTATAGATGATTATAGGACATATCACATTCTCTGTAGGGAAAAAAATATATATTATTCAGAACATTCTGATCCTTATGCTTGCCCATTTTTTCCTACTTCCTATAATAATAATAATTATAACAATACTACTACTAATAATAATAATAAAAGTTACAATCAAGGACAACCAGTGAACTGACTAAAGACTCATGGGCACCCAAGGCTCACTGATGCATGTGTTGAGTGAAGGCTAGCCCGTCGGCTCCGATCCCACAGAAGAGCTACTGTAGCACAAATTGCTGAAAAGTTAATAGCCAGCTATGGTGTCAGAACACACAGTGCAGCGAAACCTGGTGAGTATGGGGCTGCATACCTACAGACTGGTCAGAGTGCCCATGCTGACCCCTGTCCACCACCAAAAATAACTATTATAGACACGTGAGCATCAGAACTGGACCATGGAGCAATGAAAAATGGTAAACTGGTCTGATGAATCATGTTTTCTTTTACATCATGTGCATGACAAGATGTGTTTGTGTCACTTTCCTAGGGAAGAGATGGCACTCGGATGCACTGGAAGAAGGCAGGCCAGTGGAAGCAGTTTGATGCTCTGGACAATGTTCTGCTGGAAATCCTTCGGTCCTGGCATTCAAGTATGTACCACCTACATTGGTGCAGACCAAGTGCACCCCTTCATGGCAATGGTATTCCCTAATGGCAGTGGTCTCTTAATGGCAGCAGGATAATGCACCACGCCACACTGCAAAAAATGTTCAGGAGTGGTTTTGAGGAACATTACAAAGACTTCAAGTGTTGACTTGGCCTCCAAATTCCCCAGATCTCAAACTGGGATGTGCTGGATAAACAAGTCTGATCCTTGGAGGCCTCACCTCACAACTTGCATTACTTAAGGGATATGCTGCTAATGTCTTGGTGCCAGATACCACAGCACACTTTCAGAGGTCTTGTGGAGTCCATGCCTCAAAGGGTCAGAGCTGTTTTGGCATCACAATGGGGACCTACACAATATTAGGCAGATGATTAATTTTAAAATGAAAAAAAAAAAAAAAAGATCATTAGTATTGAATTATTAAGGGGTTGTGATGGATCATTAAAAAGTAACACAGTGTTTCTTCCTGCCAAATGTTGTAGTAATAAAATTCACACCAGCCTAAGGTCAAATTCTTGAATCTGATTAATTCAAGTAATTCAAGTAAAAGGTTTATAATAATGTGCTTGTTCTAAAACTTAATTGTTTCTATAGTAACAGCCTATTCATGGAAATTTGTATAGTAATGCTCCACATAATGTATGCATAATAACATGCTGTTAATAATAATAATGTGCAGTTATGTTGGTTTTCTATAAGGTGACTGTTCCTTTCCAGGTTTTCCACAGTGGGAAAGTCTTCAGGATGGAGAACATTTGATAACAAGCTGCATTTTATCTGTCTTACAAACTACAAGAGAAGGTGAGGAATGACTGTTCATAGCTGCTATAACATATAACCTGTAACAGGAACTAACTTATTACATATCATTCTCTGAATATATAAAGGGATAAAAAGTTCATTTTGAGTCAAGCCTATAGTGATTTATTACTTAATTTAAGCAAGTTTAAACCAAGTAATAGCACCATGTCCTTATCTGAAACTGGTTCAATGTGTTCTTGTGTCTTGTTGATACAGATATATTATCAGATAAATTATCTAGCTAGTTGGACATGGGCAAATCTCCCCAAGCTTGCTATCTAATTAGATCAAGACATATGATCCTTTGGTTAAAGGGGGGAAATTCTTTAGCTAGATAATCTGATGGAACTGTACCATAGAGTATAGTGTAATTTTACATTGAAAATAATACTCCCGTTTCCATAAAATTAAATCAGGACCAGATGTATTTTCAGTATTATATGTTTCCGTCGGTTGGTCACACGGGTTGTATCTCATAATTGATATTATGGAATGTTGTTTATTGAAATTATCCTAAATGTGTGCTACAAATTACCATTATGATTTATGTCAAGGCATCCTGGGAAAAGAAAATCTTTTGTTTCCCCAAGAAACATCCCTTCTTAGCCTACTGAATATGCAAGCTCAGTAACAGTTATGAAAAGTTCAATTTATGCTTTATGAGCTAGGTGACCAGCAGCTATGAATAGTTTATATTAAAAGGTAATGTAGATCTACTTCTAGCGAAATATCAGATTCATCAATTATGTCATGGAGGACTTTATAATAGAACTGCCTGCCCTCCAGAACTTGACTGGATTTGAGATTAAACATTGATATTAATCAGTTTTACTTTTTCTCATATGTGAATGTACTTTTTTGGATCTTCCTAAAAGTAAGCAAGTGGGCTTGATCCCTGGTGAATTTAGCATGGGTCCCAATGAATCTCGAGAAACTAAATATTTCTTTGTTATTATATTTCTTTACCTTTTTTTTTTATATACATTGTGTAATTCATTGAGAACAAAATGATGTAAGAATATTCAATGGAAACCAAAATCATTAACCCACTGAGGGCTGAATTCAAAAATCACACCAAAAATCAAAGTAAAAACCTGAAATCACAGACAAATCCAACTTGTATAAATTTAATCATGACTCATAATTTATATCCCAGCATTATCTGGGCATGCTCCTGATGATATGGTAGATGGTGTCCTGGGGGATCTCCTCCCAGACCTGGATCAAGGCATCAGTGAGCTCCTGAACAGTCTGTGGTGCTACTTGGCAGTGTCGGATGACCCAATACCTAATATCCCAGGTTCTCGATTGGATTCAGGTCCGGGGGACATGGGGGTCAGTCTCTGCCATACACACTTCCTGGATGCCTTCATCATCCAGGAACTGCCTACACACTCTGGCAACATGAGGCCAGGCATTGTCTTGAACCAGCAGGAACCCAGTGCATCAGCATAAGTTCCTAACAATAAGGTTCCTAACAGCAGTCAGAGTACCATTGGCTAGCACATGGAGGTCTGTGTATCCCTTCAAGGACATGTCTTCCCAGACTGTCAATGATGTGCAGGCAGCATAATGTTTGCCATGGTATCTATAGACTCTTTCATGTCTGTCACATGCACTCAGTATGTATTGCACTTGAAGAAAAAGGGGCTCCAGTGGTGAACCTGCCAATTCTGGTGTTCTCTGGTGAATGCCTATGGAGCTGCACAGTGCTATACTTTGAGCACTGTTCCCACTAGAGGACGTTGGGCCCTCGTGCCACCTTCATGGACTCTGTTTCTGACAGTTTGGTCAGAAACATGCACATGAGTGGCCTGCTGGAGGTCATTTTGTAGAGCTCTGGCTGTGCTCCTTCTGTTCCTCCTCACATAAAGAAGATGATACTGGTCCTCCTGCTGAGTTATTGCCCTTCTGTGGCAATGTCCAACTATCCTCATGTAAAGGCCTGTCTCCTGGTGTCTCCTCCATATGTACATTAGGTTGGAAGCCAAGATCCGTGAAGCCCGGAGGCACATGATCCAGCTCACAAGTGCAGAAATGAGAGACAGATCCTGGGTCATGAAGAAGTACAACAGGATGTCCATAAGTGAGGCTCTGGATACTGCCAAACAAAGACTCACAGCTCTGGCTACAAGAATGAAGAGATAAACCAGGGAAGCAGAGGCCAAAAGAATAAATGGCCTGTTCTCCAAATAACCATCTATGGTGTATTCACAACTGCAAGGGAGTAACAACAGAGGAAGATTAGATCCACCCAGACATATGAGAGAAATAGGCATCACATAACACCAATGCCAAGTTGCTGGAAGACCTAAGAGAAGACCACAGCGATCTCCCAGAAAAAGAACCAGCCACCATCACCAAGGCAGATATACAGCGAGTCTCAGGCATGAAGAACTAAACAGCACCTGGACCTGACATGATAGACAGCTACTGTTTGAAGAAGCTAACAGCTCTCCATGACCACCTGGCAGCACAAATGAGTGAGCTGATAACAACAGACATTCACTCAGACTGGCTAACGCAGGGTAGGACAATCCCTTGGCAGAAGGGATGGCAGAAGGGTACACTGCCATCCTTCATAGTGGAGCAGCTAGGCAGACACATGAGTCAGTACATGAGCAAAGCTCAGAAAGAAATTGAAACCAACACCAGAGAGTCAATTAACCAGCTATTGGTTGATAGAGCAATCATCCAAGACTCTAAAACTAGGCAGACCAATCTGAGCACAGCCTGGATTGACTACAAGAAGGCCTATGGTTCAATGCCCCACATGTGGATACTGGAATACTTGACACCATACAAGGCTAACACATCACTGATAAGCTTCATCAAGAACTCAGTGCGGCTGTGGACGACAACACTGGAAGCCAATTCCAAGGCCATTGCTAAAGGCACCATAAAGTTCAGTATATACCAAGGTGAAGCACTGTCCCCACTGCTGTTCTGCATAGGCCTGAACCCTCTCAGCCACATCATAACAAAGACTGGATATGGATACAAGCTCAGAAGTGGAGTAACCATCAGCCACCTCATGTATATGAATGACATCAGCAGTATTAATGTTATTAATTGATTAAATTGATTAAAGTAATTAATGTGTTAATTGAATGATCAATGAAATATGGCATTATTTATGAACAATTCTGCAGGCAATATGAATACTACTGCGAATAATTCTTACTGTGAATATAAGAAGCACACATGTACCATAGTAGTAAATTGAGCACAGATTTACAATCAGGCATGAATCAGATCCAACCAAGGCTAGATATTCAGGATGAAATAAAAAAAAAGATGAAAATACTACGCCCAAGGAATTTTCTTGAGTGTTTTTTTTTTTTTTTTTTTTTAAGTGGGTTTCATTATTAGCACGATGCAACTGGGTCATGTGCAAACCACCCAAGAAATCACAATATTGCACTCTCCACTGTATTTTCACTTAAATTGATTCATTCCATTTCAAGAGTTCATTGAAAAATGCCCTTGGAAATTTCACGGTTTTGGTGTTTCACACTGTTCAGGGGGAGTTTTATATTCATCGAGATACAGTAGAGGAAAATGTCATAAATAAGACTAACATTGTAGCATTTTTCCTGCAGACCTCAACCCACTAGACAAGTACCAATAAGCATGCAAATGAGTATGTTTTAAGTCTTCAACGCCTTTAACACTGCAATATCTATTCCATAACAAACAAATTACAAAAATACACGAATATAGAACAAGTAATCCCTGGCCAATGTCCAAATCATATTTTGCCTTGAGACATTTTCAGTCGGGTGTCTCTGTATGAGCCAACATCAGTATGCGGGAGATATTATTTCCTCCAAAGTGTCCCAGCATCTGAGAGGATATGGTGTGTCTTGTCAATGTCCCGGCGCTTCAAAGTTATCTTTCCAATTTAAGGACAAGCAAGAGCAATGCATTTTTGAACGAGCTGGTCCAAGCTTTCCAGGTAACTTTCCACTCCTATGCACAAATCTTGCATGAACCAGTGAAGCTCATGTCAGTAATGTATGAGGGGAAAAAAAAGAATCAGAAGTAAATAGTATAGTTTTTCCTGCATTGTGCATATCGTTTCGTGAGATATCTTTCTTCCTCATGTCAAATTCATTTTAAGTAATGAGCCATGTTCAATGACCAATATCACATAAACAATTCTTTGTAAATGTTTTATCAGCATTAATCTAAAAGGTATGTTCTGAATTTACAATCATATGCAACATGCTGTATGTATACTTGCATATTTCATAGGGAAAAAATCTGCTCATTCATGCAGTTATGCGCTCAGCCAAATCATGTGGCAGCAGTTACATGCAAACACAGGTCAAGAGCTCCAGTTCACATTGAACAAAAAAAAAAATCTAGCAAAGCAAGATCTCACTGACTTCGAGCGTGGCATGGTTGGGCTGATTGAAGTTTTTCAGAAAATGTTCTCTTCTGAGATTTTCACAGACAACAATCTCTAGAGTGTACATAAAATGGTGTGAAAAACAAAAACACTTGCATCAGTCCTGTGAGCCAAAATGCTGTGTTGATGAGAGAGGTCAAAGGAGAATGGATAGACTGGTTCAAGCTGACAGAAAGTCTACAGTAACTAAAATAACCACATCTTACTATCATGGTGTGCAGAAAAGCATCTAATAATGCACAACATGACAGGGGTACATGTGTTCCTAATAAAGTGCCCTGTATATAGTGTCAGTCAGGAGCTGAAATGGATAATAATAATAATGGATACATAATTAATAACTTACCATAGAAAAAGTATTCAGTCCCATTGCTGTGAATGCTGTATCAGTAGAAACAGGTTAATGTAACTAAGGTACATGTAAATGAAATAAAAAAGTATTCTTCTAATAAACAGTGGTGGCTCATTACTTAAAATTCTGGTCTACTGCTCATGAGGGTCATGAGTTCATATCCCAGCACTGCCAAGCTGCCACTGCTGGACATTTGAGCAAGGCTCCTAACCTGCAATTGCTCTGGGGTCATTGTATCATATAGGATTCTATCTATATGCAGAAAAGAATTTATGTATTTAAATCTGTCTTTCTCTTAGTGTGGTATTTTGCTTGCTGTACTGTATGTCTGTTAGATAATCAGGTTGGCAGAAGATGTAAATTCAGGAAATGGTTTATTGAACAGTTCAGGCAGACAAATACAAAACATAATCCACAACACAATGTCAAATCATAGCAGAGGTCAAACCACTTGGCTATCAGGTATATCAGAGACAAGGGCTGAAGCAAGGTCAAAATAACAAAGAAACTCAAAACCAGGATTACAAAATACAACAACAAAAGTCTCAGCAATCCTGTAAGGCACAACTAACGCTTCACAAAGATTGAGTGAAACAAGGGAACAAATAGTAACTTGGAGACAGTGATTGAGGAAGTGCTGGGCCATGCTGGGAATCCCAATACTTAGGATTGTAGGATTGTATGTTTGTAGGCCACTGAGACTGTGGGGAAACTGAGTCCAGTGAAGAAGGTGATGAGATAGAACCCCCCAAAGTCTTGGAACAGGGCTGGATCCAGGATGTTCTGAAGTGGGAACCAGTACTACTTCTCTGGGCCATAGCCCTCCCACTCCACTAGATACTCGAGGTGACCAGCTCTATAGCACAAGTCCTGTATGTTACTGACTGAGTAGGCTGGCCATCCATTGATGTCTAGTGAAGCATGGGGTTCACTGGATGCAGGGTGGGTGGCCAGAGGACCCAAAACTGCTGGCTTAAAATGAAACACATGGACATGGATATGACGTGGAAGTTCAAGTTTATAAGTGATATCATTAATTTGTTGTAGAATATGATATGGTCTGACATACCTGGCACAAAGCTTATGGCAACCAGAAGTGCATCAAAGATCCTTAGTGGCCAGCCAGACTCAGTATCTTTGGTTGTAGATGGGTGTGTCTCTTCTACGCTGGTCAGCGAACTGTTTGGTGCGCCAAGCTGACTGCTCCAGCCGCTGGTGTGCTTGCTCTCATACCTGCTCGCTCCTCTGTGGGAGCTGCACTCCAGGGGAATAAAGGGGGGTGATAGTCAGGTATGCACAGGAAAAGTGTGAGGTTAGTTCTAAATGATTTCTCAGCATACTCAGCCTGAGGGAGAAATTGTGCCCACTCACACTGGTTCTCAGCACAGTAAGCATGTTGGAAGGTGAGAGGTGAGGCTCACTGAGACTCCAAATTTCTTCATAAACCCTGTCTAGACTCTGTATGTGAATTGCGAACCTCTGTCAATGATAACATCCTCTGGAATACCAAAATACCTGAACATGTGGATAAAAAAGGAGCTCTGCAGTATGGAATGCCGTAGTTGGCTCAGGCAAAGGTATTAAATAGATTGATTTAAAAAAAAAAAACTGTCTGTGATATTCAAGATCACAGTGATACCTTGGGACTCAGGTAGATCTGTGATTAAGTCCACTGCAATGTGTGACTATGAATGTGCAGATGTGGAAAGCGGAAGAATCTAGGGTACCTTGGACTTGGCACAGATGGTGCAGGAGGATACAAATCATTAATATCATTTAGCATATCAAGCCACCAGTACTTAGTCTTGGTGAGGGCATAGGTGCGTTGAATGCCTGTATGACCTGTGCCTGGTGCTGTGACAAGGTGACAAGATGTGCTCCTAGCCTGGCTGGAAGGTGCACTCAAGAGGGCAGTTCTCTGGGACCTGATGTGGAAGAGTGTTGGCAATCTATTCATCATTTTCTCATGTTAGAGCTTTGACAAAACAACATAGTGGAAGCATGGTATCAGGTTTGCTAGGGAGATGTTCAGCCAGATAAAGACTTGGTCAGCTTTAGTGTTCTTTGATCCTGGTCTGTAGCATAGTGTAACGTTGAACTGAGCAAAAAAGAATGCCTACTGGGCCTGATGAGGATTTAGTCTTTTAGCAGTCTTTATTTACTCAAGGGTCTTATGGTTGATATATATAGTGAATGGATGGGCTGACTTTTCCAACCAGTGTCGCCATTCTTCTAAAGTCAATTTTACAGCCAGTAACTCAATCTCCGATGTCATAATTCCTCTCCATCAATGACAGTTTTTGGAAAAGAAGACCATGGGATGAAATTTAGGTTTGTCACCAAAGCACTGTTATAGAATTGCCCCGACTCCTGTTTCAGAGGCGTCGATTACAACCATGAAAAGCTTTGAGGGCTCTGGATGCCTGATTGAGACAAGAGTATGCCTCCTCTGCAGCCTGATTCCAAGACAGCTGACAGGACAGGAGACTTTTCAAGAGAACTGTAAGTGGTGCAGCGATAGAAATGAAACCTCTGATGAAGCGCCGGTAAAAGTTGGTGAATCCCCAAAACCTCTGTGGTTGGTGTGGGCCAGGATGTGACTGCTGTGACACTGTCAGACAATTGGTTTACTTATTTTGGGATCTTGAATGCCCACTATATAGGATTTAAAGGGATCTATTAGCAGAAATTGAATATAAAATGGAATATAACGTATAACATGTTTTCATTCATGTATAATTACCTGTAAATACAAATCATTGTGTTTTTGTAAGCATCGAATGAGCCCTTTATATCTACATAGGGAGCAGGTCATCTTCCAAGGAGCCGATACATTTGATTTTTTTTTTTTTAATATTATACAATACTATTAAATATTGCAATATATGTAATAGTTTGTCCAGTTCAATACAGGGTAAGATTTCGAGGGTTAGATTATTGGAATAATTTAAACAGCCTGTACCTAAGGAAGCATTGCAGACCTGGGGTAAGAGTCCATGTGAGATTTGTTTATCTCATGTCCCTTGGCATTGTCGATTATTGGCAACTACAAGAAAACAACACCGCAGCTTTTCAGCCTTTTTGCTGCTTCTGTTGCTTGGTTTCTGTTTTGCACCTGCTCACTAACATGTGCACACACACTTTCAAACACATTTTCAGATGGTTCAGAGAGAGACAGAGAGAGAAACAGAGAGCAAGAGATGACATAAGACCACGTGGGATAACAGTGCTCAGGTGCGCCATGTTAGTCATTACCCCCCTACCTCGTCCTCAGACACCTCCCTCCCAGTGCAGACCCACGCTAAACCACACCCACCTCCTTCTGCTACATTTTGTCGGGGTAAAGAAAGCCACTGAGTAATTGTTAATGCATTTAATAAAAATACATCCATAATAATAATTCTCAATAGCATGATCACAGCCTTTCGTTTTGAAAGAGAATGTTTAATAGCAGATTTGGTGCTAAAGTAATGGATTTTTAATTTTTTAAGAGGTCTTTGAATCCTCTTGTTACAGAGGATATCTGCGGTTGAGTAGTTTTACGTCTGAGTTTAGTCTTGATAAACGTTGGCTCAATGCCATTTAGTACTAACTACTAGTGAAAAAATATCCACACAAAGGCCTCAGACAAAATGGCTGCCATTTATTTCATTCTATGAATTAGATTAAAATATCAGGGTTTGTTTCTTGTGTCGTGTCAGGGAGGTTTTCCTTGCCTGCAGTCATCTCTGGGTAGCTCATTAGGGTTCTTATTATAAATGCACAATCACATTTGTGGTTACGTGATAAAAACTGAATTATTTTGACATTTGAATGGGTTAACAAGTGTACACATTATGAGTTTACTCAAATATTGAACTACAACAACAACAACAGCAAAAAAAAAACCCAAAAAAATTAATTGATGAAATACTGATATCCAGTGATTTCCTAACTTACACTTAACAAGCAAATGCTGAGTAGTCTTTCACATCTTGTAAAATCGGAGGAATTCTGACGGTACGTGATCGTGTGATGACGTTTTGTCCTTTTCAGATCGGATTAGGCATAGCTTGATCCAAAAATATACACCGCTGTAGAAAACATGTCCTCAGCTTGTAAACAAGTACAGGTTTAGCGCTAATAGCTTTTGACAGACTCAATCAATATTGTGCTGAAATGAAACAGAGTTTAGATGTCCTGGTCAATAATGGTATGGCCCACTTCCTCCAAGTAGACAGTTATAGTGGTTTGTTTTTGTTTAACTGCCAAAAAAAAAAAAAGAGAATTGGTGAGAATGAAAATGATTTTCCATTTGAAGCAAACATTGTAAATATGTGGATGAGAGTTAATCAGTGGTTTAGCTATTCTAACATTGATGCACATTGTAATTTTTAGCCTGTCATGTGTTGCTTTATGGAAAAAAAAAATAGATGTCACACCACCCACAGGATTTGAGCAAGCGCACTGCTCTTTATGGATGCATTGTGCTTTTATTTGTATGGTGATTGCTGCTTTTGTGTGGTGAGATGATGATACGCAGCATTTAATTATTTCTTTCCTTTTATAATTAGTCATTTGTTGAGACAGGCAGAATTGCACGCCGTTGCTCGCTCTGATCTCGATATGTGGCAGGCCAAAATAAACATCCACCCACTATGACATCGGTGACAGATTGCACAGCACGCTCAGTCATCTGCAGTGCACAGCAGTGAAGGGGGACAAAGTCGAACAGGGCTAACACAAAAGGAACGCCCACAAAATCTCCTCCATCTTGCGCAGCTAGACATAATGGGGAAATGTGTTTGAGGGCTGAGGCCAGGCCGGACACGTTAGACCGATGCCTGACAGAAACAAAAATGGAACAAGATAATACAAGAAGAAGAGTAAGAGAGAGAGGAGGGGAAATGATACAATGACATCAGTTACTAGCTCTGCTAGCATGATCATCCTTAGATTATCAACAGGTTAGCATGGTTAGATCGTCTTGAAGAGAAAAGAGAATTAAAAAATATACAAAAAATTATATAATAATGTAAATACATAATATAATAAATAATAATAAAATAAATGATTTCAACCAGAAATCAGAAGTGAACAAAGTTATAAAGTGGTAGCTAATACAGCCACCTAATACGGCCAAAAGTATCTGGACACCATTGCACACGATTGTCTAGATTGACGTCCTATGCTGTAACACTAAGACTTTCCTATACTGGAACTCAGAGGCCCAAACGTGTTCCAGCATGACAATGCGAGTTCCATAGCAACATGACGTGCCAAGGTCGGTATGTAAGAACATGAGTGTCCTGCACAGAGCCCTGACCTCGACCCCACTGAACACCTTTGGGATGAACTGGAATGAACTTTGACTGTATCCCATGCCTTCATGCTGACATCAATGCCTGATCTCAGTAATGTGCTTGTCGTGGAAAGGGCAAATCCCTACAGCCACACTCTTGTGGAAATTCTGCAGGTAGCCTTTCCAAAATAGTGTTATAGCAGCAAGTGGGGAAAACAAGTCAAGTCCTTGGTTTTACAATGTAATGTTTAAGGACAAATAAGGGTGTGATGGTCAGGTGTTCACAAACTCATAGTATATGTCATGCACATATGGTACTTACTAACAGCCTATTAAAAAATCTTCCTGGACCCATATTTTACCTCGGACGATGTAGTATATAGTGCAGCAGCTGTAGCGTACTTCCAATACTTACATTCACACTCCTTTGCTTGTCCCATGCTAAATAATAAATATGATCCTCCATTTCTCACAAACTACCCAGCACCAGCAAACACTGATTCCTCTTCTTTCTTCTTCTATGTCTTCCTTTCTTCTTTTTTCCTTCCTTCCAGATTCATGTTGCCTCGTTGTAAAAACGTGAAAAACGCCACTCTCTAGGGGTTTGTCCATTCTGGGCTACTGTAGCAGCACAACACGGAGTATAAGACGACCCGCTCCATATGTAGATATAAAGGGCTCATTCTAAGCTTATGCAAACATAATGATTTGTAGTTACAGGTAATGATATGTTACACCCCTGACGGGTATGAAATAAAATGACTCCGGTTCTTTCTTTGGAACTGATTTAATAGTTTGCCACTTTCTTTTTCGCCTCACTTACAACACTTGGAGCTAAACAATACAACAACAACTCCGACCTCGTCACACCTCACGCCAAATTTTTCAGCTTCTTTTTTCTTCTTCTTTTCGACAGTTTTTCGACAGTACTGCAAAACCCCTCTTCCCAGGTCACATGACCCTTGTCTTAAACGCACAGTTCAGTTTTCCCTCTACTGTTATTCCCTTCTAACGTGAATTAAAATAAACATAACAAAATATACAAAAAGAGAATAATTTACATCAGTGATGTCTGTACCATCTAGAGTCCTCTATATTAATCATCAAAGCATTTATTTATTTATTATTACCTATATTTAAACATCAAACATCAAGACTGTAACATATACACTAATTTGTCCCTGGTGCCTGGGCTATTGATTTATTGCCCCCTGAATATAGTTTTAAACCACAAAACTTTGACTTGACTTGACTTTTTAATATAAATTATGTACTGTATATAAAAGTACTCAGTTGGGTCTGATTCTTGGGGCTGCAGAGCTTTGATAATCTGTTTGAAATCTCCCCAGATTAGTCTGAGCCATCTACACAAAGCATTACAATGCCTACAAAATCCGACTATATCTCTGGGCCTTATCAGGATTATCAGATTTTACTGTCATCAAATATTCTAGCTTTAATATTCATATCATTTTACTTCACCGTATAGACAATAAAAATAGAGCTACATATTTAGAGGATTTTACATGAGTTATGAACAATCTTGTCTGGATATAGCCAGATTTAGACTCACTGTTCCATCAAAATGTTTTAAAATGAAGGAAATAGTTTTTTTCCCCCTCTCTTTAGTTGGATATTGTTTTTAGACACATACTTTTCTGTCCTCACCAACATTTTAATAATACTGTCTTACCTTCTTTGACTTTTGACAGCATTATGTAATTGTTTGCTGTCAAAAAATAATAATGATGAGGTGGAGCATTGTATAACGGGGTTGTTTTGCTAATTACAGAGTGGACACAAAGGCATGGAAAATTGCGGTGACACAGCACAAAACAATGGATTTAGTCTATTTTATCTGGTCTACTTTTCAAGTCTGGTTCTTTTTACAAAATTAAACGTGAGCTGAAAGAACGCGCACTGAAACGGAATGAGAAAGAATATTATGAATAATGACAGTGTGGACATTTTGAGCTTCAGGTAGCAATTAGCTTTCAATCATCTGTTGCTGTGTTAGCGTAATGTTTAATGACTAAGGAAAACTTTAGAAACTTCTGTACATTAGTTCCAGGATCTTAGCAGTGTAGAATTGAACAAAAAATGGTGTATTGGACTATAACGAAATTAAACATGGCTAACTAAATATTAGCTCTATGGCTTGGGTTGGGGGAATCTTCCACTTCCTGTTTGCTGCTGACTGTAGAGATTACTGATTTCCCTGAATTAATACACTTGTACACGACCATGCTAGTGTATTAGCTGTGGAAAACAGCGAGCATCTGAGGTTTTTATGTCCCCTTAGCCTATGCTGATCCACATTAACGAGGAAGCTACTTTTTCAGAGGATAGAGCTTGGTAATGCATAACTTTATTATGTAACCTGTTGAATATATTGTGATATGCAGATACACCGAATCGAAAGCCTAAAAAATATGCTGCTACACACTAGTAAATTAGGTATTACCGACAATTCTAAATGACTGACCTTTGAGAAGTTTCCCGACGTGGATTTATTTCCTATTACACTGAATTGGGAAAAATGGATTTTAAACAAAGGTAACATAGAGTGGATACATTTAACATAGTGGATACTTAACTGAATGATAAGTAAAAAAAAAAAAAAAAAAAAAAGCAAAAATACAAACAACAAAGAATTGTAGATTAACAGGACCCTGAAAGGTCATCCTGCAGAAATACTGACCCCTAGACATTAAACCAAATTTATAAATATTTACCTGAGCATCTAGGATTCATATTCTGGTACTGATGACAAAAAGGCCATGCATGGCTGCGCAGACAGGGAAGCTGAAACAATAAACTGAGACCAAATTAACCTCTATAATCAACCTCATTATAGGCATAATAAAGAAACGAAGGGCAAGAGGGGCATTTAATTACTACCATCTAATCAAGCCTAAGTTAACTATTAAGCCTCCAGCCTTGTTCATGTTCTCCTAGAAACAGAAACAAGTTAAAAAAAAATGATGGCCGTTGGCACGCCCTATCCTGCAGCTCTGACAAATTATGAGCTGCATCCAATTTATTCCTCAGTGTCATCATGATTTGAAAAGAACTGAGCGGTATATTGATTCCGACTGGATAAGCGCGTCGGTTCGCAGAATTTGCCAATGCAGCACCATTCAGACCAGCTGAAAGGATTACAGTTTCAATCGTATCTACTGAGAAGCTATTGGACGTGAGGAATCATGATGTAAAGGCTGTTCTTATCAGCCCAGAAGGCTGTCGTCATCATGGCCCTCTGGGTTAACAGCAAAGTCTCCTCTACTGTTCATTTCAGGAGAAGGCAGATATTTATAGGAGATACCATGATAAGAGTGCCAATGATATAACTGATATATTTAAAGGTCAATGACATTGTAAACACAGGTAAAGTGTCCTTAACTATCACCCAAATGCATTAATGAACCTTACTTAAAGTGTACAGGACTTGTTTCTGCTCCAGTCCACAATAACTATTACAAATGTACATTTTATATCCCATAACATTTACTCAACTTTGCTATGTGAGCACTGTGAAATGTTTAGAATATTCTGATAAGTCATATGTTCAACGCAAAGGTCTGAATTTCCTAAAGATCATTGGAAGAAGAAAAGATTTTTCGTTTTTTATTTATATTGTGATATTGACTGACAAAGTACTTTTTTTTAACCCAAATTTTGAATTGAAAGTCATTAGCATGGATGGTAGCGACCCAAAATTTATGTATTTAGTATTTTCATTCAAAAAAAGCTTAACCTTCAAGCCTGTCACTTGTTTAAGAACTAAATGCAGCTCATGATAAATGTCCACCATCCGTACAATCACAGTTATGCCTAGTTTGCTTTAAAAAAAATTATTATTATAATGTCCTGTCAATGTTTCATAAGTGTCCACCACCAAACAGTGCCTTGTCCGTACACACTGATGAGGTTTGATGACATATTGCTTGAACATCATTATCCACATGATTAAGATCCACACATCCTGCACCTCCTTTGGCCTAAAAAGCAGCATGATTTTGTTGGGGCTTGAGTTCTGCAAGAGATTATGAACACAAATGATTGCATTGTGATTTCTGCAAACTGGATGAAGGCACAGAATTGCTGCAGGCAGCCTTTTTTTTACCTCACAAAAAGATGCTCGATAGGGATGAGAGGCAATAAAAACTTTCTGGCACTTTCCTAGAACAGATGTATCATGCCGTTCAGACATTCTTGAGTGGATATCTAGGGCTCTAATGGTAGCCAGGAAAACACCCCCACACCATCCCACTTCACTCGTCAAATTCTAGGCCTTCCATCAAGATGATGCAAAAGCAACCTGGATTTGCCCAACCAGTAAACCTTTTTCACTCCTTAGTGGTACATTTTAATGATCTTGTACCCCTTGGAGACACACTTGTTCTTTGTAATAGCACACAGCATGGTCTTGTACATTTAAGAGCTCAATTACATAAAAAAGGTTAAATCTAGAAGCTGAAAGGTTCATTGATTTGTCCCTCTGTGGGAAGCCTTATTGGTACTATGTAGATCCTTACGACAGAGTGTTTTCAGAACCTCTCTTGGAAGCTAACTATTCAAAGAGAAAAGATTTTTTTCTCAGTCAATTTTTTGGGGGGTTCACAAACCCAGCACGCATTGCGGGCTGCAATGTGGATGGGGTTGCAGGAGATTTTTATCAACCGTTATTTATAATGTGAACCCGAATAAACCAACAAACCCAATTCACTACCATTTATTTATGAGGTGCTGGGCTCAATGCCCTCGAGTGCATTAATTGAAAGTAGTGAGCTAGGATGGATGTAAAAACCAAAATTTGAGGAATGACTTGGGGCCCTTAAAATGGAGCCACAAATGAACCTCTGATTTAACTCTATAAGTTCTTAAGATGACATTTGCCTGTCCGCACAATTCTTGCTATTTTCATTTGACCCTGATCCACCTACAAGATTGCCAATTATCCGCATTGTACCACATTTTGAGTAAAACATAAAACATTTGTGGTTAAAAAGTGGCAGACTGACAGCCATTTTGGCACAACCATTACACCAATTTAAAGTCATGTATTTTGCCATAATCGCTTGATGTATATCACACATGATGATGTATGGCTTGTTGGAATGTAAAATTTGTGTGTGATGGCACATGATGTTCTGATAAGTGTAAATCCACTATAATCCAGTTTTAAGAATGGTAATCCTTTCTCTCACACAGGTACTCTAACTAATTACATTACAATATGTCATCTCATTAGCTCAATTACAACCAATACCCACAGTCTGTAGCAGTTCTGTGACTGATAAGAACCTGAAATGGGTGATTTGTTCTATGTACCATGATAAAAATCAAAGCCTTTCCTATTTGTTTACTGCATACTAATGGCTAGTCACAGTGTTGGCCCTGACTTCAGTCACAGATGCAGAGTATTGGTTGAAAGGGCCAATTGCCATGAGAAGACTTCCAGAGAAGCCTGCAGGGTACTGGGTGATCAAAGACTTGGTCTTCAGGGGGCACACTGTGAAGTTCACGGCATGACAGAAATGCCTGGGTCTTGACCTCCTGCTTCTCAGTACGCAGTCCAATGCATTTTCATTTTGATCAAAGTGCCGTTATCCACTGCAAGAGAACGAGCCCTGACCATTGAGGGTGAGAAATTCCATTGATTTTCTTTTCTGATTTGAGGCAGGACAAACGGCTTGGTGAATAATCTTCCATAGATTATATACAGAAAATGTACAGAAAACACTAGAGTTTGTCTTACAGTAAAAAAGGAATTCAACTTTGAATACTGATTCTGAAGTGGAAATTAATGTTAGTGAAAATTCTTTACTTTAGTAGCTCTGATCGAGATTGTCAAGCTATTCTTGTCCAAATGAAAGCCTATATGGTGATGGCCTTGACAATTATCCATTATGAGGGATATTACAGCATTATGCATGGTGTAATTCCCATACTCTTATATTTGCAATTTGCACAGCTCTCGATTAGTGGCCTTCTTTTCAGCTGATCAATCACAGTGACAGTGTTCCCACATAGCTTGTTCTCGAAATGATTACACAGCTCGCTTTCCCATCTGTGTCTCAAAAACACTGACTGAAGGACTTCTAATCTTCAGCCTTAAACAATTGCACTACTGTCTGTAGGAGAGAGAGTATCAAACAATACCGAGAACTTCAAAGACAGCTGGTATTTCTCCTGTCAGCTGCCTTGTTAGATGGTTCTTTTAGTGTTCTTTGAGTTGGGAGAGAGTTGGCAGATTCTATAATGCGCTTTTTAAAGCTGAATTATAGCACAAATGCATTTCGAATCATTTAAAAAAGAAATGGGAAAAAAAAACAAGGCCACAAAACCAGGAAGTTGTAGATTTGAAAAAATTCCTTTTGTCTAATGTTCAACAGTCTAATTTAAGTCCACTTTTCAGATGATTTATTTCTGTCGTCCTGTACTTTTGTCTTGTTGCAAAGGCTTGTCAATTGCTTTGTGAATTACTGAGCCTTGTTTCCTAGTTCTCATTCATGCCCGTGTTTGTAATATGCTTGTAGACATTCCTGTTACAATCTTTCATTAGGTATGCATTTAAACAAATTCTGGCGCCTTCCAGGAACAGGTGTATTTATACTGAGATCATATGAGACTAATTACACACAGGTGAACTCCATCCAACTCATTATTTGACTTCTGATGGGCACTGGGCTGCACGGTGGTGCAATAGTTAGCAATGTCGCCTCACATCAAGAAAATTCGTCCGACTGGTGGCTTTTGCATGTTCTCCCCGTGCCTGTGTGGGTTTCCTCCAGGCCCTTCAGTTACCTCCCACTGCCCAAAGACGTGCAAGTTCAACCGACTACCTTAAATGGCCTATAAGTGAGTGTGAGTGTGAATGGTTGTTTGTCTCTCTGTGTTATCCTTGCGATAGATTGGCGACCTGTTCCAGGTGTATCCCGCCTCTTGTCCAGGTTGGATTGGCTCCAGCTTCGTTGTGCCACTTAATGGATTAGCAGTATAGACAATGGATGGATGGAGAGTCACTGTCTTCACATATTCTGGAAAGATTGTGTACCTCCTGTTCAAGCTAATTAATATGCCAATATGTTCCTACCAACAGCCAGACCATGTCCTGTTGGTTTGTGATTTGTCCACCATTGCTATAAGAAAGCACTGTTTTGGCTGATCACAGTCTGTACCAGAAGCTCAATAAGATTTTTAAGCAAGTTGTTTCTCATGGATTTTGTCTGGAACCCAAATATGTCCTTAGGGCTGACTTCTGAATGCCTCTCCTGGACAGTGTGCATGTCTGTGTGTGTGTGTGTGTCCATGCAGAGTTCACTTCTGCACTGAACTGCATTGCGCTTGGTAGATAATTTTCACTTACTCGCTGCCTTTTTCTCGCATATTGTGCCATCTATCTGTTTTCACACAACTGGCCTCTCTCCTTGCTGGCTGCAGTGAGTATCATTAGACTCTCGCCTATTGTGGAAAGGCAGGGGTGTTGACATTCAGGAGAGCAGTGCCTGTCACAGTGCACGGCCAAAGTGTAAACTTGTGGTCAGAAATGTCAGCTGAATCAAGCTCAGGCTGTAATCCAAACTGGTATGCTTTTTATTGAAGGTGAATATAGGCTGCAAGGCTGAGGCAACATTTATCTCAGAGATATCTTTGCAATAAAACATAGTTGGGTGTCAAAATCAGGACTGCACAGTTTCCCTGGATCTTTTAGTTGTGAAAACATGGTTGAAAGTGTTAGCTCCTGAGCATGTTACCAAGGTTCTCCTTAGATGTTCAATGTTTGTTTCAATTCTTTGTTCATTTTCTCTTCTTAAATGCCTGATTCAGCATAGACTTTGAAATTGAAATATTTATGATCTGCTTAGTGCTTTTGCATCATTCCCTATAGGGAGAGAAGAAATTGGGTAAAGACCAACATGTCAGTGAAAGAAATTTAAACTAAAATCAACTAGAAATGTAATAAATCTTGGACATGACTGAAAATCATACTTAATTATTAAGATTAATATGCAAGATCTTTGGAGTGAATTTTTCCTTTATGGGCTTGTTGGTTTAATAATGAGTCAAATCAGACATATTAGCTTTGGGAAAACTATGGCATATGTCTGTAATTATAAAAACAAATGATTGTTCTCTGCCACTGAAATCTTTTTACAATGACTTGGTAGCAGAATTATGTAACATTTTGCAGAAAGGCCACACTCAGTAGGTAACGTTAAGGTTAATAACATACTATCCCCTTGTTTAATATAGGCTGAAATACAAGTATATATTATAAATGTAGAAAAATTTAACATATGGTTCACAAAATGCCAAACATTACAATTGAGTGTTCAGGTGAAGTCAGTTTTAAACAGACAGAACACAAAGCAATTGGCATCAGCCAAAACTTCTTCTGCATTTAGGGTTTTGAACAGAGTGGCACGCCATCAACATTGAAATTAGCCTTGCCAACCAAATTAGTAATAGAAATGAGGAAGCAAAAATGACGTCAATACAGTAAAAGTTTTGTGCAGCCATTCGTTTTCTACCAATTCAGATATTCTGAATATGCAACATTATTAAGTAATGTTTATTATATTTAGTATTAGGTTATAGTATAGTATAGTATAAAGGTTATAGTAATTAAGTAAAAGTATTACGTAACCCCTTATATTAGGCCCCCCTACTCCTTTATTTTTAATACAATGTTGAATAAAAACCTGAACACTGTGTGTTGGAAGGGAAGGTGACTGAGAATGTTTCGGTGCTTGTTCACTGACGCCAAGGCTATGTCAGAAACGCCACACTGGTATCGAGATACGATACTGATCTTGATGGAAAAATAGTTAAGTAGTATGCGGTATATAAAAAATATAAATTTTGCAGTACACTAACGTTACAGTACAATAAAATTTCCAGTATACAACCAGAGGTCTCTTGTTTGGCTACTGCATCCCAAGATGCAATGCAAAGATTTCCAGCTTCCTAAAATTGAACATGGCAGACAGAAGAAATGACTTTGACTCCAACTCCAAATACCAAGTCAAGTCAAGTCAAGTGGCTTTTATTGTCATTTCAACCATATACATGTAATACAGTGTACAGTGAAACGAGACAGCGTTTCTCCAGGACCAAGGTGAAACATACGAGACAACACAAAAGTTGTTATATAAAAAAAAATATGAAAAATATTTTCATATATTTTCTTGTTTTTTAACAGAACAAATAGCCTAACCAATATAAGTAATGTAAGTGAATGTCATACTTGCTAGTCAAGCTAGATGGCATTTAACATTGGTTAGTAGCAATAGCTGCTTTTTCATATTTATCGTGTGACATAGACGTGACATGGATGTGTTTTATTTATTTATTTATTTATTTATCTTTTTAATAGACATATTAGTCTAGTACACTACATGGAGGTTATCATACCAGCAGACTATACTGTGTACTAGGGTGGGGAGTAGTGTGCAGTACACATTGTATACTGGGCCAATATGCAGTGTGTAGTACAAATGTACTTTGGAGTTTTGTGCACATCTCAAGCCTGTAGTTGATGGACAAAATGGAGAAACTGTGTTTGTGGAGGTGTACAGTATATCCATTGAACAGTACACATGTGAAAATGTTATGCTGCACACTACTTTTTTGAGATATTACACTTTCAAAGGAAAAAAAAAATAATCCTGGGGTCTTCAGTTTGTACTTCTGTGTGGATGTATAAAATAAAATTCTTAGCTATTCCTTTTTTTTTTTTTTTTTTTTTTTTCAATATGTATATTTTTTTCCGCTGATCAGTGCATTTCCCACTAGGTGTATCCTGGAAATAGCCTCATTAGACATATCTGATCAGAAACAGCAGGGTAGGCTGAAGCTCTAAACAAGTTGTAAGCACTGACTTCATTTTTTTTTCTGTCTATACCCTCATCTTTTTGAGCCAAAAGAGTCCACAGTCAATAGCAGTGTGAGCTGCTGACAGTAAAATGGCTGGTGAATCTTTGTGTAGGTATGATAAGCCATCCTAATCCTCTCCAGCAGTTTCGGAGCTGTGTGCCGCTCCAGGTACCCATGAAGGGGCCAGATTAGGATTGAAAGGGATGATAACAAAAAACCTTGCACCATCTATATTACTGACCACAGGCAAAGTTCAGAGCACGTCATACACTTTCATTTTGAGGCTAGGCTATTTCTAACCTTTCGTCGCAGCGTTTCCTAGGCCATAATTCATATCATAGCCCTCAGAGAGGATGTTCTGCAAACATTATATGACCTTTCCCTCTATTAAAAAGTGCAGCTATGTTTTATATCAAGGCCTTGGGTGTTATTGCGAATCAGGGAAAAGATTTTCAACATCAATGGTACTTTCTTTGCGAATCTTAAACATGTAATTGTTTTTTTTTTTTTTCTTTGTTTAATTGTACAGATAACTTGGAAAATTGGTAGAACATGCTAAAAATAATTGGTTAAGCCATATCGACTTTTTTGAGAAGAAAACCGTTTTTAGAAAACTGTGCGCCATGATGACCTGCTTGTTTGTGTTGACACGGGCTGACCTGTCAATCATTTTATAGACATGCCGTAAACAGTAAAAACTCTGTAAAAAAATGGAATAAACATTTTCAGAACTTCTTCAAGATGGAGTAATTTATTACTGCTGAACAGGATGATGCTGAACTTTCTTTTCATGTGCCCTTCTATAATATATCCATCAATTATCTATACCGCGTATCCGTCAGGGTTGCAGGGAAGCTGGAGCCAATCCCAGCTGGCTTCGGGCAGGAAGGCGGGGTAGACCTGGGCAGGTTGCGAATCAATGGCAGGGTTAAAACAAAGACGAACAACCATTCACATAATCATAATCATAACTATGGGCAATTTAGAGTAGCCAGCTGACCTAATCTGCATATCTTTGGACTGTGGAAGGAAACCAGAGCACCTGGAGGAAACCCATTCAGGCACAGGGAGAACACCAAGGTCCTTCTTGCTGTGAGGAACCCAGAACCTTCTTGCTGCGAAGTGACAGTGGAAATCACTGCACCATTCCATGACATATAACCAAACCAATTCCTCCTGGACAGGTATGTAAACACAATTCATATAAAGTTTTCAATTATTTGAATAACCTGCTTCACGTAACAAATCAATTTGACACCTTTCTTCACTTCACAACAAACAGCCTTACAATGTTAGACTACTCTTGCCTAATGCACCTTTAATATGGAAACATTAGATTATGCAAGCATATTAGTAGAGAAATATATACGTATATTTTCAATGAGCAAATGATCTGATGGTAAATAAAGCTTACGTATGATTTTCACATTAACTGTAAATAGAAATATAGCTTTAGAATCAGAGAATGGAAATAAATAATGTATACAGCAGTGGATCACTGACTCTTTGGACTATTTTGTGGCAAGCTCTCCATGGATATTTTAATCCGAAACCTCTGCGAGGAGTTTAGGAATGGTTCATAGATGGTTCTTTCAACAA
Source organism: Notoglanidium macrostoma (assembly GCA_030068235.1). NCBI lineage: Eukaryota > Metazoa > Chordata > Actinopteri > Siluriformes > Auchenoglanididae > Notoglanidium > Notoglanidium macrostoma. The sequence continues at coordinate 19,345,252 of JAQQZR010000037.1, read as the reverse complement.
AATAAGAACCGAATCCAAATTCACCGAAAAGGTTGAGCGACACAAAATCGTTCTTTTGCTATGAATATTAATATGGGAATTGAATCCTGTTGTAAACTTGGGGTCTTAATTAAAGAGTGAGAGCCACATGCACTTCCTCTAGATTTAAAACGTTGCATTTGTTCTCACTTTCTTTTTTAAGTGCTATTAACTGCATGTGCTGATTATTTCAGTTCGAATGCCAGTAATTGCCGAGTTGACCATTTTTCTGCACCATGGAAACTCTTCTTACTGAAGAAACCTTGAACACGAAGGTAGTAAAAGTAATTTGTTGCACAATAAACCTTGAAACTAAAAAAAAAAGAAATGTTTCTTTTGGCTCTGTGAGGAAAACTGTGTCTCTTCTGGGACCTTAGCTGTAGTATTTCCACTGAATTGCTTTTGGATGACGTTCGTCTAGAAAAATATTGGTTTGGATCTTCATATTCTAAAGGAAATGTTGGAGTAGATATGAAAAGTAGTTTTATATGAGCAAAACAGATATAATTGAGCATGCTGTACTAGACCTAATGTTTATATACGGTCTGAAAATATGTTAACAATCCGAGAGCTCAGTTGGAATAAATAAAATAAATAATAAATCATTCAAACACCTAAATCCGAATAAACCAACTAAGGCCAATCTGAATTCAGCACTTCAGTCTAATTGAACAAGGAGGATAAAGCAGAATTTGTCACTTCCTGTACACCTGGAAACTGCAAGTTATGACTCTATTATTGGGTTTTTGAAGATGAAATACATTCACATTTCTGTATAAATGCAGGTTTTGGTTTTATTTAAACCCTATGTTCACCCTGTCTCCTATAAATAGAGTAGGCTGTTATATGCAGAAAATGTTAGTAACCGTTGCTTTCTTTCATTTTAATTGCTTACTAGCTAAAGGGAGGTGGCGGGGCATGAGAACGCTGGAGCAGCAATGTAAAAATATCATTTATGTTAAATGTTATGGAAAATAAATCATTTCTAATCTCTGATTGTGAGGTTGGATGAGGGTCAGACTAATATGACCTTAATGCATAAAGTCAGAAATTTAGCAAGAACGCATTGTGAGTAAATGCATTTTACTGATGTGCATTTTATGTTATTTTCAACAATCCATGTGTGATTGTTCCTGAATGTCAGGCGCTTATAAAATGCTGAACAACTTTGCTGTCGTCACAAACTCTTCTTCTCACTATCCTGCTGGTAACCACGCTCTAGTTTTTCTTTATTCTAAAAAGGACCAATTAAGAATTTAATATTAAATCACAAACAGTGCAATTACAAAGCTAAATGTGCATTGACTGATTATCCACCACTTTTTTTTTTTTTTTTCATGAGAGAGATTGGATAAGAAAGGCTTCCTATACAGTAGAGGCGGGTGATCTATCGTGGACAATTTTAATTTGGCATATGATCTGCATTTCAGAAGAATTGAACAAATCGTGTCATTAAATAAATAAATAAATAAATAAATAAATAAATAAATAAATAAATAACAGTGCTTTCCAAATTTCCTACTTCAGCTCTTTCCTATTTTAGATGTTTTTTTGGTTTTTTTTTCTTCACAGCATTCATGCTGAACGCTAATGTTGCCAGCAGTCTTTCAGCCACTCAGTGTGTGTAACCACAGTGAATTCCGTATACAGTCACGTCACGTGCATATCCTCTATTAGGAAGTTGGTCATTGGATACCTTGTTTTATAAACAGGAGACAGAAGGGCACTTTTTATTTATATTGTTTCTCAATTTGCCATAAATTCATAGTGAAATGGCACTGGTCATTCATTCATTCATTCATGTTATATTGTCAAAAAGAAAAAATTCAAATATTTATAGTTGGTTGTAACTAGCCTACATTTGAAAAGAAGAGAAAAGCATAATCCCACTTGATCAGATCACAAATCCCTACTATAGAGTAGTATGTATAGTATATGCATTATACAGAGCCATTTATCCCGTATTTATACCTCTTATCTGTTAAGGTTTGAGGGGAAGCTGGAGCCAATCCCAGTTGACAGTCTAATCGGTTTGTCTTTGGGCTGTTGGAGGAAACCGGAGTACCCAGAGAAAAAACCCACCCAGGCACATGCAAACTCTGCACAGAAAGATCCCAGTGGGCCAGGAGGTTTGAACCGCGAGTCTTCTTGCTGTGAGGCTACTGTGCTAACCACCGTGCTGCCCATTATACAGTAGTTATAAAAAATAAAAATAAAAATAAACTACGGTAGTTATTAAAAAAACTACTACATGCACCCAATTACACCGTAGTTATATATATATATATATATAAAATACAGATTTATTTTTTAAGTTAAGTAGTCTTCTTAGCAAAAGTTGACGGTTATAAATCCTCATCCTTGCTGCTGTTAGGTCTGCACCTATCTGCACTGCACCACTGCTCAGTACTGATGTGCTCGATCAAGCACCTGATCACCAGTCACTTGCAGAAACAGGTCAAATCCACTTCAGGAAAAGGAATGGGTGGAATTTCTAAACTCTTCTTTGACATGCAGATGCATGATGGGTAATGGACCGTGAGTGGATAGCACTAGCGCTTTGTTGAGCGCAGACAGTCGAGGAACATGTTTACAAATACAGCACAGCATGAGGGCTTATTATATTTCTTTTAAAAAACGAAAAATTAGCCGTCTAATAAAGTTATTAATACTTGACCTTTAAAAAGGTTTTACACTTGAGTGGGTTTAAAATGAGCACCACCGCACCAGCACGACCGGCTTGCCACAGGGCGCTGAAGTAATGCTGATTCTTTGAAAGTAATATTGAAAATAATATTGCATGCTAGCTTTTTTTTCCCCCTCACTTAGTCTATCTGATTCTGCATTCCCTACACACCATAGTAATCAGAACGACCTGCAGTTATGGCTCCCAGAGCCACATTTTACAGCGGAACAACTTTGTGGGAAAATGAATGCATGTGCTGCAAAAAAAAAAATGAGACATATTATTTTTTTCTTTTCCTTTAGCAGTCATCTAAACACTTCTACTCATCCCAATAAAGCTGGGATACACAATGACAGGTTCATTCAGGCTTCTGTTTACGTCTTGGATGGAGGATTGAAGGCAAGCTGAGAGAGATTAATCCCCTTGACATGGGAACTCATCAGGGAGTATAATTGGATGCCTTGCTGTAATTCTCATATACAGGTTACAACGCTCTCAGCTGCCTGCATTATGAGTGCGACTGGATGTTCGCAAATCCTCCTTGAATTAAAAAAAAAAAAGAAAAGAAAAATGGACTTGCATTGGATTTGAATTGTGGCTCTAAACTGCAAATGGAATAGCAGTAAGGAGATAAAACAGGCTTGGGTCCACCACCTCTAATGCTACATTGAGATATAGATTACATCCATACTAAGTGAGGAATAAAACACGATGGGGTGTGCTGTTATTAGAAATTAATCAATGACTCAATGGTTGGAGTTGCTGTTTCCACAATAATTTTCCTATAACAGAATTTCCTTACGAGTTTTATACATCATACTACACCAATTTGTCAATAATTAAAATTTTTATATAATATATATTAAGAAATTACACTTTGTACATTTTATCCATTTAGAGTTACAGTTAATGTTTTAGATTATAACAATTATAAACAGTTGTTGCTCTGTTTTCTGTGCTTGTCATGTTACAAAAAACAAACAAACAGAAATCCCAAAGTCCTAAAGACTTTCCGATGGTGAAAAACTTGACACCGGATACTCTTTCCTTGAATGTTAAATAAACGTGTTCTAGCAGAAATCTTGACTATATCCACAAAAGCGCACTTTTTACTCTATTATTAGGCATTGGTTATGCTAGCATTTGCCATATAAGTTGCTGTAATTTATAGAAACATTAACATATTGGAACAAAAGTATGAATAAAAACCTGTGATTTGACTTACAGCTGGAACTACTGACATGCTGTTGAAGGAAATTAATCAGATTTGAGAACACCACTACCGTCTAAAGAACAATAATATATTTATAAATGATCATTCATATACAACAAACATAGAAAAGAGTAAAGAGTCGAGTGTGAGAGTATCATCGCACTCCTCCTTCCTTCCAGCCTGTGTGAAAAATGACACCGCAAAATGACACCCGGCTCCATTTTTGCAGAGATGAGTTGGCAGTGACATGTTGTCAGTTTCAGTGTACTGACAGCGAAGGTTGAGCGGCGGATTTGCGATGCCCTTGCGTGCTGCTGTCTATCCTGTGTTTCACTGGTGCAGCTCGAGATCCACAGGGCCTGAACGCTTCCCGAAGACCCTGAATCATACTGAAATATAGCAAAAAAAAACAAAACAAAACAACAACAACATGTGGGATCAATTGGATGACAACCTAGCACCATCGTTTAGCTGTATTGATCAGAGTGTGTAGGATGGCAGCCTGTCCAGGTAAGAGCATTCAAGTGCAAGTGTTTCAGTGTTGCTGTTGTTGGTTAATGGGCTACAGGCTTTCTGAGACCAGGAGTGTAAACATGGAGGTGATGGATGTATTCACCCCCCTTTAAACTTTTCAAACATTGTATAGTGTTACAACCTGAAATTGACCTTGACGAAATTGGAAGTTTTACCATTTGATTTACTAATGAGTGTATATAAATACATCTTTTATAAATGAAGAAAGTTTTTGTAAGATGCCACTCCACATCCTACAAGGATGGCCACCATGGACTACTCCCAGTCAATGAAAACTATTCCTCAGTGCTGACCCATACACTTGACACCTCAAGCCTTGTTTTCCTGGGAGAGATTATTTAGTTATTAATCTTAATTTTGTACCCTGTTTTAGATTCAGGTTTTTGCCCTTGAAACTCACCTTGTTTGTTGATCACTTGAGGTTCTGCTTGTTTTTTTATCACAATATTGTTTCCTTCACAAAGGAGGTTATGATTTTGGGAGCAGGTTATTTGTTTGTCTGTCTGGCTTTAAGCAAAATTGAGCAAAACGTAACAAAATAATTTCCGTGAAACACGGTGACAGGGTGTAGAATGGGCCAGGGAAGAACCCATTAAATTTTGGAGTGGATCCGAGTCACAGGGTGGCTCCATAAAATTAGTGGAGTCAAAAAAATTATCTTTTGCTAACTAATATGGCATTTGGGCTTGGCAGAAGTCTTTGCAAAAGTCTGTGCTCAACGATGCCATACATCTTAAAATCCAGTAGATGGCAGTAAATTTCAATAGCAACAAAACATAGCCAATTTACAAATATGATGACACCATTGGAAATGCATCCATACATACACTATATAGACAAAAGTATTGGGATGCCTGACCATTACACCAACGGCGACTTTAATGACATTGCATTCAAATACATAGACTTTAATATGGAGTTGGTCCTCCCTTTGCAGCTATAACAGCTTCCACTCTTCTTGGAAGGATTTCTTCAGGACCTTGGAGTGTTTCTGTGGGACTTCGTGCTCATTCATTCTGTAGAGCATTTATGAGGTCAGGCACTGATGTTGGACAAGAAGGCCTGGCTTACAATGTCTGTTCGATGGGGTTGGGTTGAAGGCTCTGTCTGGGTCAGTCAAGTTCTTCCACACCGACCTCATCCAACCATGTCTTTATGGACCTTGTTTTGTGCACTGGGGCAGAGTCATGCTAGAATAGAAAAGGGTCTTCCCCAAACTGTGTCCACAAAGCTGGAAGCATAGCGTTGTCCAAAATGGCTTGGTATGCTGAAGCATTAAGATTGCCCTTCACTGGAAGTAAGGGGCCCAAACCCTGAAAAACAGCCCCACACTATTATCCCTCCTCCACCAAACTTCACAGTTGGCACAATGCAGTCAGGCAGGTAACGTTCTACTGGCAACCGCCAAACCCAAACTCGCCCATCTGACTGCCAAGCAGAGAAGCATGATTCATCACTCCATAGAACATGTTTCCACTGCTCCATAGTCCAGTGGTGGTGCGCTTTACACCACTCCATCCCACTCTTGGCATTGGACTTGGTGATGTGAGGCTTGCAGGCAGCAGCCCGGCCGTGGAAACCCATTCCATGAAGCTCCCGCCGCACAGATTTTGTGCTTGCATTAATGTCAGGGGAAGTTTGGAACTCTTCAGCTATAGAATCAGCACAACGTTGCTGACCTTTACACAGCATTTACGTGGTCTTCTGCTTCATGGCTGAGTTGGTGTTGTTCATAAACGGTTCCACTTGCCAATAATACCACTTACAGTTGACCATGGAATATCCTGAAGGGATGCAATTTCATGAACCATCTAATTGCAAAGGTGGCATCCTATCACAGTACCACGCTTGAAGTCACTGAGTTCTTCAGAACACCCCATTTTGTTTCACTAATGTTTGTAAATGGAGACTGTATGGCTAGGTGCTTGAATTGTATACACCTGTGGCAATGGGTCTGATTGAAACAACTGAATTCAATAATTAAGAGGTGTGTCCCAATCCTTTTGTGGATGTAGTGTATCTAAGTGGTTGCGGTCGCAGATTTCACAGAAGTCGACTACTGTCCTTGGAAGAAGTTTGCACCCCCTGAGGGCCCTTCTAATTTACAATTATTGTATTAATGTATTAATTTCAATTTTCACATCAACTTTTACAGCTGAGTTTCTCCCGACTTGATTTTCTGTTAAGATGATGATACCTGGATATTTCTGAATTGGCTGCACCAAATTTAACAATTGCAATCCAAAAGAAATTAGGACAAATAAGACTAGCTATTCAATTAAGACCAAAGCAATGGCATCCCATACCAAGAGAAAGTATTAGTCTGTGTCTTTGGAAGCCACGGGGTTAAAATATAGAGAAAGCACACGTGCAGTTTTCCATTATACAGGTGCAGTATTTCCGTTCCAATAATTTATCACGCTTGCAATTATACTGTTGTACTGAATATTAGCATGGCAGTGATTCATATGTAGGCAGAATACTGCTATTCAATATTACAATCTTCTTCTATTTAAGCACTCTGGAGAGACGCAATAAAGAGAATTTGAGAACATGACCATATTCGTCTGATCATTTCTACTGGAGAAGGGGAAGGGGCCAACAATGACGCAACCTCACCTCTCATCTCTACTGCGCAAACTCAAGACTCTGGATGCAAATTTGATAACGTGGCAGAGGTATATTGGCTTCATTTCTATAGAATGGGAGTGAATGGGAGCATGCTGTCCAATTTTTACGCAGTTGATGCCATCATGGCGTTACCAATATCCAAAATGGGAAACAGCAACCTGTGCCAGTATGTGTAGAATATGCATTACTACATAGAAATTTTATACGTATATATTTTAGGTTTTATGTGACTATAGGATTCGTTATAAGAGTAACCTTGAAACTAGCAATAGTAGTGGTAGCTACTGCTGAGTACTGGTAAGTCAGGTGAGAGAGCAAGCCTAGGAAAGCACACCAAGGTCCAAAAAATGAAAACATGAACAGAGGACTGAGAATGATTGACTGAAACCTAATGAGTTCTGTAGCACTGCCCGAGGTGTCATATTAGCCTGAAATTGAGCTCAAAATCTGCTAAAATTACAGTTATCCATGACCTCTTTCTCTGGCAGCATAGATAGCAGAGGTGTGGGGCTGGTGTCATTTGAATGCTATGGTTATAACACGGTGAGTGTCGGTTGTTGCCTTCTGGGCTGTCAGTCATTTCACAAGTACAGATTCTTCCTGTTTTGGCAATGTTTTGATGTTAGTTGACACGCTGCAGTGGCTGAGCTGCATTATTGGAAGGTTTAGGACAATCCACGCTTACATTACGAGCAACTCTTTCACTGTTTAGTTGTCATTTAGTCATTTTCATCTTTCCGCGAGCTCTGCATTTTATGAGTTTTGTGGGCATCATTGAATGCAAATCAGCACTGCCATAACCACGCTTGATAATTCACAGGTGATTTTCAAAATATGCATGCGAGTATGAAGAAAACATTTGCCCGCTTTTGCTTTACTAAAAGATGAATAAATAAGGCGGAGGATTTGAAGCATTTTTTATTTTTATTTTTTCATTTTGAAACAAAGGCTAATTAAGCAGAAAAGTAGACATTTGTTGATTGCATAAGTATTTACCCCCCCTGGGTCAATACTTGGTAGAAATACAATTGGATGCAATTAAAGCTACTTCAGGGCGTCATCTGGGATATGTTTCTCGCTCTCAGCTTCATATGGGAATCCTGATATTTATGCTTAATCTTGGCGAAATTATGCAAGGCACTGTTTTTGGGAGAAGTGCAAACAAACAGAGTTTTCACACCTACCTGCCAACTTTGATGGAATATCAACAGCGCTGCCCTGCAGGAACATATAATACATGTACCTCTGTGGAGAACCTGGTAGCAGTAATAAATAATGATTCACACATCTGGGAGAGAGAGTGAGTGCTTGGAGGAAAACTCGGTTCAAAAGCAATGGCCAGACTTATTAATGTTTTTCCAATGCTCTTGGACTATGAGAGTGAGGTAGTAAGTGTCAAAATGTAGGCGACTTACCTGTGTTCCCACGTGGTTCAGCAAACATTGAGTAAGAAGAAGTAAAGTGAAGATGTGTGGGTGTGCACTCCCGTATCCGCTCACGGCACACTCGGAAGAATTCCTTGCTGGCATTCAGTTCTTATTCTCACACACTTTTATCCCCTTTGTGATTAATATGTATAGTTTTTACACTGTTTCATTTTTTTTTTTTTGTGTGTGTGTGTGTTTTGATGCAAATATATGCCAGAAACACATGCATATTTATGAGAGGTGCTAACATGACTAGAGAGAAAATCCAAGCAGGTAGAGAGAAAAAACAACAACAAACAAACAAACAGATTTTAACGCAGAAAATTCTAGCAAACGATGAGATGGCCATTTTTATTTATTTATTTATTTATTTATTTTTCAGATGTGTGCCAAGTAACAGCGAGGCAAACCTCAGGTGTGACTACTTTTTTTTTTTTTTTTTTTTTACAGTCCTGCCCACTTGCCGAAGCCTTGTAAACAAGCAGGTCACAAATTTTCCAAGATGAAATCTAAGTGAAAGTAAAATGTGCATCATTCTCCTCCCACATCCTGTTAATATGCATTTCTGTCTGACTGCTACTTTATCCGAAAAAAATCAGAAGAGCATAGTTTTCACAGTATGGGGTAAAAAAAAAAAAAAAAAATCACAAATGCTAAAACTAAACCACAGGTTTACCGTGTCATACTAGAAACATTCTTTTTCATGAGTTATATAGTAAAAGTTACCTGAATACATTCATCCCTTTGAGATATTTGGGCACAGATAAAAGTCACATATTTAAAAAACACATTTCATCATGCATATGGCTATGCACATGCCTTAGGCTATGCCCACATTCAGTTTTAACACATCATTTTAAAGTGAATACGATCTCTGTCTATATTCAGAACTAATCTCTGTCTATACTAGAACGCCTGAAAACGCATGTCACATGACTATTCATGTACATTGGACATTCACATGCCAGTATAAACAGGAAGTAGATTGTCTGCTCTGCAGTTTGTTTTAATTAGTTGCAGATTGCTCCTGCACATGTAGGCAGTTGTAGCAGTATAAAATGCAGAATTTAACCACTGCTAGCAAAGACAACAAGGTCAGTAATGCTCATAATTTGTTATCCATGCTGCATTCATCACTGATAGTTGTTTTTATTTCTTCCAGAAAAGGGTCACGTGATAGGAGTGTGAAAAATCGGGGACGGGACGGATACGTCGTGACTGATAAGACTGATCGGGAAGCGAATGCAGACATCATTTCCAAAAGTCTCCATTTTTACCTGTGCACACTAAAATACTTTGAAACTAAAACAAGCAGCGTTTCCAGAACTCTCCATTGTAGGAGCTCAAAAACTCCGGAGTTCTGTTGTATGCACGACAGGCATAAGCATAGCAAAAGTGGTGCCTTTTAAATTAGATTGGACATAGCCTTAGTGTCCTTATTCCATTAGCGTGTATAATAAATGCAGCCATTTTCACGAAAGAAACCCTGTAAAGTCATTATCGCCTGAAATCGGCTAGCCAATTTTTTGAATGGTTTTAAAGGCGCGTTTGCTTAGATACGATGCGGAAAAATAAAAGGTGTTTATAAAATGCTTCATGTTTGTTTTAAGAGGTACACAGCAGTGCAGTTGTGGAATCACCTTAATAGACTTTATTAGGAAACCCGTACTAATAGTACAGTAAGTAGGACCCTGCTTTGTTCTCAGAGCAGCTGTTTCTTCATTATGGATTTCACAAGGTGTTGAGAACATTCCTTTGAGATTCCGGTACATGTCGACATGATGGCATCACATAATTGCTGCAGATTTGTCAGCTGCACTTTCCTGCTGTGAATCTCTTGTTTTACCACGTCCCAAAGGTGTTGCACTGGATTCAGATCTGGTGGCTAAGGAAGAACACTGTCATGTTGCTGTTTGAGATGATTTGTGCTTGTGAAATATCAGGTTGGATGTAACCATTAGAAGGAAATTGTGGCCATAAAGGGATGCACATTCTCAGCAATAGTACGATAGGCTATGTCATTCAAAGATGCTCGATTGGTATGAAGGTGCCCTGTGTGTGTTCCTTTTATCCTCTTTACCTCATTACACCAACACCACCACCACTACCACCTGCCTGAACTGTTACCACAAGGAATTTGTGTTTCTTCTCCTTGTTTTCACACTTTCACATATTCACACATTCACTAGTATACCAGACACTCATACATGATGAGCCTGGCTGAATAAACCACTGCCAAGGCTTTGCTGATGAGGTTATTTGTTCAAATGCCTGACTAATTAGCAGAGGCGCAGGCAAACACATCTGTAGTTATTGCTTCATATTCCTTTTTTCCTTTTCTTAATCTCAAAGCCCTAACAGCTGTATTGTGGGCTGTGATAAGCTCTGTGTCATTACAACCGAATTCGCTATTACATACTCACATGCTGGTGACACCGCCGAGCTCCTCATTTGTCTTCAGGAACAAGATACAGCCCAGTAGATCTTCTAATGGTTTAACTCACCCATCGTCCCTGTGGCACAGATGTCTCTATTATATCAGAACACTAATTAGTGAAATATGGATCCAGGTGAAGGAAGTAATGAAAGGCCAATCTCTCTCATCTCTGGATCCACTCAAAGGTGTAATAAAGTCTTCCTGGGAAAAGTCTGGAAGATAAAGCGTTCTCACCCTGACGGGGAGGGGTCCTGCTGTCTGGACGATTTTGCTGGTGGGAGTCAATGCGTTTCCTGAAATTCCTCCGACATACGAGAATGATGAAGAGAAGTCATGGAGGTCAAGAGGTGCACCTGATTAGCATTTCCGCTGGTAGTAAGCACAGAAAAGATGAATCTGGATGCCCAGGTGTGCTCGACTAGCCTGATTGAATTCCCTCCTGCTTTCATGGCCGCCACCACCACAGCTCACTTTTCATCTCAGCCTAATCTCATTATGATTTTATGGCCTCTACCGCCTGGGGATCTGAGGCTTTAGGAGCGCATTGAGCTGCCAAATAGATTCCCTCAAGCAGCTTAAAAAAAAAAAAAAAAAGATAGAAACCAAAAAACAGAAAATTCTGAGCTCCTCTCCAGTTTCTACTTGATGATGTTGTCCTTGACTAATGTTTGTCTTTGCTTTAGGTAGTGTTTTTGTATTTTATTTTCTATTTTCTCTTCTAATGATCCTTGATCGCAGTTGTACAGTCTGTAATACCAGAACTTGGCTAAGGCTAATGACAGCCAATTAGCTATAGACTGGAGAGAGCAAGAGTTATTTATTAATATCGCTAATCTGTTGGCTGTACAGTTTTTAAGTCACATCAGAGCTGGCTAACGTGTGTCGAAGGGTGAAATGGACTGACTGTTATTTATTAATTAAGTGAGGGATCCTCCAGTTAATTCCAGACGCTGCGGACACTCCGAAGACGCCAACGGATTTACTACTTAGTCTGTAAATACATATAAGCAGCAATTATCTTGCTTTGTCATGTGAGAACAAACTGCTTTTATGTAGTAAATTGATTTCAGATGCAACGACTAAGAAGCTTACAAACACTTAAAGACATTAAAAACACTTTAACGACCAGCTGCAAATTCTCCCCGTATACAAAAGGCAGCTTCTAAACAGCAAAGTTGTTGTGTAGCTCTGAAATAAAATGGTTTATTTGGTTTAAAAAAAGAAAAAACAACACCAAAAAAAAAAAAAAACCTTGTATGAAGGATGCACCACATAAAGTGTTAGCTCTGCCTTAGCTTGGCGACCTGCCCAGGGTGTACCCAGTCAGCTGGGATTGTCTCTGGCTTCCCTGCAACCCTTAATGGGTGAGTGGTATGGATAATGGATGGATGGATGGATGGAATTGTTAAATATACATTTTCTGTATATTTTCAGTGCTTCTGGAGCTAATTTGTCGAATGGTGTTGCATTTTCATTTTTTCGTTGCCCATCACTCACATGCCAGTGCTGTTGCAATGGCTTTCAACTGGGGCAAACGACTTCACCAAATTTCAACCAAACCTTATAATAGTTAGGTTTTACTCTTGGCTCCTATAAACAAAATAAACAACAGCTTCTTTCCTTTTCCCTCTCACCATTTTTCATCAACATTCAATGTCATACTAATGAGAAACCCAGTGTAGAAGTAGCAGAGACAGCAAAGGTTAGTGTCAACGTTCCAGAATGCAATGCAGCTATACGACACAGTTACACCGAGTTACAGCAGAGACTCGACTCGGCTAGTGAGTAATCTATGAGATGACGAGCACGATGGTGGTATTAGAAATGAAATCAGAGTTGAAGCTTTGGAAGCCGATCAGTTTGAGCAGAATGAACAAATGAGGAGGTGAGACAGCCGGACAGAGTAAAGGACTAAAGCACATCTGCATCGCTACGTTTAGGTAGATTAGGCAAGGGTTAAATCCCTCTAGCCCCACTATCAGAGGGAGGTCGAGCACCACTGTGTGTGGGAAACCAAATCTCAACATGTGAATGAAGGATGAATAAACTAGAAGCATCAACACAGGATTTCATTGCAGAATAAATCTTCTGCGTTCTAAATCTTCTGCATTTATATATGCCATTTATCATGTGATCACCTCTTCATCATTTGTACAAGATGAATGGAACATGAGATATTAAATCATGATTTTTTTTTTTCTTATTAGATATTTTTAGACATGATTCTTTTTCCACAAACCACATTTTAGGTCTGAGTAAATGTTTATCTCCTTGCATGACACACACACACACACACACACACACACAAAAAAAAAAAAAAAAAAAACCTCACTCCTCCTCAATCCTCACATTGATAAATGACTATAAATGGAGGGTTTCCTGTGATTCCTTGAGCAAGTGATAATATTTTTTCCCCCATTTTTCCAGTGAGAGGCGGCTCCGCCCTTGCTTTGCTTCTCTGGCTAATTTGCTGTTGACAGCAGCACGCTGCATTAGGGGCGGAAGACACTGTCCATCTGGCCACAACACATTCACGGGCTATTCTTGTCACAAGCAGGGTGAGCGTGGGGTGTGAGGACTGTCACATTTATTTCACCCTGGTTTTGGAGTGTGGGATGACACACACACACACACACACACACACACATAAAAGCATAGCAATAGCAATGGAGAGAGAAGTGGTACAAGAAATGGTGTGGAAAATAATCAGAGCTGCTAATTTACTGTGTGTGAGGACGTTTATAGGTAAACTGTGCATTAACATATGCCGTTTAGCATGTTAGAACCTCTTCAGCGTGTCAGGGCGGATGAAGTTCACATTTGTCGAGCACCGTGAGTGGAAGCGACGCCTAAGTGCTCCAGACTTGCTGAGTGCAAGGATGTCTGGACAGGTATAAATATTAATCATGTCTATTGTGAGTGAAGGCTTTGTTCGGCTGACACTAGCAAAACATTCTAACTTTCCCTTACACTTCTTGTGCCTGAGTGACACATTTGAACATTTCTTCCCCCTTTCCCTATCATCCTACTGCATAGGTTTGTCGATGGCTGCCAGCAAAGCTGTCAGGCTATGAATATACTGCTGAGAGCGTGTGTGTGTGTGTGTGTGTGTGTGTGTGTGTGAGTGTGAGTGTGAATGTGTGCTCATGGTGGCAGCGGTAACAGCAGATTGCTGTGCTGACTGACAGATTGGGGTATTAGTATTCAGATCCATGCCACTCCTTTGATATCGTGCCACCATCACCCGACGGGGCTCTGGAACCATCCGCCACTCCCTCGTTCGTCCAGTTATTTTCTTCCGTTCATCCACCTACATTTCCCTTTCATCCCATCTTCACCTTTTCCGACATTTTACACCTGTTTTCGTTTGTGTACGTCTTGCTTTTGGAGTAGTGTGAGGACCATTGAATGCAAACATTATGTAACATAAGCAAGGAGGCCATCATGGATAAATTCAGTGTGCAAAACTTTGACATGCCCAAGGATATGGTAATTGTATATATGGTACATATATGCACAGGTTTAGTTGTAGCAACAGTAACACACAGTAGGAGAGACTAAGTGGCTTTCCCCGAGTGAACATGAACCTGATTAAGTGACATATATATATGAATATATATATATCCATCCATCCATCATCTATACCGGGGAAGCTGGAGCCAGTCTCAGCAGACTTTTCAGGCGAGAGGTGGGGTACACCCTGGGCAGGTCCGCCACAGGGCCAACACAGACAAACAGCCACACACACTCGCATTCACACCTATGGGCAATTTAGAGTAGCCAGTTGACC
>JAQQZR010000037.1:19317534-19329766 GCA_030068235.1 Notoglanidium macrostoma | reverse complement strand
GAGACCTCAGTTGTTGTACCTGGAATCTGTTGGAGCCACTCTCCAAGTTTGGGAGTCACAGCCCCTAATGCTCCTATAACCACTGGACTTCACCATCCACATCTGTTCCAGTTGTTCCTTCAGGCCTTGGTACTTCTTAATCTTCTCATTATCCTTCTTCCTGATGTTACTGTCAGCTGGGATTGCCACATCTATCACTACTATATTCTGCTCCTTAACAACCACCACTATGTCTGGTTGGTTAGCTGCTTATCTGTCTGGAACTGGAAGTCCCACAGGATCTCTGTTGTTCTCAACCAATTTTGGTGGTGTCTCCCATCGGGACTTGCAAGTTCTAGCTGTGACAGGAGCTTCTTTCTATTGATGTTAGAGCATTGAACCAAGAACTGTTTTTTAGAGTGGATGTCGGTCTTCTGGTCATCCATAGTTCATACATTCAGTGCATCTTTCCTTGGGCTTGCTGTTGTAATAACATTCCATCAGGTCCAAGTTTTCTGACCTAGTCCAGGTGTGTCTTGTTCCAGTAGCCCACTTTCATCAGTATGTCCTGGTTCCTCAACAACTGATGCGGATGCGGAGCTAAGCTGATGTTGTTATTATTATTATTATTATTATTATTATTATTATTATTATTAAGCAGCAATACAGATACTGATACTGCAACTTGAGTATCAGCCAATTGTGATAACCATCTGATACTTTTGTTTTGAAAGCAGTACATTATTTAATTATTTATTTATCCATTTATTTATTTTTACTGAAGCACTTCACTTTAAATACAGCAAATTTGCAGAAATACAGGAAAAATATGTTAAAACTGATTTTTTTATTCATTTAAACTCTTTCCCAAAATTACTTTTAAATTATATCATAAATATAACAAAAACTACCTTTATGCTTTATGCTTTATGCAGTTCAGGATGTATATGTATATGTATATATATCGCACACACACACACACTGAGATCACACAAAGAAATCAGCCTGAGCACCACTTCTTAATACCATTCTGTGTATTATTCTTACAATCACTGGTCATACTGTTGCACTTCGACAAAAATTGACAAAAATCCAAAATCAACTCTTTCAAGACACGATGTGATTCACAGTGTGAATGCCAAAAATAAAACCTTATATTGCTGTCTTTTTAATCTTTGAAAGACTGTTATTAGTATTGATAGACCGGTTTTGAAGATGACCTTCTAGTTTTTAGCTGGGAGAAATCTAATCTTTTGTAAGGTTTAATAAGACATGCCATTGCAGTTCATAGAAAAACAGTGAAATAGAGCACGAACAAGTTTCAAAACTTCAAGGACGTTAAAAACTAATATACAAATAACACCAAACATATAGTGTTATTTAATGCATATGAAGGTTTACACTCAGTGCTCTGGGCAGTTTCCAGGTTTATGGATCAGATCTGATTTGGTGGTTAAAAATACATAAAAAAAACTTTTGAAAAAATATGCTTTCAATTAAAAACTAATAATAAATATGGAGTGCTATTCCCTTCACTATATAATTTATATGTTCCTAGATACCTAAAAAAACACTGCTTGAAATGAGGAACCTTTGAAGGTTATAAATGCATTGAATGATTAGCACAGTTCTACTTAAAAGAATGACTGAATGACCCAAAACATTCACAGTAAAAGTGTGTTTTTATGCTGTGTCTGGCCTAAGGGAACATTCTTTCATACCTTTTCTTTTTGTAATCGCTCTTGAATTTTCAGCCAAGATATGTCATCTCTGGAATTCTCATACACTGAAAGAGGAAGTTGGAGGTATTGATGTGAACATAGAACTAATCAGTGAATATCTATATGATTATAAACAGTTTGGCCATAGTGACTACAGTCAAAGATTGTATGAAGAGGAGAGACCATTTAGTGGTTAAAATACAGTATTAATAATGCTTTACATGGTGGCTGCATGATAAAAGTCTCAGTCTCTAACAGCCTGTCGGATCAATGTGATGAACATAATACATAGAAGATATGATTTATTGTGGACATGTGCGACCTTGAGAAAGTAGAGCAGCTATACATAAGCTCCTTATTCCATTACATCCCTAAAGGTGGCACTGTGGCTAACACATGACTAAAGCTTGTGCTTCGGCTTACACTCTGAGCAAAACGAATATTTGTGAACTGTAGTGGAAACCGTAAAATCCAGATTAGCTAAACTGCAGAGCTACTGAGCCAAGCAGAGCCCCAGAATGAATCCTAAATGGCTACCTATCAGTAGTATAGTGCACTACATAGAGTGAACAAGACGTTTGGGATTTGGCCTACTTGCTGGACTGCTTATTATCAAATTTTCCATAGAAATGAAGAAGGTCAGATGCATAATAGCCATGCATGCATAGCAGCCCCTTTTATTCTAGCAAAGACAGTATGTAGATTCATGTAAATCAATCAACTCCATTTTTATGGTACATGACAATGAGCACACATAATAATCTCTCTCTCTCTCTGTCAAGCTACTCCTGAGATACCTGTGTCCTGACCTCTTCTGCTCTCTTTACGTGCCTGATCCATCCTGATGCCCTATTTCTGCTTGGAGTTCTTATCACTCGGTCCTGCTGAAAATGGCCCCAAACGGACAGCCTAAAGAGACTTAAAATCCATGAAGATGGCTTTGGATTGAATTGTTAAGAACAGTTTTGCTACAATGGCTTAAAACTACATTTGCCATGATAGCTTTAGGACTGCAATTGCCACAAACAGTTTTGCACTCAAGTCTCCATCAGTGAGCAGTTGAAAACTTCAACTAAATAGACTTCATGCTAAACTATAACGGAATTTCCTGGTTACACAATTTCACTTTTTGACAATACAGCACAGTGATAGAAAGGAATTATTTACTATCCGGTGTCACCCAAATGATGGGTTCCTTTTGAGTCTGGTTCCTCTCAAGGGTTCTTCCTCATATAGTCTCAGGGAGTTTATCCTCGCCCCTGTCGCCTCTGGCTGGTTGACTGACTATTTTACCACTCTATTTGTTAAACTGACTTCTTTCCCATTGTGCTTGTAGCCTAGGACACTTTAAAAATGAAATACAGTTTCCACGTCATTATTGTAAAATCGAACATGTTAAAGCATGTTGTAGGCAGAAAAACACATTTTGGCTAATTTTTTTTAATTCTTTCTAAGGTTTTCCCAAACTGCAACACATATTATCACATATGTCCATGATTGGGAATTCTTTTGTCCTCCTGGTAACAGTACAGGGTGTGGTTTTCCATGTTCATCCCAGAGGTGTGCTTTGCTAACTAATATATTATTAATGATTTGGTTTCCACTTTTATTATAAATTCAAATAGCGTAATTATAACCCAATCACAATCATGAATAAATCACACCTATGGCTAGCTACATAAATTATAGAGTATCCCATGGCTGCTGGGTAACATGGGAACACATTTCTTATTCAACTTCATGATCTCATGCTTGAAAAGGCACAACTTTGGTACATTGGAACTGAAAGTGAACAGTAGAACCAATTCTTATGACTTCTTTTACTGGAATGAATGAATGAATGAATGAATACCCAACCACGTTAGACTTGTTTCCTCAAAACGGTTTTCTTTTTAGAAAGGTTGGTCAGGTAGGTCTGCGTACAAGCTGCCACTGTCTATCTAATATATACTACATCTAGCAAAGACAAAAGAAGTCTGAAAATACACTTTCTCACACATGCAGATGCACAGGAACACAGAGAGACCCGTACAGACACTGGTTTTGACTTATTTGGGCCAACAGCATTCATTAGCCTTGTAAACTACTCCCAGACGGCGATGTGGTGGTGTGGATGGGTAATCACGTCCACCCAAGGCAGTGATTAATAATTTAATCACATTTTGGCAGACAATTAACAAGCATTAATAGAATGACTTGTGCAATATAATGGCATTAGGGTCTAGCCAGGCTGAAATTCAGATACCTTGTTAAGTCATTTGTCATGTAGCGAATCTTGTTGTGTTTCTCATTAAAGGCAATTTAGACCAATTACATTTAATACCACAACCCATAGTACCACAGATGATAAATTGTCCCTTCAGATGTACTCCTTACTGAGACTATTCATTTGTGTCTTTTGGGAAGGAGCGCTCTTTTAAATATAGCATAAACACCAGCATCGCTTTAATCTCCTTCATAGGCTTTAACCCTGTAATTAAAAGTGTTCATCAAGAATACATCTAGACTTTAATGCAGTCGAGGTTTAGCATTACAAGTTTTCTGCCCACTTCTGAGCCAATGCCATATCCATCACTCAGACTGACAAGCTTATTACTGAAATTGATGCTCATCAGGTCTGATTGTGTAGGTACTTTTGCAGCAGATCAGTATGCATCCCTCACAAATGAATCCAGGCTTTGAACCGAAGCCTCGATAATGTGCCCAGTGACAAAGGCTTGTTCTTGCCTCACACAGACATGAGGCTGAATGCTGCAGAAAAAAATATAGAATAGGAGGAAGGGGGACGAGTCTCGGTTTCAATCACACCACACAAAATCTGTGCAAATGAGGCCGACTTGATTGATGGGTGCGTGTAGGCAGAGCAGTATAAGATAACACGAGGAACGCTGAAATTTTCCTACATGCTGAATGTTAACATGTTGCTGGGGACAGCCTGCAGAAAGTGAACTAGTGCTGTTTCGCTGTAATTACAGGTCCTCTTTCAGAATTTCATTATCTGTCTGTGGAGAGAAATTGTTGAGAAGATTACATTAATATAAAGGGAATGTCCAGCATATAGAGGACAAGCGTATGAGGATGATGGAAAGAAACAACAACATTAAATTACCATTCAACTTGGCTTGTTGTTGTTATCACCATCAAGGACCTTGGGATAATAATTAATAAACAGATTGTGATGGTGTGAATGTGATGGTCTCCAGATGACTCAGAATTTTGCAGAATGTGTGGTCTTTACCCAACACGGCTCCCTGTAGCTTCCCAAATTAATTTCAAGTCTTTGATCAGAGCCAATATGGTAACCAATGGAAGTTTTCCTACTTCCCAATGGATTCAGTACTAATGGTGGATGCTCCAGCTTTAATGCAATTTGCTTCTCTGAATTTTTAGATTTGTTCATTCTCTGAGTGGTACTATGACACAGCAGGTAGTGTTGCCGTCTTCAAGTTCCAGGGTCCCCAGGTCAATCCTGAGCTCTGGTTTGTATGGGTTTCCTCAGGGTTCTTTGGTTTCCTCCTATCTCCTAAAACGCAGTGGTGAGCTCTCTATGCTGAATTAGCCCTTGGTGTGAATGTGAATGTGTGCACAGGTAGTGTTTTAAATGGATATGAAGCTGGAGATTTTAACTTTCTTCATCCTTTGTAAATGACTGGTTATGAATGTGGAAACAACTGACAACCAGATGTGTCCTGGTCTGACAAATATCAGGAAGACCAACACTGTTAAATCAACCACTGCAATTGACCCTGAATATATCAGAATGTGTGGTCTACCCTCAGCATGGCTCCCTTTAGCTTCTCAATGCAACCTCCTTGATTCTAGCCAATAGAGTAATCAATGGGCAGTCTCCCACCTCAACAAGGAGTTTGTTCACTTTGAAGAAGAGGAAGAAATGGGTTGACTCTCAGTCTCACTCACGCCTCACAAAATCTGTGTAATTGAGGCTTAGAATATTAACCGTATTAATAGTAATACGGAAAGAAGAAGACATTTTGTGATAGTGGAATTCATTTTCCAGGTTTACTCACCGGATTCCCTTTCCAGATAGCCGAACATTTCCGAGAGAGTTGAGCATTTACACAAAACCCTCTTATGACTCTTCTGTAGATCTTTGTCTGTCTAGACATCTTCACCATTTTGTTATTTATTAGTTTATTCATGACCTGTGCTCTTAACTTGATAAATTTTTGTTACAGAATGGTTTGTCGTCGACTAGTGACTGTAGCATTCTTGAGTTTTAGCACTCTTTCCAACCTATTTATTTAGTTGCTGCTATATCTGTTATTCATGCAGCAGTCTTGGACTTGTTTTTGATCAAATAAGGGATACATTATAGATACATATTATACATTATACATTATATTTGATCAAATAGGCCTACATAAGTCTTGCTGTACTTGTACCAGGGCTGTGTCATTTAAAATCCCATTGCTTGGATGTCATTATGCCTGATTATGAATTGATTTGGATAAAATTGTCTTCCAAATGAATAAATGTGATGTGGTCTTGAGCAAAGCTGCCTAGATGCTTAGATCATGCTGTTAGGCATAGAAACAGGTCCCCTATGTGGCAAAGGCATTCTTTTATCTGAATATGTGCTTTGATTGGGTTAGATAAATGTTTGCCAAAGTAAATTAAACTGAAAAAGGTCTCTAGGTCAAATACAGTGGGATTCAGTACAGCAAGGTTATATGTCTTTCTTTTTTTTTTTTGGTCCACATTTTGTCCATTGACATTAAAAAACCTGAATTTTTTTTTTTTTTTACCTCAACCTTGATACCAGTCAGCTAGAGTACATTGTGTGTATCATGCATATTTCTTTACCTCCAAAAGTAGTGTTAGCATTCAGCAGCTTCAAATTATATGGTGTGTGGTTAGTGCCATCTTGAAAACGTTCCGTTATTATCATTGTGGATTATCAGCACTAATCCTTCACTAGCAGCACATCAAGTGCCAATCAAAAGGGCATTGCATGCGATTAGCTTGCTGACGTTAGATGCCATTAGCCAAAAAGTTTTGGGGTGTTTATTTAGGTTTTATGTTCAGTTTTCCTGAAATAGACCTGATGAGGATTAGGCATGATTTAATTAATATCAGAGCCACCAGAAATGAAGAAAAAAGAAGATGAAGAGGAAATAATATAAGAAGGGGTGAGAAATCTCTAGCCTTCTAATGAAGAGGTAGTCTGTCATCAAGCCGATGTCTTAGCTTTTTTTTACTTTTTCTTGCTCCATATTACATATTATCGGCCGGCTAATTTAAATTATCAATGTCTGTGTGATTCAGCCGCTGAATACACCGGGATGCCGTGATGTGCTTTGCTCCTGCTCATTAAAATTTCCTTGAACCATCCATATTATCGGTCATATATGCTCAATTGAAACAAATGCAACCTCCTTATGTGTTTCTCTATAAGTTAGATAAGTAAAATATGTTCCCATGTGTACTACATTGTTAATTAAAACCTGACAAGAAGAGATTTTTTTGGTCAAGGAGAAATGGATTCAGAGCATTTAACATGGACAATCAAAGACAGCAGTGACAACGCTAGTCTGTCATGTGGATAATCCACAATGCTCAGCAGTTCTGTCCAACATCTTGCTAGACACCCTATGCTAATGCAATCAACCACATTTTTCTTTTATGCACTATATGTTCACGATGTGCACGGCATCGTCTACGGATAACACTGTTGTCCCTTTATGTTTGAGTTATTAATTAGACTTGGTTTCGGCTGACTGAAGAGCTGTGTTCTTGAGAAATCCCACAGGAAGTATTGAGGACCACTTGTTAGCCGTCCAAAGGAAAATCTGCTGTCCTTGAAAAGTGCAATCAATAAACGCTTTCATTTTTTGTTGAGCCAAGAAGGCTCACAACATTGTGTTCAATTTGAGTTGTTTTAAATGTTAGAAAATCGATAAAAACATAATTCATTTACTTTGACATTACCTTGAGATGACATTCAAGGGAGGCAGAATTCAAATTACTCATACAGCCAAGCAGGTGACGCATGTGCACTATTAGAAAAAAAGGAAAGATGGTTTGGATGGTTTATGGTTCTAAATGGTAACTTTTCTGAGATGCCTTATTCTTCTAAATGAACAGGTAATGTATTATACACAGAGGCAAATATGACTAGATTTTAAATATGAAACTCGATGGATGTATACTATTTCATGAAAGTACAACGTTCTTTCAACGTTCTGGTCAGGTTTGTCATAGATTAAATTAAGCTGCCACTTGTTTAAATTTTGAGAAATAGAAAAAACAACATTTGCAAATAATAAATAAATAAATAAATAAATAAATAAATAAATAAATAAATAAATAAATGCTCAAATTTCATTACGAAAAACAAAAAAACCCACAGCCACTTTTCAAGAGTTTAAATTCAAATACAGATACCGGCAGTGATACAGATATTTAGAGCACTAAACAAATACAGATAGTGTCATTGCATTACATTCATTACATGGTCATTGCTTTACCATTCTGTTGTTGAGTTCTACACATAAACCTTTAATGGCTCCCATGCATTGTGAATGGAGCCTTTTTAATAAGAGGATGGGTTTTGGCTTTCTTTAAATCCTGGGATTTAAATTTAGAACATTCTGATCAGGAGTACAGAACCTTTAGCACTAAGCTGCCTACTGCATCAGGGCTCCTGATGCAATTTTAAGTAGCTCTTTACCAGCATAATGTGCAGTAATGCTGCCAAAAACTTTCCCTGGTGCAGATCTTAAAGCCTTGAGAACTCCCCTGATTTTTTTTATTTTTATTTATTAATGATATTAATAGTAGCTATATTTGAGTTACACATTCCAGCCATCCGGTATTTATTCTATCCATTTCCCAACCTGTGAACTGTATCCGATTATGTTTCTCCTGCACTGTGCTTGTAATGTTAAATTCACAACCACTCACATCATTGTTAATGACTCAGTACAGTCCATGTAGGCATGTTGACTCTGGTGCAGTTCTATCACACCTCTCGTTTTAAATTTATTCAATTAAACATCTATTCTCTCTGAAAAAAAGGGGGGTATTAGACTGTACTAGTACTTGTAGCTGGTGTGGCACCCTCAGGCATACACCTTTAGTAGGTACCTAGTACCTAGTAGGCATTTTTTACCTAGAGAGGTAAAGCGTATGTACTAAAACTTCACCGCAAAGAGGTAAAAATCTTTTTTAAAGGTTCTATGGTAACATTTCCAGGTGAATAAAACATTTTAAAGGTGGCCGGTTCCACAGCCAAGTCACATCAGCTGTGTTTTATAGGATAAATTTCTAGTGCACAAACAATGTTGATGGAACAATATCCAAATTCTGGTGCAAAGCTTATTTATATCAATGTAACGTGTGCTGAACAATTGCTGTCCCGATGTAACTTTGGATAATATGAGTGCAAATGTCATATCCAGATGTTTTTTCCCATTTTCATTTCGTTTTACTCAGCTGTGGTGGTGCGCATGCACCGGGATTTCATTGAAGTAAGTCCCAAAGCATCATTTTCAATACGATCAGGAATCAGTATTCTAGATCTCTCCATGGCCTCAAAAACATGCTCCATGTCACGCCAATGCTGAGAAACAGTGCCAGATGGGACTTCCGGGATGTGCTTCCCGGAGTGCATCTCACAACCGGCTCAAAACTCTTGCTCCAAGCGCCCTTTGCAAACCCTCACTCTCTCTGACACATTCTCCTGTTCATCTCATACACCTGCTTACATGCCACGCACTCACTTTAAATGGCATTGGCACTTCGTACACTTAGTCTAAATAGCCAAGCCAGTTTGTTTTGTTCAGTATGTCTAGTCTGTAATTGCCAAGCTTGCCTGTTTTGTGGAATTGTTTTGGGTTTGACCTTTTCTTCCTTTTTTTTAAGTTTTTTTTTTTTTTTTTTTCTTAGCGTGTTGGTAATGCCTGCCTGTTTGTGTAAAGTGCAAAAACCATGATTGCATCCTTTGCTTCTTCTGTGAGCCAGACACTCCAATAAAAGTAATAAACTCTGGGTCTAAATCCCTCTGAATGTACTTTCATACTCTAAACCATTTTAGATGACATTTTAGTAATCTGTGTACAAACACAATTTCACAAACTAGATATTTAGAATATAGAAATCAAATGGTAGATATATTCATGTTTATCTTTCTGTTCTCTCTTAGGTGCCTGGATCATCTCTTCTTACTAGAAGAAGAAATAAAAAAAGAGAAGAGGGGGAAAATGCTTTATCTAACAGCCGCCAACTCCTAAATCTCAGGCCTTCGTTTAAATTGTAGGAAGGCAAAGAGCAGTGAGTCATGAGTGGGCCTGTCACTGAGGGTTTCGCTGGGCTGCTGTAATTTATCATTGGATGCTGACAGGACGGCAGCTGCTCCATGCTGGAAGAGCATGCAATATTGCACATGTGCCTCTTTTGGACCATGCCGTACCTATGACCCGTGGACATACATTTGCAGGATGGAATATTAATATACAAAAATATTAGCTAATTAGTTTATTGGTGAAATTCATTGGTCATAAGAAATGTCTGCATATGTATTCCATTCAAATTCTATTTAATGCACTAATTAAAAATGCACATATCTAGACTGCAGAATTTTGATTAATATCAGTCAGTTCTTCTCCAAACAAATAATTGAAAAATAGGCCTGCTTAGGTCACATGAAATAAGAAATAAGAAATAATATGAGTTCAGCAATCAAAAGCTCATTTATATTGATCACGGACCTTTTCTTTTCTGTATATTCATAAAATTTCTCAGTGGCAAACGACAGATGTCTCTTCAGACAGAGCTGTGCCAAAGCCAACATTGATTGTTGTTCAATTATTATTAATGATGTGAGTGGTTCTGGATTTAATATTGCAGAGCATAGTGTAGAACCATCAAAATAGACATAATCAAATGCTGCTCATGAGATGGAAAAGAACTGAAATGCTAGATGACTGGAATGTGTGTGTGTGTGTGTAAACATACAAGACCTACTCTCACTGAACAGTTTATTAGGAACACCTTTACACCTACTCATTCATGCAATTATCTAATCAGCCAAACACATGGCAACAGTACAGGGCATACAATCATGCAGATGCAAGCCAGCAGCTTCAGGTTTTGTTGACATCAACCATCAAAGCAAGGGAAAATGTGAGCGCAATGATTTTGAGTGTGGCATGATTGTTGTTGACAGAGAGACTGGTTTGAGTATTTCTATGACTGCTGATCTGGGATTTTCATGCACGACAGTCTTTAGAGTTCACTCAGAATGGTGCAATAAAGAACTCTTTCCAATGAGAGAGGCCAGGCAGGCTTGAGCTGACAGAAAGGCTCATAGAAAGTAAGAAAGTAACTCAGATAACCACTCTGTAATTTTGGTGAGAAAAAACACAGCTCAGAATGCACAACCGGTTGAACCTTAAGGCGAATGAGCTATGACAGTGGAAGACCATGTCAGGTTCCACGCCAGTCCGCCAAAAACAGAAAGTTGAGGCTTCAGTGGGCAAAGGCTCTCTAAAACTGATCAGTTGAACACTAAAAAAAAAAATAAAATCATAGCCTGGTCTGATGAATCTTATTTTCTCCTGAAGCACACAGATGGTAGGGTCAGGAATTGACACGAACAGCATGAATCCATGGACCCAACCTGCCTTGTGTCAACAGTCCAGGTTTATGGAGGTGATGTAATGGTGCAGGGAATGTTTTCTGAATGCCACCGCCTATTTGAGTATTGTTGCTGACCATGTGCATCCCTCCATGGCCACTATTTACCCATCTTCTAATGTCTACTTCCAGCATTATAATGCACCATGTCACAAAGAAAAAGAAATCTCAAACTGGTTTCATGAACATGACAATGAGCTCAGAATCTCTGGATATGAATCCAGTAGACGTGATAAAATGGGCGATTTGTGGCTTGAAAGTATACCTCAAACATTTGGCAGGAATTGCCTGCAGTGATGTCAACATGGACCTGAATCTCAAAGGAATGTTTCATGCAGAATCCATGCCATGAAGAATTGAGGCTGTTTTGAGAGCAAAGGGAGGCCCTCTCCAGTGTTAGTATACAATCTCCTTCTCACCTCTCTAATTGGGTGTTGTATGTGTGTGTATGTCTTCCTCAACCTAGGAACCCCTTCCAGAGGGGAGTTTGAGGGTTCTGCGCAGTATCTTAGCTGTTCCTAGAACTGCACTTTTTGGGACAGAGATCTCAGTTGTTGTACACGGAATCTGTTGGAGCCACTCTACAAGTTTGGGAGTCACATCCCCTAATGCTCCTATCACTATGGGAACCAGTTTGGACTTCAGCTTCCGCATCTGTTCCAGTTCCTTCAGGTGTTGGTACTTTTCAACCTTCTCATGCTCCTTCTTCCTGATGTTACTGTCAGCTGGGATTGCCACATCTATCACTACGGCTGTATTCTGCTCCTTAACAACCACCACTATGTCTCGTTGTCTCACTATGGGCCAGCAACTGCTTGTCTGTCTGGAACTGGATGTCCCACAGGATCTTAGCTCTGTTGGTCTCAACCACTCCC
>JAQQZR010000037.1:19304187-19315007 GCA_030068235.1 Notoglanidium macrostoma | reverse complement strand
ACATGACACACCCGTGTATGCAGAGTTAAAGAAAAAGGGAGATCCCCAGTGGAACAAACTCTCTCTCTCTTGCTCTCTCTCTCTGTCTGTCTCTCTCTCTCTCTCTCTGTCTCTCTCTCTCTCTGTCTGTCTCTCTCTCTCTCTCTCTCTCTCTCTCTCTTGCTCTCTCTCTCTGTCTGTCTCTCTCTCTCTCTCTCTCTGTCTGTCTCTCTCTCACACTCTCTCGCTACACGTGCTACTTCTGAGATTCCAATGATTCTGACCCCTTCTGCTCCCTGGACTTGCCTGATCCATTCTGATGTCCTACTTCTGGTTGGAGTTCTTATCAATTGGAGACCACTTATTCCTGCTCACGATGGCCCCATATGAACAGCCTAAACATACACTTGGCTTAGACCTACAATGATAGCCATGATAATTGTAGGATTGCAATTGCCACAAACAGTTTTGCACTCAAGTCTCCATCAGTGAACAGCTGAAAAGAACAAAATAGACTTCAAGTTAAAACTATAGTCAATTTCATGCTACATAATTGTACTTTCTGACCATATAACACCCAGTTAGAGTCTGGCTCCTCTCTAGGTTTCTTCCTCATGTAATCTCAGGGAGTTTTTCTTTGCCACCATCACCATGGTGTGCCGAATAGGGATATACAGTATACACACACACACATGCACGCACGCACACACACACACACAGTAGCTACTATCATTTCTCATTGAAATGCTGGAGAGGGCTAGTGACACGAGTGACTTGTCACATGCTAGTGTGAACACAGGGTTACAGTTCCCCATTCAATCTCCATGCCATATGGATAAAAACACGGTCTGAGCTCAAAAATACTATTACATATAATCCAGAAATGTTGACCCTGACCATGCTGCAGCCACTTTAGTCAGAGCCAACTGTGCATCACAAATCACTTAGACATTATTAGTGTGATAATGATTTCAGTTAACAAAAGAAAATGTATTTTCCAGTGGTATCTATTGCATCACTGCGGCTGTCACTTACATAATTTACGTTTGGAAAATCAGCAATTGCTGCAGATTTAGTCAGCATGTTCACCATGATTGAAAGGAAATCTGATGATTCTTATGTACCTTTGCTAATGTGACAGAGATGCTAGACCAGTAAGTTGTACCCCAATGTGAAGGTAAGTTATGGGAATAGTATGAATTTTTATACACATAAACACTTGTCCATCACACGCAGACATGTTCCTTGCCCAAACTGTTTCCACAAAATTGTAAGTAAAGAATGGTCCATAAC
Organism: Notoglanidium macrostoma; assembly: GCA_030068235.1. Lineage (NCBI taxonomy): Eukaryota > Metazoa > Chordata > Actinopteri > Siluriformes > Auchenoglanididae > Notoglanidium > Notoglanidium macrostoma. The sequence continues at coordinate 19,313,735 of JAQQZR010000037.1, read as the reverse complement.
ATCTTTGTATACTGTAGCATTAAGAATTCCCTTCCCTTCACTTGTCCTTCACGTCACTTCACTAAGTGGAACTAAAGGGGCACGAATCCGTTTTGTCATGATAATGCCCCTGGGTACAAAGCAAGGTCTATAAACACATGGTTTGCCAAGGTATCTGTGGAAGAACTGGACCCTGACCTCAACCCTACTTTGGGATGAACTGAAATGCCATCTGCGCACCACGGCGTCTCACTTAACGTCAATCACACTAATGTTCTTATGTTTGACGTTGCAAAAATCGAGTGAAAACCCTTCCCAGATGATCAAAGGTTATTCTAACAACTGAAACAGGACCAATTCCATGTTAATGCTTATGATTTTGGAATGAGCACATATGGGTGTGATGGTCAGGCGTGTACATATTTTTGGTCCTATTGTGTATGCATATACTTGGTGTATTTCATATATTATTTATTTGGCTACTTTCAATTTAGGCCAGACCCAGTTCAAGCAATTGATTTCTCCTAGATGATCCGTTCAATGCTGGCTCCAACATGAGAAGGCCCTCTGGAATTGATAAAGGCTCATAAGGTAGACATTCTAAAACAACAAATGGGCCTTGCAGCTATTAAACCCACAGTTTCTCTCTATACACAATTAGAGAAATATCTTAATGACTTTCAAAAACTCAGACACGTTCATTCAAGTTATTTGGCAACATCAATACATTTTTTTTTTTTTTTTTATCCAAACAGGGCTTTAAACACATTGACAAAAAAATACACCTAGGTTTCCTTTAACACTGATTTACTGATCTACTTTGGATAGATAGATAGATTAGTTTATTTTTTAAACCATTTAGAAGTTTGATATGTAGTTAATTTGGCACCAGAGTCACCAGTAACAGTACACACCCAATGGGTGAGAATATATGTGACAGAATACACATCTATATTTTGTGAATCTTGAAGTAGGGGAAATACTTGATACATGTCTTAAGGCTTATTTTATTATCATGTTTGTCTGACATGTCTAATACATTATAAGAACTTGATATCAACTATAATTTTGTGATAATGAAATGTAAACGAAAGCACGGAAGAGCATAAAACCCGGACACATGCATATGTTCGACGCTGGAGAAGTTTTGTTCTGTCAGACCTTTGGGATCTTCATCTGCCACTCCATAAAATATTGTAATCAATTACAATCAGATGAATCAGCCTCTTCTCTGTACCTTTTTCCGCTTTTACTTGGCTCAGGCTTCCATCTCGATCCGAACCCTGCAATTTCCATAATACCAAAAGGAATTATGTTTGACTGCACCTCAAAAAACGCAATCAACGTTGTGGGAGCATTTTATTTTAACATCAGCATGGATGTCTCTATTTCTCTGTCTCTCTCCGTCTCACCTTTGGACCACTTCACATTCTTCTTTCTCGAAATGTGTGTCCATTTCAGATTGCTTCATCCCTGCAAGTTTGGAGATATGAGCATGATTTCATAGTAGTGAACATTGGACAAATATGACCCCCATATGCTGCTTTGTAAAATGGATTCATGAAGCTATTCCATGGCAGGGTTTCTTTTTTTGTACAAAAATAATACTGTCTTGTGTGTAGAGATTGTTATCTTCAGTATTTCTGCCACTGGTCTGATTAGATCCTCCTTTGGGTTTGCTATGTGCCAATAACACATGATTACCACCTCTTTGGTCATATATAATTTCATATACACCTATGTGTGTGTGTGTGTGTGTGTGTGTGTGTGTGTGTGTGTGTGTGTGTGTGTTGTGGCTTCAAGGGGAGTCCATTTAGAGCTATTTTCGCCTGCAGACATCACAGTCCATTATAATAGTTTTTGTAGTATTTACAGTACTGCAAAGCATCCTGGGACATAAATCATGTCCATATATTACGTCTGTGTCCCGAAGAAAACCTTTGTCAAGAGAAAACAACATAACAAGATAATCACTGGCTGCATGTGGAGAACAAATAGATGTTTGGAAGCATCTATAAGACAGCTGTAAAGTAAATATAAAATGCAATTGTGTGTAAACCTTTTATGGTGTCATTTTATAACACCACCAATAAAAGCATGGTGGCACATGCAGCTGTGACACGTATCTTTCGACAAGGCAGAAGACGTAAGGTCTTTACACTCCAGGACAACATGCAATTGCAACAAAATTTTGTGTCAATTTATTTTATCATGCTGAATTTCATTTTTGCTACACGAAGAGCAATAAGGACACGTGAATTTAATGACCAGCATGATTCCGTGCAAATATTTCATCCAAACATTATAACTTGGTGCTTGGTTCAGACTAGCTAGCAAAAAGTCTTCTAGTTTAGTTTAGTATATTAATTCTGATGAAGTAGCCAAAATCTAAATGTTTCTAAAGCAAACTAGGTAAACACAAATTAAATAATATGGTAATCTGTGTAATAAATTGTTCTTTGATTAATGCTAGCCACATGTCATACTAGCTTCATTAGCAGATTAGCAAAGCAAGCTAACTGTTCTAGCTACAGTGTGTACACTAATGTTCTAGACGGACCAACAATCTCTGCTTCTTCCTTCTAAGCTTTATTTTTCTTTGTAATGTTGCTATACACAATTAAATTCAGGTTAAAATTAAACGATAGATTTTTCATTTGTGTGCATCTAACAATAAATGGGATCTAACTGCAGGTAGGAGTGTTGTGTGTTGGGGATTGAAGTAAGCTAAGACCACAAAGGGTTAGGGTTAGGGTTGGTTAGGGTTAGGGTTAACCTAGGGCTAACCCTAACCCTGACCATAACCCTAACCCAGGATTGGTCAGAGGAACCGTTCAACTCAGTTGTTCGGATTTGTCACATTTGTCACTTTACCATGCCCTACATAATCAGAAAATCTGAATTCAGCCACAATTTGTCACTTTTGCTTTGTCACTTTCTTCTGTTGCTAAAATTACGGCTCGGTGTTGCGCATACACACATGGTCGCCTGAGATTTGTCGCTAACTACTGTGCAGTGTGACTCTAGTTTTCCGAGCCTTGATTTCTTCTTCCCCCATTTGTTCTGGTTTTCATTCTGGAGTCGTGTCTTTGTTTTGATGTTCACAATGGATTTGACACTATGGATGCATCCTGCTTCTCACTGCATGTTACACATGCGAACCATGTAAAAACAGGGCTCTGCAGTTATTATCCTCTGAAATGTGGTGTTTTCGATCCATCGTATGCAGACAAGCTAACATGGACATGTGTTTTTTTTTCTAATCCCATTCTCACACTTCCTTATCAGTTACACCTTGTACTCAAAATGTGATCTACAGTACTCCAAAACAACCAGCGCACAAACTTACCCTGCAACATAGACACATCATTCAAATTGTGACCGTTTTTACATTGAACTTCATGGCTTTCTTGGTGGTGCTATAAATTCTCTGTTTGCGCTGCAGGATTACTGTTTGCTCATGGAACTGCTACAATTCAATAACCATGCTAAAAGTAATAAAATGTATCTTTTCTTTATCTTTCTATATATATTTTTCCACCAACTCCCTTCAGTTCCCATTCATTTTGATGTAACATTGTCCACAGGCACAGAATGGTATGCTTAAGTAATAACAGGCAATTATTTAGTTCCATGGGCAATCTCAGCAGGATACTGATACTGAAGAGTTGTACTTAAGAACTGCTGCTGAAATCTTAAAGACTGTCCTGTATTCATCCCAGGACTCTTGTAAAGAGGATGGGTTCCCTTCTAAATAAAGCTGAATATGTTTATTAATATACAATATAAGGGATTTGGCTAAACGTATGCCAAAGTTGAGTTACACTGCTTGATTCTTAAAGGTCCAGTATGTAGGATTCAACCACCTGAATGCGCCTCCTTTATTCCTCCTTTTCCAAGCGTGTATTAGAACATACGTTGGCAGTCAAGTAGCATATTTCCAACTACTTACATTCACACACCCTTGGTTTTTCTATGTCAAAAGTGTACTAGTTCAATTTTCAAAGTTTTGGTTCTCAAACTCATTAACAACGAACACTGATTCCTCTTATTTATTTTCCCTTGTCTTCTTTTCTTCTTCTTTGTCATCCTCCGAGTGCTTAAAGATTCAAGCTGCCACTTATAAAAACAATGGAGCCAGAGACCCTGCAAGGCAGCAACACCACCCACACAAATGATTGTAGCTACACAACTGCTATTTTCACTTTTTATTTAAAAAGCATATACAGGAGATTCTCCATGCTGTAACTCTCCCTCTTGGCTCAATACACAGTGCTGTACATCCTATTGACTATAATGATTAGCTAAAGTTGTAAGCCTGTGACAGTCTCATCCATCAAAACCTTATCACTGCCATGACAACATTTGGAACAATATGGCTATAATTACTCCCACTGGCCCCTGCTGGAAAAGCTGAATGCACACGTTCATTTGATGTTCCAGGAAATGGTCAATGAAATCTGTTGAGTATTGCCTACTACGAAAAAATCAGGTTTCCAGTAAAGGTCACACAGCGGTTGGGTAAGTATACAGAATATAGGCAGCAGTTGAGGTACTTTAATGCCCATTACAGACTTCCGCAAAATGAAAATCATTTTGCAAGTCATTTGAAAGGGTTGTGAGAATGCCTTGTTGAGAGAAAAACACAAAATGCAGCACTTGAACAATGACAAGCATGATTGGAAGTTCATTTGGAATTGTGTTTTTTGGTCTAATGAGATTGAGGGAAAAAAATAAAAACATATCCACTGTAAAATATGGTGGTCATGATTGATGGCATCATAAAAATCTGTTGAGTACCAGAATATTTAAGGCCAAGACCTGACTGCTTCTGCCAGAAGATTAAGGCTGTCGATGGATCTTTCAACAAGATGACTGAATCCCATCGCACATGAACGCAAAAATAATAGAGTTGCAGAAAGACAAAATCAATGTCAGGTCTGTACCCTGTTAAAAACTGTGCATGCACATTAAAAAAAAACCTGTCAAGTTGTTCAAAATGTTCTGCACAGAGAAGAATCCAAAATCTGTGCCTCCAACCTTGTTAGACCTTTGATATGTATACTTGAACAGATAAATAAATAAGTAAATCAGTTTTGTTCATTTCTATCAAATGTATTTGAGTCAGAATATCACTCAAGCCTCTATTTATCTTGTCTTATTGGCTGAAGGGTGCCAATATTTTGTAAGTTCAGAACTAAGTATATTTTGTAAGTACTTTAAGTTTAAAAATGCAACAAGAATGTGAGATAGCATCAAACAAAAAAAAAAAAAATATGGGAAATAGTAATCTTTCTAGAAAATTGAAAAAGAAAATGAATGAAATGCTGTATATGTGAAGAAACAACATAAGGGAAAAAGCTATTCTCTCTCTCTCTCTCTCTCTCTCTCTCTCTCTCTCTCTCAAACTCTCTCATTTTATAATCCTCCGATTGCATCATTACACATTTGGATTAGAGCAGTGGTCTAGAACTAAATTCCCCAGGAAATGAGGTCTCCTGAACATGATGGAAGCACTTTCTTGGAAAAAAATAAAACTCCATGACCCCTTATGACAACTTATTCCATTTTCTTAGCCTTTCATCCGTACAATGAACAGCTGTTTAATGCTCACTCTTGTGCTTTTATTCTTTTATAGCTTACAAAATGAATTCACCTGGGCATTTGGGAAGAATGTAACCTGCTTTCCAGATGGTGTGGATGGTGTAGGACAGGGAAGTTTCTATGTCCTCATGACATGAACTGTTTTTTTATCGAAAAGTCAAAAGAAAAGTCAGATTTCAGTTTTGTTAAATTTCAACATTAAATGGAACATGGCATTGCAGTTGAAGTGCCTTTAACAAATCTATTTATTGGTTTTCTTAAACATCGTACCAAACATAGACATGCAGAACCCAAAGGTACATATATGTATGAATACACATTTCAAATCACATTTCCTTTGACGCCAGAAAATGTTTAGATTTTAGTTCAAGGAATGTGTTCACTTTCTAAAAAGAAATCCATAAATAAACAACATATCTTTTGGAAAGCAGCTGCTTTCTTCTTAATTACAAATGTAAGTTTTCCCAGAGCTAAGGTTTGCTCTAAGTAAGCAAAAAGCAATCATTTTCTTTTTAGTATTGCCTAAATTACATTCTGGAACTAATATGCATACTGTAGGGCATAATAGTATTTCCTCATTGGTAGCAGATGCCAGAAGCTTCATCACATCTCACCAAAACTTTTGAATTTCAATGCAATCCCAAAAACAGTGGAATAAGATGCCTTTCTGTGTCAGACATTTAATATATAGGTCAGGGATATTGGCCTTAAAATGGTGGAGAAACGATGATGTAATATATAGTCTGATTATCCATTTATATTGAAACATTTTAAAGGTCCACTATGTAGGATTTAGGGGGACCTATTAGCAGAACTGGAATATAGTCTTTAAAAGTATGTTTTCATTAGTGTGTAACTACAAATCATTGTGTTTGGGAAGCTTAGAATGAGCCATTTATATCCACATAGGAAGCAGGTCCAGTTTTACAGAGCCATCATGTTGCACTGCTACAGTATCCCAGAATGGACAAACCTCCAGAGAGCACCTTCCACGTTTTGCATCTTCCCAAGTGGCAGCATGAATCTGGAAGGAAGGACCAAAAGTATGACAAAGAAGAAGAAAAGAAGACAAGGGAAAAGAAAGGAGAGTAAATGTTTGCTGGTGCTGGCTAACAAGTTAGAGAACACAAATGTTGAAAAATGGAGGATCATACTTATTATTTAGAACAGAAAATAACAAAGAAGTGTGAACATAAGTACCTGTATGCTACGGGCACCTGACGGCCACTATAGATTCTGGCGGTTGAGCTTTGTAGCTTTGTAAATATGGATGTGAATCATTCAAATGTCGAATCCTTCAAACCTTTAGAGACATAATCTTACCTAACACACCTTTAAGCATTAATTCAGAAACTGTAGTGTAAAGTATTACTCCAGTTGACTGGGGGCTTTTCTACAGAGTTTGCATGTTCTCCTCGTGCTTGTGTGGGTTTCCTCCAGGTGCTCCGGTTTCCTCCCACACTCCAAAGACATGCAGATTAGGTCAACTGGCTACTCTAAATTGCCCATAGGTGTGAATGTGAGTGTGAATGATTGTCTGTTCTCAGTGTTAGCCCTGAGATTGCAGACCTGTCCAGGGTGTACCCTGCCTCTCGCCTGAAGTCAGCAGAGATTGGCACCAGCTTTCCCCCAATGGCCCATAATGGATGCAGCATAGAAAATGAATGGATGGATGGACCTTCCACTCGTTGTCAAAAAAAAAAAAAAAAAAATCTACAAACAAATATGAAATCCACATTTGGACATGCGGAACAGATATTCACAGACCACTCAAAACTGTAATATCCCTCCGTATGTCTGCAATGCATCTTTGATATCTGAAGGGAGAAATGAATAATGTAAGAGGATGTTCCTTTAGAGGCAATATAGTAAGGGAATAACCCTTGCTCTGCCTCAGTGTGTGTGTTTTAAAGGAGATTATTGTGAAACGGCCATGAACAAAACCTCCCTGACTGCCTACCAATATGCTCAGCTTTAGCCCATGAAGGTAAGCACTAAATTTTGTGATATCGTCTGTTCTCATGGGTCGCTTCCAACCTCACACTACAGGAAGAGTTTCAGCAGGATGTTAGCGGTTGTGGTCTGAATGTAAGCTTTCATTCCATCTTCATCTATTATTCTGAAAGCTGCCTTTCTGTGGTTGTTCCACTGGGCTATAAAACCCTGAAGAACACTGACAGGAGCTCATGATAAATTCTGATTGTATGATTCAAAATTCATGCAGGTTGACAATTTCCTTTTCAGTATTGCTTATATATACATTGGTGGGAACACCTGTAGACATCTGCGCATACAGCACAAATCATTATCCCAACACGTGTGATGTATAAGGCAATGCTGATGCACGTCAAGAGCTTCGGCTAATGTTCATATCAAGCATCGTGGGGAAAAAATTAGGGTGTTGATGAGAGAGGATGTCAGAAGAGAATGGCTAGACTAGTTCACGCTGACTGGAAAGCTATGATAACCCAAATAACCACTCTTTACAAGCATGGTGAGCAGAAACGTATCTCAGAATGTATATCGAACCTTGTGATAGGCTACAATAACAGAAAACAACACCAGGTTCCGCTCCTGTCAACCAAGAGCAGGAATCTGAATCTACAGTGCACAGGTTGACACAGAGTGAACTGTTGAAGATTCGAAAATTACTGGGTGGCTAGATAAAAACGATGTGCTTTTTAAAGAGAGCATGAAGGTGACAGTAAAGGAGGGGGATATGCCAGCTGAAACAATCAGCAGGATGTTCCAGGTGCTGCAATTTAGACATTATTTGTAATCACCCAAAAGTGATTATTGCATTTGTTAATCCTACTTTTAACATTTTTTTTTTTTTAATGAAAACAGTATAGTTCCAGTCTCTTAACTAGAGAATAGTCTGTAGAATAGCCGACTTGTACTCCTTTTTCATTTCATATTCATGAATATTTCTAGATAGGTAGGAACAATTAAAAATGAATTGATTTCCTATTTTTCGGTGTCCCCTTGAAAGCCAAAAATTGCCTGTTTTCTTATTTTCATTTCAATTTGAAAAATAAATGAAAATAATGTCAACGAACCAGCTTTTTTTCCAGGTATCTGCTGGTTAGCACTTGGAAAATCCGAAATACTGCTTGCCAACATCATCCAGAGAACAACCGGGTTAAAAGTTTTGCTGTGTTTCTTGTTTTTTTTTTCTCCCTGACATGAGTAGGGCAAGAACCCATTTGGAACAGCAGGTGATAAAATTAGGATCTCCGCCAGTAATGAATCCAAGCGGAACTAATTCAAATTTGTTAAATTTAACATTGAGGGTATTTTATGTACATCATAAAATGCATGAGGAAATTGGCTAAATGAATGTCAGAGAATTCACACAATATGGCAGACAGATAGCCACATTAAATCCACTCTCTCTCTCTCTCTCTCTCTCTCTCTCTCTCTCTCTCTCTCTCTCTCTCTCTCTCTCTTCGCGCATGTAATGTGTTTATCTTCCTGCTAGATAAACACATTCTCCATACACATTCATGCTCTCTTGTGTTCTAATTAGCTAATGAAACTTCTCATAGCTATCTATATGTACAGTATATTAACAGCCTTTTTTATGTTGTATAATACAGTAGTTTGTAATAAGATAAATTATGTTCCATTTTCTATTTTAATCATGTGTATGTTGAATAAACATACAAATGGTTACAAATCACCAGTGCTAATTTCATTCCTGGGCATTAGATCAGTGCCGTTTGATTACCAGTGTGCCAGCGTGGCAGGTTTGATGATAATATGGGAAATAAATTTTGTATCAGAGTGCTGAATCATGATTTCTTTCTAGTACTTTCTGCAGGCCGAGTCCTTAAGTACCCCTCACTGTGTAATTGTAAAACATTATGAATTAATCCATGTGAATAATCATTTTTTTTTATGTTGTTGGATTGTTATGTATGTTTTTTTATTTGGTAAACTCTCTAGGACCTAGTAGTATGCCT